>CM077792.1:12664068-13117355 GCA_039737535.1 Lagodon rhomboides | reverse complement strand
GAGTCCTTACCTGAGGAGTTGGCCCTTGGTCCTGTGTTACGCCACACATCTGTGCAGTTCTATGCTGGTCAGTGCAGCCGGGACTGCACAGATTTGTAGAGTGGGGATGCAAAACAACCCTTTCTATAAACGAATGGCACAACACAGGAGGAGGTGTCCTACGACATTACTTATCACCCACCAACATTGCTGTACTGAGTTCCCTTCCCCAGACAGCTTAACAGCCATTCACACCTGGGCTCACCTAGCCATTGCAACCCACATAAAGGCCTGCTGTGTCAACCACCCACAAGTGTCCCTAACCACTCTGAAACTCAGAGCTCACACGCGCCATTAACGACTCTGTAAGGACACTCCCACACAGAGTTTATAAGCCTGCAACTCCCCTCCAGTTAGTTAGAACCGAAGAAGCCTCTTGGATGAGAGGTGAAACGTCTGAAACAGAAACTGACACAAGTCCAGGTGCCTACGATACAGCACCTAGATTTACCATGACCTGGATGACTGAGAACCTTCATCAACGCCTAACTCTATTCATTTATTGGTTCTCTCTTCCTTTTCCAACTCAGTGGACTGAGGGCGTCACATTTTTTTAGTTAAACCAATTAGGTGTATTTGGGCCAATAGTAGTAACAAGTATTAAATGTCTTCTCTTGTATGAATTCATAGTTTTATTTCATTATTTCTTGTAGTTTTTTCTATCTGCAAATCGCTTAGTGTTTGGAAACAAAGGTTTTAAAGTCCTGAATAATATCTGTAGGATCAATAAGTGTTGTAACCAGTGCTGATACAATTAATTGATCAGTCTCTTATGTACAAGATAATAATTATCAGTTTTGACACCATTTTTAATGATCAATTTGTCAGGTAAAATGTGAAACATTAAATGCTTAATGAGGCAAGCTTGTAGTTAAATCAAAGCCGTTAATTGACTTTTTTGTCGTGGAATAAACCTCCAAATATGTAATTATTAGGAACAGAGATGAGTTTTCAGGGGTTTAATTCATTAATTAATTTAATTCATTAATTTTGACTTTTACTTGTAAGGGAGTATTTTTAACTTGCAGTGTACTTAATTAACCTTTGTGTACTGCATATCCTTGACTTTTGGAGTGTATGTCTGACAAAACAACTGTGCTGTGTCTGTGCATGTGCGTGTGTGTGTGTGTGTGTGTGTGTGTGTGTTGCTTCAGTCGGTCTGGATGCAGCAGGTAAAACCACTCTGCTGTACAGACTGAAGCTGGCCGAGGTCGTCACCACCATCCCAACTATTGGTCAGTGATTTTGATATGTGTTTATATTATTGCACACACCTAATGTAAATGAATAAATACAAATATTAAATGAATAATAAAATATGAAATAATTCAACTCTGTGTGTGCAGGATTTAATGTGGAGACTGTGGAATACAAGAACATCAGTTTTACAGTTTGGGATGTTGGCGGTCAGACTATCATCCGACCTCTGTGGAGACATTACTACACTAACACACAGGTAATACTACGACTAATACAACTAATACAACTACAACTATTACTACTACAGCTATGTCGACAGAAAGACCCATGAAAAAGTCTAACGGTCATTTGCAGTGATGTCTTTCCATCTTTCTGTCTCTCTCTTCAGGGGCTGATATTTGTGGTCGACAGCAACGACCCAGAGAGGATTAAAGAAGCTGCTGATGAGCTGCACAGGATGGTAAATGCACGCACACACACACCGTAATTTGTTCAGCACAGATCTACAAATTCTAATTCAACGGCATTACATCCGAGGAGGACATCACTGATGTCTGAATGTTTAATTCCTGTTAACCTTCCTCCAACCTTCCTGTTTCACTCACCCTGCTTGTGTTTGTGTGTTGCAGCTAGGGGAGGACGAGCTGAGGGGCGTGGCCTTACTGGTATTTGCGAACAAACAAGATTTGCCCAGAGCCATGTCCGTCAGTGACATCACAGAGGCCCTGTGCCTATCAGGAGTCTCACAGCCGGTAGGCGTCCATGGCACATACACAAGTTTTGCTAGCAATCACACAATACAATCGGCCAAGATTGACCAGGCATTATTTATGAAATGAAAGAGCTGTACAGTTGTTGTAAGGAATGTTCAGAAGATCACAGTGTTAAGTGTTTTTTACAGACATTCCAGGTTTAAATTTAGTTCCAACACTGCAGCTGAGCTAATGTGTTTGTCCCTCTGTGTGTCTGTGCAGTGGTTTGTCCAGGCGTCCTGTGCCGTCAGCGGTACGGGTCTGGTCGAGGGTCTGGACTGGCTCTCAGACCAGATCATGAAAAACAGTCGATGCTGATGTGACGCTCCGATGTTTTGCTTTGTTGTGCTTCCTGCTGAATCTTCAGACACTTCAGGCAGTCCTTAAACGAGCCAGAGAACCCAGGAAAAACGTGGAGGATCTGCCCAGCGAGCCCAGCTTCCCTCTGGAAATCACGAATTACACATCGCTCCTTATTCATATCATTTTATTAGAAACAAATAGATCAATTTAGATTTTTAATACCTCAAACTGCTGTTCTACTTTTGGAAATGGCACGAAAAGTGGCAAACTTCTGTGCCTGTAAAGCGTTCCTACAAGTGCAGTTTACTTTACATTGTTTCACAAGACAGGCATTAATGTATTTTTATTTTTTCTCACAATAATTTATTGATCACAATTCACAAAATGACACTGCAGCGCTGAAGCCAAATGGTTCAATTCTAAAATGAAGTGACCCAAATTAAACGTGTACATTATTCTGTTTAACAAGTAGCCAGTGACCCCCATGTTGGGAACCACTGTTGAAGACGAGCATGTGGATTATTTTTATGGCAATCAAAGTTACTGCACTGATTTCCTTCCTCTTTTCACTGATATTCAGTTAATCTATCATCTCTCGTAGTGATTTTACACGTGACAAACATTTACAAGTCGGCTAATGTTTTTAGTTCACGTCTTGCAGGTTTTGTTGGGTACATTTGTATTCAAAGATGTAATGTTTTTGTGTTAGTATTGGGACAATCAGTTAAGGTCGCCTGTTCTACTTTTTCATCTTTATGGAAATGTATATTTTTGTGTATTGAATACATTTTGTTTGTATTTAACTGATAATAAAGTGGTTTGAAATATAAAAAAACCACTTGGTTCTGCTCTTAATTTTACACCAGTAAACGTTTCCTGAAAATCTCGTAGAGGTTTGTTTGATCGGAAAACATTAGCAGCCTGACTCGGGCGGGTGGAGTTAGTGCTTTATTTATCACTGAAAAGCCTTTTTTTAATTATTTTTCATGACACTGAAACAATTATCACCGAACATATTTACACTTCAAAATGATCAATCTTGTGTTTTCCTGCATCAGTAAAGTGCAGCGAGTCCTTCACCTGGTTACAGCGAGAAAACCTCCTCCCACAATACAGAAAAACAAAATCATCGTCAGTAACTGTTGATTTCGGCTTTTAGAAACATCTTCCCCACAGCCGTGACCTCTGACCTTTAACATCCCTACATGTAATGATGTTAAACTGAAGCTTATTCAGATCTACAGGTAATCACTGTGAATCACTCTGGATAAAGGCAGATTAATTGATTAAACTAGTGAAAAACATAAAAGGCCTCAAACAATGACCCAGATTGATATTTGTGAATGCACAGAAACATATTTTGATGCCAGGAGAAACACGCTGACTCAACTGATTATTTGGCAGAGAGGATGTCGAACTGTCTGTCTGTTTTTCTGAGACATGGTCCTTAATAACATCAAGATGTGAAAAATGTTGAATTTCTGTCAAGTTTACCGAATGAATAACCTTCACCAGATCAGACAGAGAAGACACTTTTTCAAAATACAGAACTGTCTTGTAGCAGATCCAGCAAAGGTAAGGACATTTGATCAGATTTGTGCTTGGGTTGACAGATCTCTGAGTTTTCAAACGTAAAATCAGTGTTTCACAATATATACGGCCCTAAAAAGGAAGGCAAAGCATCTCTGGGTCTTTTTTGAGGCCTTAAATCTGAATAGTAATATGATTCTTATTAATGAGCACTACTTTCATGCAACTATTCCATTTTGTAAGAGGCAGAAGCTACGGACATCTCGTTTTGGAATAAAAATCTTCAAATGAAAAGGGTTCAAGGTTGCCTTTTCTGTAGTTTCACACCTTCAGGATCTCCTGTGGCGGCCATGTTGGCTCCTGTCCTGAGAACATGCTAAAGAACACTGCATACAAACGGCATGAGAAGAGATGGGATGCGCAAAGCGTGATTCATGATATGTTGTGTTTTTTCAACAAATTAGCTCAACGAACACAGCAACATAAAAGGTTAATATTGTCACTGGAGGTTGTTGAAGGTTATAGATCTTTTCTTCCAGCTCAGAAAGAGGTCGGGCCAGAATCTTTTCACAGTGGCCGAAGTACAGTTGACCTTTGAGCCCCAGAGTTCCCTGTGCATCAGGTCATTTATTCAGAACTTCTATGACAAAAAGGAAATGTTGTGCTTAAATTTCAGTGGTTTAGAGTTAACAAAAGATAGCAGATCATTTTATTTTCAATACTAGTGTTAAATCGCAGTACGTACTGTAACAGTATCTGTGTTTTCAAGGCATCACACACTCAGTGAGCACTCATTTAAAGATTTACAGGTCAAAACGTCTGATATCTGGGAAAAATTGGGCTGGCTGTAGTTATCTAATTGGGCCTTAGACAGCTACGATCAGGGAACTTCTGTTTCAGCGGCATTTTAATGATTACACTTCGCCGTGAAGCGGATCTTCGCCGTGAAGCGGATCGTGATTACATGTTGAAACTACAGTTATGCTTGATGTAGTTTTGGGAATGTCCTCCTCACCAGGAAAACAACAGCAACTGTCGTTTGTTATACGTCCAAAATGACTGATGATTACTTTAACTTGACGAGGATCTTCAGCGTGCCCGTCGCACCACATCAAGCTTTGTCCGGAAAATGGTGCCGACAGTCAATGTTGATATTTTTTCAACCATGACATTCCCCAACCATGACCAGGTTTTTAATGCCAATATGAGGCGTTTCCTTGAAAACAATGACGACCCAAATATTTTGTCATGTAGACTGAAGAACGTATTGGCAGCTTTCACCTGAATTTAACCTCAGAGGTCTAGAATATCTTTTGACCTGCAAATGATCAAGTCCTTGCCGACCGGATGATGTGGTCGAATTCTGAATGTGTTTTCAGGTCATCTTAGTAGGCTATGAAAATCAGCTCGCACAGACAGTAAAAGCAGATCACAACATACACTGTGATGTTGGATGACACCTACACATTAATTGACAACAATTTTGTTTATCGATCGATTGTTTTGAGTCTTTTCTCTTTTTTTTGAGAGGCAAAATTCTGATTCCATCTTCTTAAATGTGAATATTTTCTGATTTATTTTCTCCTTTTGGTTGTGGACAAAACAAGAGATTTGAGTTTGTCGTCTTGATCAACATTTTCTGGGCCAAAGAACTAATTGATTAATGTCTTCATTAATCAAGTATACTATTTTTTTTGTTGAAAGATTAACTGACTGATCATTGGAGCTCTACTGTAATGATGACGCAGCGAGGTTCAAGACTTTGCAGGTCGATTTTCATTCTGCAGTCAAATGACTGAAATCCAGCGGCTGCCTGGGAGGAAAGAAAAAAATAAAATGTATAACTCTGCAGGATGCTTTGAAAAACTGCCCAGCTGATGAACACATCACAACAGGTAGGACTTTTCAAAATAAGACTCCATGCTCTCTCTCATTCATCTTCTGTTTTCATTAACAGCATTGTATCACACGCTTTTTACCAACAGCACTGACGTGTCACGTCGCTCTGCCGGATCTCCTCCTCATCGCTCCTTCACCTCCTGCTGAGGAGCCCTTGAGCGAGAGCTGACACCGTCCCGATCTGACTTCCTCCTGTTTTTCTCCAACGTCTCCTTCTGATCCTGGTTCATTATTCCACTTATCTCATTGCCGTTATCTCTTTTTATAAAATAAACATAAAAAAAACAGAAACTTACAGGTTAATCTATATTTGTGGAGCCGGTATAAAAAGCAGCGTTTTAACACACAGAATAAAACACGTGACGGGACGTTTCCACGCCTTCTCCCCTACTCCTCTTATAGTGAGGGTGCGTTTAGTCCATCCTCCGTTTTTCAGAGTGACGCGCTCCACCACAAGCTTCAAACAGAGTCCAGCAGGGAGGGAGCACATGTTTTTCAGTCCCTGGCAGCCCGGGCGGGCAGGCGGGTGGTGTTCCCCTCCTCTGATTCCTGAGCTGTTGCTTTGACAGTACCAGCTGGGTCTTGCCTGGGTGGTAACACATGCATCCTCCGTTAGCTTCGCTGAGGCTTCAGACTCGCCCCTCTTCTTCCCCTCCTCCCCGGCGTCGCTGTCCTCTGATTGGCTGTTGCTAAGCACAAGGAATTGTCCGTCAGAGCCAGGCGGGTTAGCGGGGCGACTCGAGGCGGCGATCAAGCGGCTCTGCTCCTCTAGATCCTGGAGGCAAAAAGAAGAAAAAAACAAGGTAAATATCAAATCAGTCGGTTCTAAAATGTTTTTTTAAATGGTAACATTATGTTTCAGTCTGCATGTTTGTGAAGAACTTTATTTTTTTCCATCCACCATGGAGGTTTCAAAAGTCTCTCTCTGAAAGTCTCTCATAAGCTTTAATCATGTACATTGTTTCAAAATAAACAAGGCCATTTAAAAAATTAAGAAACATTAGATTTTTATTTGATATTAACACAGTAATCCTACTAATCAGTTTTGGGTTTTTTGGATAAAGGTGCAAACTGTTAATAAAAACAACAAAGACTTTGATCTCAGATGAATAGAAAATAATTGCAGCTTTTTTGACTAACGATTACAAATTTAAGTAATTTTTCAAGCCGCAAAAGGGTTAGGGAATGGGATTCTGAACAATACAAGTAATTTGAAGACATTGCTGTTTTATTTTTTGTTTGTTTTTTAAAAAATAAAATTCTAATCCAAATTTTATTGACCAAACAATGAATCCATTAATCTGCTTTTACGACAGACCTTATAACTGAGAATACAGCATAAACAGACTGAACCAGGGGCTGAAGGTCACCTAATGTATTTGGTATTTAAAGGGATTTATTGTTGGTGTTCACAAAGACAACCAGATCGCTTTCCATTTTCTGCAAAGCCTAGCAACTACCAACAACACAGGACACACTGCATTTGTTTAACCCTAACTCACAAATGCATTCAAATGGAAGTGGATAAATTGTAACATAAGTCAGTAATCTGAAATTAATTTTGTACCCAGTGCCAGATGGGGGGGGTTTAGAGGTTTACAGACAACCATTTTTATCAGTAATGCGCAATCAATATTTACTTTGTAATGGTAAGTCAGAGCAAAAAAAGTTGTCGAGTCCAGTCAAGTCTTCTCCAGTTTAAGAGTACGTGTAAACTTTTTAAGTGTGGGGTCAAAGGTTAAAGGTCACCTTCTCTATCTGTCTCTGTTTGCTGAGTTCTTCCTGTTGTTTCTCTTTGGCCTTGTCCTGCTCCTTCTTCTTCTCATCGGCCTTACGGTCCTACACAACAACAACAACAGAAATAATCAACCTCCTCAACAACACCTAAAGGCACCATAATCAGTCAGTGATGGCATTAACTTCAGTACAATGAAGTTTCAAATCAGTCTCACCATCTCAGAATGGAAGGCGATCTGCTTGGCCAGACCGATGCTGTCACAGATCTGAAACACATGAAGAAGACAAACGTGTCACACAGACTGAACACAGAGTGAGGCAGCGAGACGAACAGATAAAAACACAGGCGAACCTTCTCTCCGTCGTTGTTGGACTCGAAGATGTAGCAGACGGCTCGGCTGTCACCCCGCCCGCCTGCTGGCTGCAGAACGAAACCAAACAGCCTCTTGTTGTCCTGATGAGACGAACACTGAAGCACAGTGGAGAGGGGGAACTGCAGGAAGGGAGAGGAGGAGAACAGGAGGACGGAGGAGATGATAAATCACTAGAAAACTGTCTGAGACTAAAACTAAGCAGAGAAGCAGAAATCATCTTACCCTGAGTCGGGTGACTTGTGTCTGAGGATCAATGAGCCTGAAAAGAAAAAATACAAACATCGATATCAAAGAGTTACAAAACATTACAAATCAAGTAATATTTGTTATTTATATCCTCTTCATGATAGCGTTAAGGTGAATTCTGTGCTACATGATGGTAAAGTAATGTGAATGTATCCATTGCTTCTCATTTTTCCTGTTTCAGTTCGTATGTTTTAATCTTTGGCAATGATATCTTATAAGACCTACTAAACAACAATGGTCCTATTCTTTTGTGTGTTGCCAAGAATTCATCTCACAATGATAACCTAACCCAAAACACGAACAAACACACTCTGTGGGTCATACTTGAGGCAGTCACAGGTGACTAGCAGGTGTGATTCGGTCATCCTGAAGATGTTGTGGATGGCTCTGGCTGCCAGGATCTGCCTCATCGTCTCAGAGATGACGTCCGCTGACTCAGCAGTCTTCACCTCCATGGAGCCGAGGAAGCGAACGATGAAGAGCTGGTGGAGGATCGAGTCTGGACAACAGAAAAAAAAACCAGAACGGCAGCAACAGCATTATAACTAATACTATTTCATTGCAATTAAACTACTTGGGTCGAGGTTAATTCATTTCATTTTTACAAGTTCATCCAACACACAGTTACATTTTCAAAAGGTTTGGTGAGCATTCCCATAGAAAGCCCAGGAGTCATGTTAGTCATTATCTCTAAGGCTTAAATACACTCGCAGACTTGACTTGATGACAGTGAACATATCCCGGTACGTACAGCTGAAGCCCGCGAGGGCTCAGTCCGCAAGTCTGAAGGGTGGAGATTTGGATACAGCCTGACTCGGACATTTCCATGAACTTAAAGATGACAAACATAGAACTGGAAACGTCACTTCAACAGAAACCACAAATGACGTTTTTAACTGTACCTTCGGTGTCTTCTGATGTGCCGTCTCCTGACTCTCCAAAAGGATTACTTCTTCTGTGGACACACAAACACTGAACACTAAAAACCAGCTGCTACACAAATAGACAGGACACAAGCTTTCTCAATCGCATACAAACTCGACTGGACTAGACAACTCAATTAGATGAGAATCAGCCAAAATTCATCACTTAATTAGTTTACAGTCAACTGTCAAAGGGAATTCCTAGTTAAAATAAAAAATGTCTACCGTGTGTTCTGTGTATTAATCGGAGTAACAGCGACTCTGTCAGTATAGAAATCACACCCTCATTCACTACTCCCTATAACTTGATAGATATTTTAAACATCTATCAACCATCAATGCAAGGAACTGTTAGCAAAAATTAAATGCCATACTGTATATGCATACATAAGCTTGTTTGGACAGTCAGATTAAAAGGGTGAATGTAGTGGTCTATAAACGTAGATCGGGAGAGATTTTGGACTCTGGAAAAAGGGATGTTGCTGGTAAATTATTTAAATTATAATAATTTTTCAAATCTGTCAAACTAAAATTTCATTCACCTCCATTGTATTGGGTGGAAACAGAAAGAAAAATATGTTGTTGTTTTTTCATAATTTAGGTGAACTGACCCTTTAAAATCAGGGTTTAGGAAAGGGAAAGAGGAAACTGACAACTGTCGTAACACACACACACACACACACACACACCCACACCCCTACCTGCCGGACTGTGCTGCCGTCTTGCTCTGCGCTGAGTTCTCCTCGCTGACGGGGGAAATTATGTCAAACTGGATGGGTGTTTCCGGGGCAACCAGAGCATCCAATGAGAGCACAGAAAGGGCAGGCGACGGCTCTGAGCCCACAGAGCTAATACTGCTCGCTCGGCCCACACGCCCTTTACTGGAATAAGAGAGAGAGAGAGATGATGGTTTTACTGGTGTAGGACTTTACTGGTCCAGTTTAACCACAGACATCTGATACAAACCTGCTGGGTCTCATGCTCTCATGTCTCTGCTGGAAGGACGGCGACGGTGTCACAGCTTCAAGAGCTGATTGGTTCACTCTGGCTGCCAGCTCCTGCCAATGGGATGACAAAACTGTCAGCATCAACCAATAGGAAAAGATTTTAGGGACCAGGAAAATAAAGGCTAGTGGGGCAAGGAGGACACGGACCTCTGCGTTCTCACTCAGGTAGATCCTTTTGGAGATGTTGTTGATGGTGGAGATCCACTGATGGAGGAAGCAGCAGATGGACGGTGTGAGGAGACGACCGAAACAGCTGACAGTAAATACAAAAATGGTAGCATGACAGAAAAAACATTTTACCTCCTCGCAGTCCTTCCTGCTTTCTGACTGAAGCGTCACCACTCTGACAGGACATGACACGAGAAAAAAGAAACAGTTGAATCAATTTTCGAGCTTAAATCTTAACACTTGAAAATGGAGACAAGTGATAGAATGTCATCATGAAAGACAAATGTCAATTTTCTTTTAGCATTCTCACTTCTTGCCATCGAAGGAAGTGACCTGGAAGCAGAAGCGGCGGTCGTCACTGTCGACCGCCATGACGGAACAGTTGTCGAGGTCTGTGACCAGCCCGCCCGCCACCTCGCCTCGGCCCTGCTGCATCAGATTTCCGCCCTGTGTGAAGAAGTACTGACGCTCCCAGGACGTCGACACCAGCCCCGTCTTACTGAGAGACACACAGAAGAGCTACTTTGACGCCTCGGATGACTACAAACTAAGAGTAAAGATCAAAATTTCCAACTTAACACCAGACACCAACATTGCCACAACAACAGCCCAAGTTTGACCATGATTATTTGAATCTTGCCAATTTTGAGACAAGGAGACATACAAATATGACGATGGGATAATATTGCTTGTCAATATTAACAGTTTAGGTTTACATGAGTGACTTTATGGATGAAACATTTTTAAATGAATGTTTATTCCTTACCTTGAAAACATGACAGTTAAAATGAAGCAAATGTTCAAATGTTTAAGACTAACTTAATACTAACCCTGCAAGTTTCAAGCTGCTTTGTGATGGATTGGTAATTTCGTGTTATAACATCAGAAAGATTTTAATAAAAATAACACTGGTGGTGCAATTAGACAGACATGAGAGATTTAACGTGAACATTAAGTAAAGGTATCAAAATATATGTGTTTGTCCTACTTGCGGATGTACAGGTAGCCCTGTTTCCTGGTCAGGTTGCGGCAGACAGGTGAGTGGGCGGGGTCAGGGTCACACGGTGCATACAGCTGGTCACATGATCTCTCCATGTCCTGAATGGTCTGCTGCATCTGCCCGACCTCCTCCTCCATCTCCCGACGCACACTGCAAACAAACAAACACACACACTGATTTCACACGTTCCCTTCACATTTGGCACTCACTGATGACATTTCATGTTGCTGCCGTCATGTTTCCATCCATAACACTGAGCTGACGTAAATCACACCAGGTTTTTAGGATCTTGAAAGTAGAACAAACAAAACGAAGAACAACTTTTCGGGGTTCTTACTTCTGGACACTAGTTCCTATGGTTCCCAGGAAGTCCTCCCACTGCTGGGTGAGATTTTCTGAACCCAGCTTAAAGAAACTGATCTGCACAGAACAAAGACACATTGTGTTAACAGACTGACTTCGGTCTCAAAAGTTTAGACTTTCTCTCTGCTTTTTCTGGGCCATTCACACTTTCGCACAGGCCTATGTGTGTGTGTACCTGGGCCTGCATGTAGCCCAGCAGCGGCTCCAGCAGAGCCGTCTTCTTCTTGTACTGTAGTGTGTTGAGCGAGCAGAAGTAGTGCATCATAGTCTGGTGCTGTTTCTTACGGGAGGTGTAGACGTCCTCCACAGCCTCCGCCCGCAACTACAACACACAGGACTAATTTTAGCATCGAGAGAAGATCGGACACAGAGATAATATCATACACTTTGATCAAGATTGTAAGATATACCGATACTGGCACATATGGCACATTCTGCTGACGACTTTCCTTTCAGGCAGCTGGTACTTTCACTCAATTTCTATGAAAATCAACCTGCAGACAGTTTAACCGTTCTACAGATGATGCGCAGGAGAGTTTTAAGGACATTTCCCCCTCGCAGCTGCGTCCTCACACAACTACCACTTACTGGAACACAAACAAAATGCACAACTGACTTGTGCTTTGCTCCGAGGCTGGTACCAGGTTGAAGTTGATGGGTTAAAACCTGCAAGCGGTGGTGACGGTGACAGTTCAGTCTGTATTCTTCTAATAATATCTGCACGTGTTTTTTAATGTAATTTTGGCACAGACAAATAGATTTTACATTTATTAATCATTGAATTTAAAGTCACTGTCAGCATGTCCTGAAGAGTCTTTTTGCCAGAGCACAGCATGTCAGCTGACAAACCCAAAATGTGTCTACGGACCATTGAACGGATACTTTACTTGGATAAAGCCTCTTATAAACTCAACTCAACACAAGGCGAGGCAGATTTATTTATAGAGCACATTTCACACCCATCCTTTACAGATTATACAGACAAAAGTTCAAGAAAGAATTTAAACAAACTCAAATTAAGTTTCAGAGCGTAATCTGGATTATCCCTGTAACCAAATTACACAGTTCTTTTGAGGATCAATCCCAGTCAGTTATTTAGAAATTAACCTGTAAAAAAAGATTTACCAAGAAGGTTTGGGTTACATTTTACTAAAGAAGTACTGAATGATAAAACCTAACATGAGCAGCATTTCCGTCACGAAAGTCATTACCTTGTCGTTGTCTCTCCTCTTGGACAGACGGCTGTATCTGTTAATGGCCGTGTCATGATCTGCATACAGAAACAGGTACACAAGACTTTTAGCGAAAAAACATTTTCCTTCTGTATTCTTTTCCATTTCTGTGTTTCAAATCAAACAAAAACAATAGTGCTGAACCAGTAACTATTTAAAAAAACCCAGCATAGCTCATCCTCAACAGATGAGAGTCTTGGGGAGAAAGTCAAATGTGCAATCTGGAGCCAAGAGTCATACTAACACACAGATCTTGACTGACACATTGACATTTCGTTCTTTTAGACTGTTGCTTTACATTATGGCTCGTCAAGTCTCTGTCAGAGTTAGCAGCTGCAAATTCTCATCTTATCCTCATTCACATTAGTAGACACACTGCACAAAAAACAAGAAGGTTTAAGAACAGTGTTTATCAATTAATTGTTTTGAACTGAATTAGAATGGCAAAGATTTGTATGTACAGACTTCTCTAATATAAAGATTCAAAGTTTTTTCTTCTCTGATTATTATAAACTTAATCCTTCTGGGGTTTTAACTGTGGTGACACAAAAGGAGAAACGTTAACAAACGGGATCTAATCATAAAAATTTACATCAGCTGTCCTCTGGCGAGTTGATGTCAGGCAGACATTATTTGAATATGTGCACCCCAGCTTAAAGTTCCATTGTAGGACTGAAGATATGAGTGTTTGCGGCTGAGATGGCTATTCAGTAGAGCAATAATTAAAAAATTAAAAATAAAAAAATAAAATGATAAATTGATACAGAATATAAATTGCAGTTTTTGTAGCTTACCATCACTGGATATTTGGAAGACTTCTTTCAGAGTGAGGATCTCTGGAGGGAGACAAAAACAACTGCAAGTTTTAGTTGCAAGGGATATTTTTGCCGTCTCTTCTTATGTACTTGTTTACGAGAGTACTTTTCCCCCAGTGTATAGGAAGAGTCACTTTTGGGAACACTGGCCTCCACAGAGCCCTGACTTTAACCTCATCTCTGGGATGAACTGGAACACTGACTATGTTTAGTGCGTCAGTAGTGTGCTTTGTCAACAACAGACAACAGACCCCGCTAACAGATTTGTGACAGATTATTAGTGTAGTGTGTGGGTGTGTTGCCTACCCTTCAGGTCTCTTTCTTTAAACTGAGTGATGGGAAACATCATGGCATCTGCAAGCTGAGTGGACAAGACAGCATGACAGGAACTCAACTATAGAGAGAGAGAGAGAGAGAGAGAGAGAGAGAGAGGACATTAGGGATCAATCCGCTGATTGACCACAGTGGGACCAAAATAGATGATTACATGAAACTGTTTCTTACTCTCCCACACACAGGTGTTTATGGTAAATCAATTCTGAAGTCATCATGTCGGGCAGAATCTAACTTGACCGACAGCAGCGGACAGAACTTGGTTGTGTTAGGATTCTCTCACCTCATCAATGACTTTTGCAAACTGCTGCAGCGTGGAGCTCATCACCTCATCATCGCCCCCTAGAGGAAAACGCTGCAGACAACGGTAACAACGGAGGAATGGATTAGATTGGTTTCTGTGACGACATGCTGTTGTTGCTGTGGCAGCAAATGTAAGTGTTTTAATGTTCATGGCTTCTGTTTAAAGTGGCCATAATGCTGATGGCTAAAGTGATAAGGCTAAACGGCTGGTAAGCTAGTGGCTAACGGTGTAATGTCCATGGCTGGTGCGATAAGGCTAGTGGTACAATGCTGAGAGTTAATGTGGTAAGGCTGATGGTTCATGCTGTAAGGCTAGTGGCTAGTTTTATAAGATTTGAGGCTAGTGTTATACTGCTTATGATTGTTGTAATAACGCTGATGCTAGTATCAAATGGCCAGTGGCTATTCTTATACAGACTGAAGCTAGTGTGATAAGGCTGATCGACAGTGTTAAAAAATCAGGGAGAGTGTAAAACGACTGATGGATAGTGTTACGAAACTGCGGTTGATGTTAAACAGACAGTTGCTAGTGTTACTTGGTTGATAGGGCTGCTGGCTGGTTTCATGTGGTTAAGGGGGTACTATGACTTGGCCTACCTGTTTGTCGTACTCCTTCAGCAGCCTGGACGTCAGGTGTGTCGCAGCACTCAGCTCATTCTTAAAGAGAACACAGCAGACAGCACTGAGCAACTGGAAAAACACTTTCCAATCAGCTGCCACGTATTACTGCTTGCTCTGCCCATACCTGCAAAGCCAGCGGCACTACACCTGTGAACCGTGTGTGTGGGTGTGTACCTGTGCATCGTAAATCCTCTGCATGGCCTGATAGAGCTGTGTGCAGTAGTTGGAGATGGCTGCAGTGTCCTCCTCAAACACTCCCAGCAGAGAGCGTGTCTGCATACAAAAAAAAAACACACAATAAAAACAGGTGAAAATGTGGTCTGTGTTAATCATTTCACCAATTCATAAAAGCTCAGCAAGATATGGCCTCAAATGAACCCTCGCTTAACTGCCCGTCTCTCTGTCACGGTGAAAGATTTTGAATATTGGTGTATTGCTGAGGCTGGATGGATGTTCTAATCCTACTCTTGGCTCATGTAAGGGCAGATGGCACCCGCATTTGTAATAACTACTGAGTCATCATCAAGAGTCAGTATAGTCAGTGTCAGTATAGCACATTCTTGTTGTGTGATTATAATGAACATATTTCACCTGGCTGTAAATTACATTCTGCTGCCACAATGACCAACGTTCCCTACATGTCACACTGTTTAATGTCAAACAACTCCACTCATGGTTTTGATGATGTTATCTGTAGAGTCCGACCGATGATGACTTTGATGACAATAAATACCAATAAAAAAATCATAATCAGTGCAATAAAACGGCTTATAAATTACCCCAAGCCTTTTTTTCTGCATTATGTTCTGTAAAAAAGAACATAATTCTTATTATATCATATGGGACAACATATATGCCAATATCCTTAAATCTCTAACAGACCAATATCGGCTCAAGTTACTTGCAATTACATGGTTTACTAGGTCAAGATGCGGCTGCGGCTAAGGGGCAAAGCTAGCGTTTTGTTATCGGAAGGTTGCTGGTTCGATCACCCTGGTCTGCATGTCGAAGTGTCCTTGGGCAAGATACTGAACCCCAAATTGCTCCTGATGTGCTGGTCGGCACCTTACATGGCAGCCACCGCTATCAGTGTTTGTGTGAATTACTGTAAGTCGCTTTGGAAAAAAGCGTCTGCTAAATACCCCAAAATGTACATGTAAAATGTCATCCTCCTGGATCCACACTCTACCTACATATTTTACAATCTACTTATAGCAGACATTTTATCATTGTAATCTGCATACTGTTCTGTACATGTGACATGTATTGAAATTCTGTCTGTAGTGGGCAGAGGGATCCCTCCTCTGTGGCTCTTCCTGAGGCTTCTTCCATATATTTCCCTGCTAAAAGGGTTTTTTAGGCGAAGTTTTTCCTTACTCAAATCGAGGGTCTAAGGACAGGGGCTGTCATACACTGTACAGACTTTGAAGCCCACTGAAGCAATTGGATTTGTGATTTTGGGCTATTTAAACAATATTGACTTAATTTGGCTACGTCCCAATCGGTGACGTCACAGCAGGTGTTTTGCCCTGGATTTGCTGCAGGGGACACCACCACTGATCGGGAGGGGTATTAATCTCATCTGCAGCTGCAGCCTTCTGCCCCGTGTAACTTTCACGTCCAACAATAAGCAGCAGGATGACACTGCTGCTTGGCCAAAGGATTAACAAAAGGAGGAGAAACTATGTGGGAAGCTAGCCAAGTGGCTAAGGAAGTACCCGGCTAACTGTTCATTCACAGACTTGAATTCTGGGCGAAACATCACTGAACATCACTGCCTCCGCTTGACATTTTGATCTCACGTATTGACGGAACCTCCCACCAGCTGATCAGAATAGCCGTCACATTTCGATGCCGATGCACAGCTGCTTCCCCCCTGTACACTGTCCGCTTGACAGCTTCGGTTAGCTGGGCCGTTAGCGGTTAGCAAGCTGCGTGAACTTGGCATCTATTCGCTGGTTGTTGGCAAACAGTGAGTCTACAAAGACAGTTAGCATAGCCGTCTAAGCTAAGTGGCTAACGTTAGCCTGCCAGCTGAAGCCCCCGGGAAACAGAGCCGTTACCTGCGGGCTGTCCTCCAGCGTCTCCTCTATCGGCAGCTTCTCTATCCCGGGCATGGCTGCGAGTGGCGCGTCGGTAATCTGTGCCAATCGACGGACAAAATGCACAACAAATCGGTCCGACAACTCCCACTCAAGATTTCGTGGTTATATGAATTCACAACACCCCAAATCAGCTCCTCCCGGTTCCCTAGGTCCCGCCCTCCAAATGGATTACGATTGGCTAGACAAAACTTCCATTATTTTGATTGGTGTCTTGTTTAAAGGGGAAAACGCACCATTTTGGCTCTGACCGGGATCGCCCTTTCACTGTACTCGTGTACAGTTCAGAGCCATAATGGCGGCCGTGCTGCTTAGTTTTCAGGTGCGAAAATCGTTATTTGTGGCTTCTATTTCCGGTTTGCCCCATGGGACTTATTTTCGGAAAAACTTTGTATGGTAGTGAATGGAGAGAGGAAAATCATTTTTTAATTGCACTTGAATTGGGCCGTAAACTACACATGTCATGTTTGTCGATTTAAAAGATAATTTTTCAAGTCACTGAAGAGGCAGTTTGACGCAATTTAGGTAAAATTGTATCTACTTTGTGTTAAACTGATCAGTTAACTACAACACACGTCAACAGTAACATGGCCGCTGAATTGGCACAGAAAAGGTCCTGAAAAAGATGAAAATCACAATAAACCTGGTCATATTGACAACTGCAGTTGTGTGAAAGGAGAGATCATCAGTTTTGTGACCAAGCTTAACCTATTATACAATGTTTAAGTTGGTTTGGTGACCATTCAACGACACGACGTCTCTAACGTGACTGTTGGCTGTGTTCTCTTTATAATTCCGTGTTTTTACAGTCTTATATTTCATAGTTTCATGACAAACTGCAACTAGTTTAACTGACAAACATCATATGTGATTCATGACACACTTTAAACAGGAGTGAACAATGATTTGTCTCTCTCCCTTCAATACCATACCAAGTTTTTCTGAAATAAGGCCCCATGGGACAAACCGGACGGGCTATGACTGCAGCTCTCTTTGACGCTTTTACTGGTGTAAAAAGCAATTTTTATTGATAACCCCATTAAAAGGTAATTTGCCTTGAATTCTGGGTTTAAGAAGCAATAATTAAACCCAGTCTGGTGCCTCTCATGTTCTCACTACATCTTGTCTGTTGTCAGAGGTACAACGCTGTGTAACTGACTTGACATAATGAGTTTTGTTTGTAGTTAGCACCTACATTACGTCTGACAGACTGTAACACACCTGGAATTTGTGTTTACGATAGTGGTGTTGCACTCTGAAACTGTGGGTGGCGCCAAATCATGCAAAATGCCAATTTCTACATAATGTTGCTTTAAGATAGACATCGGTTATTTCAATTCATCTTCTTGCAAATTGTTCTTGGAACTGTGTTGGATGCTAGGAGCAACCTAAAACCACAGTCCAGATTTATGTGTACACAAACCCGGCCAAAAAAGCTGATTCTGTGAGTCTGAACAGTCAAACCAAAGATCATGGTGCAAACGTGTGAATATGCTTTTGCAGGCAGAGGGAAAACAGACTCTCAACATCCTACTTTCAGTCCAAGCATTTAGACTAGGCCTGCTTCCAACCATCATAACCCATAACCCTGTTTTAATAAGCCAATAAATTAAAAGTGAAATGGCTACCAGATTTATTAGTATTTAGTCACATGGAAGTGGGCTCATCCACTCTCTAAACACCTGTTTATGTAATTACCTGGGTTAAAACCAAACATGTCCCTTTAAGAGGAAGGAAATTAAAGCGGGGGGGAGTGAAGTAAGAGGGCACGAGCCTACTTCCTCGCAGCCCTCACAATCAAAACACTAGGCTATTCGTGCGCGATGGGTGAGTCTGCATCCCCGAAAGGACATTTTCTCATCTAGCACTTGGCGCACATCGTCGGGAGGCTCCGCGGACTGCGTTTCTGTCGCACCATGCTGCAGCTGAACGACACGATGGACCCGGAGAGTCCGGGCGCTGCGATCCTCCACCCCGCAGAGACCGAGGAGGGGGTCGAGGTTGCCTTCACGCCGCCGGAGGCCGGACGAGGCTTCGGACACGGAGCCGCGGTGGCCTGCTGCCCCCCGCTGCAAACGCTGACGCCCTTTCACGTGCACAACCCCACGATCCAGGCGAAAGTGAAGGACTACTTCGTGTTCAGGGTAAGTTGTTCCACTGTAGAGGACGGCTCGTGTCAACAGGCACCAAGGCCGGTTTGTTTTTAATTAGATCATATGCGCATGTCTCAAAAAAAAACCCCGTGGTAAATAAACACGACCGCTGAGTGAAGAAGCAGCGCATTGTCAGAGCTGCACCAGCACATCACAGGGAGGAAGAGTAGGATGCTGCTGATGCTGATGTGTGATGCTGATCTCAGCCAGGTACCATCGAGCAGGCGGTGAGCGACATCAGGACCGTGGCACTCCCTTCAGAGGATGGAGAGGTGCTCAGTGTGTGGCTGCTGGCCGAGTGAGTATCCCAGCAGCATGTGGCTGTTACATTACCAGCCTGACACATGAGGGACAGTCTGCATGAGCACATTCAGACACCAGCTGGACATGTATTCAGGCTAAATGCTTATTAAATGATAGCTTATGATGATTTATATACTGAACTTTTAATCATTTTGTGTCTGTTCCTACAGAGTTGATCACTGGAACAATGAGAGGGAGAGACTTGTGCTCATAACTGATCGGTAAGTCAGAAAGAATATTTTGTTGACCTACATGTTAGAGGAAATACACAGCATGACGTACAAAAGTTTGGAATCACCCGCCACCAAAGCTCGATGCAGTACGATCAAGTGGCTGCGAGGACTTCTCGTTATCTTTAAAGCTTTTTAGGTTGTTGAAAAGTGACTTTTACAAGTAGATTATAATTTTGTAAGACAGGATTTTTTTTTTGGTTTAGGTTATGTTTTGTACATGGAGAAGAACACGCAGTACAATAGTTCAACCAGAGTGACAATTCAAGGGGCAGAAAGAGACGAAGAAACATCTGAGCAACAGCTAAATCAGAATAAAAGAAAGCACTGCTCATTGGTAAAAGAAACTGGAAGCTTCGCATTTAGATCTGCAGATTTAAATAGGAACATGTTCCTGTTTCAGTATCAAGTGCACATTAATGTCTGTAACAAGCTGGAGTTAACAGGTGTCCGCCTTGGCAAAGCTTTTCTTAAGCACTACTTAGAATTGATCACAGAATATCAGTATATTTAGTATCTTTAATTTAATCGTAGACCGTAAAGGGCTGAAAGAAGTGCCCACCTGCACCGATGTGCTTCAATAATAATCGATATCTAATTGATACCATTTATATCTACATTAAAATAGCCATTATTGAACAAAAAGAAGTCATTAATATGATAATAGTAATGGGAATAATGATAATTATATTAAGTGTTTTGACAGACAAAGCAAATAACACTCAACAGTCGAGCCAAACACCAGAAAGCTAAAACAAGAAGGCAAACGTAAAAACAGAAACACCAACAGAATCCAACACAAAGTGTCAATAGGTATAAATACAGGTAAGAGGAATAAAAGCGATCAATACAAAGGTAAAATCACATCATAGCAATACAAATAAGAAAATAGACGAAACCAACAGAGGACAGAAAGAAGACAGCATCACATTAGAGGAATTAGAAACAGATACATAGATTTAGAACAGCAAAAAGAATAAAAGGAGACGGATTACAGTCATGTTAAAAAGGTTGTCTTCACATTAAAGCAGGTCTGTAATAGTGGGTTTGAAGAAGTGATTTAAAGGAAGATGCAGATCTTGCCATCCTAATCTCCTCAGGTAGGCAGAGAAGAAATAATAAAACGGGTGTACTGATTCTAAACGTTCAGGCGGTGTGCGTAGTGTGTGACGACTGTCTGTTGACACGTGTGACATGCTCTGTTGTGTGTGCAGGTCGCTGCTGGTGTGCAAGTACGACTTCATCAACCTGTTGTGTCAGCAGGTCGTCAGGGTTTCTCTCAACGCTGTAGACACCATCTCAGTGGGAGAGTTCGAGTTCCCGCCCAAATCCCTAAACAAGTACGCAAACATCTGGAGTTTTTCGCTCTCAGTATATTGATTCCAGCTGCAAGAACTCCACTGCACGTGACACGAGTATTCCTTGAGACACTGCAGCTGTGTTTGTTGTTGCTCCGTAGTTGTCAAGTCCTATATCGTTGGTGGTGTTTATCATTTAAGTATTGGGACAGGTTTCTGATTAAAAATGGGCTTTCTCTCTAAAGCCTACCTGGCTCAGTTTAGTGGCAGTGTTCTGGTGTACTGCTGGCCCGTGTAGCTGGCTAAGCCTCACGCCGTTGTGTCCTCTTACAGGAGAGAAGGCTACGGGATACGTGTCCAGTGGGACAAACGTCCTCGGGCCTCGTTCTTGAACCGCTGGAACCCCTGGTCCACAGACATGCCCTACGCCACCTTCACAGAGCACCCCATGGCCCACGCTGATGAGAAGGTGGCCTCCCTCTGCCAGGTAGTGTCCCTTTAACTACATAAGATTGAACTGTGAGGTACTAGAGCTGCAATTATTAATCTGTAAATTTGTTTAAGTCATTTTTTTTAAGAATATAAAAGTCAAAATTTTCTGATTACAGCTTAAATGTGATTGTTTTCTGGTTTCTTTACTCATCTCGGACAGCAGACTGAATACTTTTGGGTTGTGGACAAAACTGATGATGATGTTTGAGGACTTTTATCATTTTCTGACATTTATAGACAAACAAATAATCGATTAGGCGATAGTTGCAGCCCTGTAAGGAACTTCTCATTTTCTTTTGTTTATTTCACAAGACAAACAATGGTGACCACTGGTGCAACAGATCGTTCATGCACAATAGGCAGCACAGCAGCTCTAGCAGTCACAGTCCAACTGAAAACAAAAGACTAACTGCTGCCACAGAAATGAAATTCACCCCTTGAGAGAAAGCCAGTTAACAGCGTAGTCGTGACTTTGTGTACGAGCTGTCATTTTCGAAGCTGTTTATTTATTTATTATTGGCAAGGCAACAACAGTATCCGGGGAAACTTTCTGGGGACATTTTTCTCATGCAGAACCATTAGCAATCAATTTTTCCACCCTTAAGAGCAGCATTTTTCACTCCTAATATGAGTATCAGCCCCAGGATCAGTTCTAGCTTCATGTTCTTTTTCCTTTACTTGCCAAGATGGATAACTTCAGGACCCAGCTGGTGCAGGCAGTAAAGAAAGCCCACAAGGAGCACCCCATCCCCGGTCGAGCCAACGGCGTCCTGATCCTGGAGAGACCCCTGCTCATCGAGACCTATCTGGGCATCATGTCCTTCATCAACAACGAGGCCAAGCTTGGCTACTCTATGACCCGTGGCAAGATCGGCTTCTAAGGTCCACAGTTTCTCTAAAATTACAAAAGAGTTCAACCCATGTGTCTGTGTTAAAACTGCGCTGTCTGAGGGAAGCTGTCGCTCCACTACAGTGCAATGCGCAACCAGTCTGTGTGTGTAAGTTGAGCCCATGAGATGTCCACACCTCCTGAGGTTGGTGTTGCAGACAAGTGGTCAGCCTACTGGAGGTAAATGGCGCGCAGCACTGCATGGACTGTCTCCTCATTTGTTTTTCTTCAAAAAAGCTGCTCGCAGATCCACCATACCAACATGGGCCCTCAGGAGTGTATGCCCAGGTGACAAAGAGTCGGAGAGGAAGGACACAGCATTAGCATCAATTCATCGCCTCTGTACATATTCTAAATTGAGCTTCTTGTAGTCTAATATTCCTTATGTAACCACTGATTCACAGACTGTCGAAACTGGTGGGATGTTCAGAGTCTGGTAGAGGAATGCAAACGTCAGGGTCATTTCTTCAGGGTTAAAGATGTGCTTTGAGCTTTTTCTTTTCTGCAGAAAAACAGGCCACGCAGAGATGGGCAGTGAAACATGCAGTGAAGCTGTAACATCATCTAAGAATATGTTCCATATTTGCTAAATTTAACAAGGTTTGAAATAAAAGGATTGCATTATGCAGATCACAAGGCCATGGTATGGAATAGCAGCTGACCGATTGAGTTTAACGGTCACAATGTCACATGATTATTGCAATAAATGTGACTAATCGGGAAGAATGTTCCGCAATTTGCAGTGCTTTACTGAAAAGCCCTGGGCCCAGCTGTTACTTGTGCAAAAGAAGAGTTGGAAAACACTTGTTGAAGTTGAAATATGTTAGATGTTGTGACCTTCCTCTCTTTTTGGCCAATGTTGTGCTCTCCATGCTTACATCAGCCTGAATTATGTCATTGCTCAGAGTAGGGAACCGCATTAGCTACGATAGCTAAAATGTTCTTGTACGTTACAGATGTTTTATGCAACATAAACTTGTGACCCATGTCTTTATGTTTGTAAGTCGCCTTAAAGGTCCTGCAGCTCGCATTTACGTTAGGCACCCGTTTGCACTAGTAATAATATCTGGGTTACAAAATGAAAAACATGCAGACAAAGCTTTGCATCAGTTCATTAATCACATACTGTATGTATGTTGTGACCAGGAATTAGCTGATTATTTTTTAATCATTGTGCTACCAAAGGTAACCGGCCATATTTTCACGCTCAACAATGCCAATGAATAATTGTGTCTTAAAATGCCTTTTTTCTGGTCGTAACTTCCGCATGTTCCCTGCACGTTGAGTTTGCATGACTGATGTTTTTAAAGGAGGATCTTAAATGGATTTGTAAATACTTATTAGGTTTTATTTATTTGTTGTTATTTTGCAGATGACTCATGAATGGTTCTAGATAATTAATATTTCAGTGCCAAGTCTGAAGCATTTTATTTAGGGATTTTATCTTTACGGATAATGTGAAGGCTTACTTTTTGTTCTAGATATCTGTAGCACAGTAGCCACAACAAAGAATAATAAATGCCTACATGTTCTCATCGGGGGCCTCGGCTCTGGTCATTGTCAAGAAATGCATTTACACCATGTTTGCTCTGTCGAGGACTGCAACAGTGTGAACAAGACACAGACAGATGATGCCCTGTGGCCATGTAATAGTCCTTACATATTTAGTACTGCCTGTTAGCTGTTTGGATTCGTACTGGGATTTCAGTTTGGTCATAGCAGGTATCAACTATTAAATCCAAACGGTAATGATGCATTTTTGTTTCCAGATTCAAGATGTCACCCATGTGTCTGTAAGAACTGCACACTGTACAGTGCTTTAAAAATACTTGTTTAAAGACCTCTCAAGTCGATTCATCGCCACAAATAGTAAAAGCTTTTTCGTCAAACGTCAGCAGTTGGAACCTTTTATCAAATATACTCTGTAAATCAGCAGGTCCTGCTGCTAAAACATTCTTCATTCCAGCCCACTCAGTATCCATTTCACAGCAAAGTCATTTCCAATCCTCCAGGACCCTTTGTAGTCTTCACCATTACAAATACGTGTTGTGCAGAGAGTCATGGGTCATTGTATTTCTTTTTTTAAATATTGATTAACTGTGACTCTGCGACAGTTTTCACTGGAACAGTATTGTGTATAGTTGCACAGAGCAGATAACTTGAAAGATTTATATGCACAAATTTGAGTAATTCTTGTTGCGCTGGATAATTTAAGACACAATTTATTTCAAAAATAATTACACAATTTCAGAGTTAAACACATACAAAATACTTTAAACTAGAAATGCAGTGAAATCTATAAAAGTTTGTTTTTCTCACAGTGTTTTAAAGTAGTGCTTCTGTACACATTGGGTACCTAAAAAGTGATATTTATACATCGTACGTCTCTCAGGAGGAGAGTCGGGTCCTGTTTTTCAAATGTTTTCAACTTGACGAGAGAAGCAGCATCCCAGTAACCTGCACCAAGGCTCTTCAAAACTCGTCAGCGGCTCCAAGCGTAACATGTGACGGTTGTGATTTAGAGGAGTCTTCGCTGCAGTCTTTTGGTCTTCACCTTATACATTCCCCAACAGGTGTGTGGGGCTAAGTCAGCCTGAACTGTACTTAAGTGCGCCCTGTGTTTTTGTATGTTTTACTTGTCCTCTTGGTCAGTGTCCATGTAGCACAAACACAGCTGCTCCTTTCCGAGCAGGATCAGAGTGTCTCCACTGCAGTGCCAGTTTAGTGACTGGACCTGGAAACCACCTGGCAGGGAAGAGAGAGTGAGAAGGGTGATGATTATTTTCAAATAAAGGTGAAAATAAAAGTATCAATACTTAGATTCTATTTTGAAACCATGCATTCAAAAATACATGAATAAATAAAACAGATGTACAATCTAATTTTCAACCCTGGGCTAAACAGCTATTGAAATTATTACAAGTGTGTTGTGTGTGTATAGGGACTGTTTCTGTACCATCCACTGTGTGTAGGTCGTTTATAAAAAAAGAAAATAAATATTAGCTTATTTTGCTATCCATTTTTCCTATTTATACTTTTTCTTTTTGCAGTTATCAAAACAAGCATCAAGTATCATTTTTTATACTAGTTTGCTAAATTCTGGTATCGTGGCAACCTTATAGTGCATCCTGAATCCCATCCAGCCTCCCTCAGTTTGTAAACCAAAATCTGACACACATGAGCATCACATATATACACTGAGATATCGCAGATCTTGTTCTGTTTGCATTTTAAATTCTGACATTGGATCACCGGTGAGATATCTTCCCTGTGCACGGGAAGGAATGATTTGAAAATAAAGAGCAAAACTTTGACTTTGAAAGCATTTCACTGGGATCAATCCAATGTCATGCCACATGAGTTCTAGGTTTGCTAGTCTTCAAAACTGAAACAGTGACCTCTTGCTGCCAACATGCAGAAGTTATCCTGAGCGCACTCTCCCTCTTCTACATCCGAAAACACCGTAATAGAGCTGTGTGATCTGCTACTTGATATCTCTGACTCTGAGCATTTTACCTTCAGCGGGAACTTCGACGGAGACGCAGCCTGCCGGGGACCACAGATAGAGTTTGCTGTTGCCTGTACACAGTGCCAGCCGGGGGCGTCGGGGGTCCCACTGAAAGCACCGCACAGCCAAGCTCTGCTCAAGCACGGCCTCCAGGCTCATATTCTGCATGTCCCACACCCACACAACACTGGCCATGTTGTCTACAGTCAAAGAAAAACAGATACACAGTCAAAGCCACTCTCAGCTTGTACAGCCATGAAACAGTAGCTCCACAGCAAAAAGAAGTTAGCACTACCGTCAATTTTTATATACGTAAAGTGGAAACTGTTATTTGCATATAAAACAGCTCTCTTGGGTTGTCAATGAGGGTGAAAGTGAACAGCTGTAAGAAGTCTTACCATTTTTAGTCGCAAGATAGCGACTGTCTGAGCTGAAAGCCAAAGAAGAGACACCGATCTTGGGGTTGGCTCGGTCTGGATCTGGTTTGACGACAGGAATTTGGACTGGCGGTGGGCAGATCTCATCTGGAGTAGGCAACCACAACAAATGAGTTCATGATTAGACAAAGCTGTATCAGACCTCAGCAGATTTACTCAAATACTACTTTTAGAATAATGTTTCAAATGATGGCAAAGCTGACGTACATTTGCTTTGGGTGTTGAAGAGGGTGGTGCCAATTGTGATGTTGTGTAGCGACAGGTCATCAGTGCCAACCGCTGGCCTCCTCTCCACTTCTTTATACACAACCTGGAAACACAACAAACGGTAAATAATTGCACTACAGTGCCTTTGCATCCCATCATCATGAAGGCTGGAAAGTACTCACAGCTTTTGTGTTGTTGATGGTTGCCGGGTGCTCAAACTGTGTGATTTTCTTCCATGTGATGTGATTGAGGATTCGCACCTGAGATGAGGATTGTAAAGTCTTGTTAGTCATTTTGTACTGATATTGACAAATGCACATTCCAAATCATAGTCCAGATATTTTCACAAAGTCTGTCATCTCAGAAAAGCTGTAGAAAGCCTTTTGTGGCTCACAGTGGACCTGCACAAAGTCTGATAAATTATCTAGTGATGTCACATGAGTCAGTGTTGGTTGGTGATGAAGACGATAAGTTTAAAAATGAAAAAACAGAGGTGTGGAGTTCAAAATGAGCGCGCTTATGAGACCTCTGTAGCCCACTGCTCATCTCTGCTTGAGGCAACATTATCCGCAACTAGCATAGCACAATTGAATCTGTGTGGTGTCTGTGAAACTGACTGTAACTGTAACTGAAAATGTAAGAGTGTAGTGCAATGTTGGTAATGCCAAATCAGTGGAGTTTACCTTACAATGATTACTCTTCCTTTGTGATAGTTGTGTTGTGGCTATAAAGCGATATGCTGAATGTTAATATTTTTCACTGTCATCGGCCATCATTTGTTTTGTCCATACTTTTTCATCATAGCTGCCAATGGCCAGGAACTGGCTGCTGGGACTCCAGGTCACAGACTTGACACCCAGCGACCACTCATAGGCACTGTAGGTTGACAGCAATCGGCCGTCCAAAGAATACAGCAACACCTTGTACTGTGGAGATGATACACACACGAAACACATGGTCAATTGGAGTACTGTAGTGCTTTAACAATAAGGATGCCTTATTTTACAGCTCTGTTACACTAGGCTGTGACATGATGTCAAAGGTTTTCCTTCTATGATGCTAGTACGTAGAAGTAGCAGGTAATAGAATATCTGTTTCCTTCATTTATTTTTCTGCTGTAACGTGAATTTCCTCTCTTGTAATCAATTAAGTCTCATCTCAATTTACACTGTATATCTATGCTGAGGCAAGGACACTGTACACTCGTGAGCTTCTTTACAGTTTATGATATGATGTGAAAAGATGTTGCACATACCAACAAGCTATACTTTTTAAAACATGGTTGTATACTTTAATGACAATCCTTAACCTTTAATCTATCACATTCTCTTGTTGAGTCTATGCAGCAAATGACTCACCTCCAGACAGCTGTCCCACACTGCCAGCACACAGCCATTGGGAGACCACTCCAGCCCTCCCAGGTCCTGTGTCTCAGTCTCAAAATGCTGTGACAGAATTAAGTTTGATTAGAATTACTTTTTCACTACAGATTTAGAGAAAAAAAACACAGGCAGCTTTAACTTCTTCCTGAAGAAGATGGAAGAACGGCCTCAATGCGACTACGAACACATGTGAAGGGCGTCTCAAATGATGAAAGTTTACTCTCCATGTCTGTCAGTGACAATTTCAAAGAAATTAATATTTGGAGTGTATGTGGTGAAGATTTAACACCAAATCTTAAACCAAAAGTTTAAGTTTCTTCCACTGTTGCTTACAGAGCTTACTCAAATGTTAATTGTATAATGATCATTAATCTGTCAAACTCTAATGTCCTACTTACCCTGAGTAAATGCCAGTCATCACACACAAATACACTAACATAGTCTTTGCAGTCACGACGTTCAGCCAAGGCCATGTAGCAGCCATCCCTGCTGAAATCTATACCTGTGGGTGAAAGATGACGGGAGAGAACTTTAATTTTAGAGGACACTATCAGTTCTGGAATATAATCCCCAGTATGATGTAGAAATCTTAGAATTACAGAGTAACAGCAGAGTTGAATTGAAAAATATACTTAATATCCTAAAAGTATATCCACCTTATTTAGGTTAAATTCTTCCATGTTTGAAAAACATGTATCAAGCAATCAAATGCTTATAATATTAACTTTTGGCCCCAGTGATAAAGTTGATTCCTCAGGGTTATGACACCATAAAAAATATATTTATCAAAATAATCTTTATGTAATGGATATTCTATTATCTAGTCACGATGGCACCATCAGGTCGGTGGTATGTAACTATCATGGCCATATTATTTATATGGCGGCTGTGGGTTGCAGGAGGGCATAGTATTGCACGCAGAAAATGGGGAGAGTCACAGACAATCATTTTTCCCCAGGCTGCTGACAGGCCTGTTATGAAGAGCATGCCCCATTTACTGAAGAGGGGCACAGCTGTCAGCAAAGAGGACCATAGTCTGACCACATACCCACAAGGTAGAGAACGGCATGTGATTCATGGGGGCATGCCGAGGCGCTCAGACCACTGGCCCTGTCCTCAGGTACTCCTGGTGTTACATTTACCTCATAAGCCACAAGAAAACAAATAAAACAATGTTATTCATATACTGACCCTTCTGACATGCTTTGGGATACTTGATGTAAGACACAGCTTTGGTGCACAGGGACCAGACGGTGATTCTCAGCTGTCAAGGCACCAGAGGAAAGAGGGGGGAAAACAAACACACTGTGAATTAACTCCAGTAAAAGTATAACAAGCATATATATATATATATATATATATATATATATATATATATATATATATATATATATATATATATATATATATATATATATATATATAAACATTTATATAAATATTTTGATAGAGGTCCTTTAAAAATGTTTTTTAAAGTAATGTGAGCAAAATATTTAGGGAGCTTTCTAGTGGAACAACCACTGGTGGCAATATCTGTGATGAGTTAAATTTAAAGTAATATCAACCACTCTGTCATATAGTGTCCAAACACCACATGTTAAAGAAACATCTTGGATTAAGAATTGGGTTTTAAAGCAGACAGTGCTTTTACAAAGCACTTTGAGACCTAACCACTTAGAACAGACACCCTCTCTTCTAGATTTTAGTCTATATGAGATCTATTCTGCAACGAGTCTTCTGTAAGAAGATCTTATCTGAGGCTGTGATCTAATCAGTGTTCCGTATGGCGACTGGGTGTCAACAACAACTTAGTCACTAGCCCAGTGCGGCCTCTAAGTGTTCCTCTACGCCAAACAAAAGTTGTCCATCAACAGGGCAGATCCAGACTACAGTTCGGACTAGCATGGTCAATCACGCCCTTTAACGGCTGAGGACAGAGTGCCTGATATATTTGAAGAGGTCCATGATATATCTCTGTGAGGGATATAAGACACTGACATGGTATCCTAATGGGTGGCCCTGTCGGGCCTAAGTGTGTGGAGTGTTGTCTATCAGTGTATTTCCACAGGGAATGGACACATGTTTAGGGGTTGCAGTCGCTAACAGGGATAGAAAGAGATTATACAGATCAAATTAGGATTTGAGCACATATTAAATTAACACATCCAAACAACATCTCGACATATGGCAGGAAAATAGAGCTGGTCCCTTTAGTAGCCAAGATGTAATGTTAGACATGTTTGCAACAAGTGTGACAAATTAACAGCGAGTTGCCTAGCCAGCGAGTTGTGTGAATTCCCACAAATGAGAAGCAGCGCCAAAGAATAACTATCTGGCCACAAGTCGGCATGACAAAGAGACCACATGTGTTAATGCTCAGTTTTGACAGCAGTCACTCAAATACCCACTGGTCTCACTTCAACAAGACTGATGTCAACAAAAGCAGGTGGCACTCAGCCAACAGTGCAGCATAAGTTTGACCCAAGGACCCGTATGACATGTAGTATCTTGCCCTTCAAGAAGAAAAAAGGAGCACATGACACTCACTGGGACACTGTTAGACGATCTGTAGCCTGTACAATTGTTCAGTTGTCCAGGTGTTAAGGTCTTCACAGAGAAAGCTGTTGTTGCAATACAATTTTTAGTAAAGACCTGATGATATTATCTACGTTTACATACAGTACACATACATTATTGTTTTTTTGTACAGCACACAGTGTTATAAAAAGTGTTGGAGGTCAATAGTTGACGGATGTTTTTGGAAAAAGATTTCTCATTTCTTACACCTCTCTTAAACACAACCTCTGGCAGTTGTCATTTGGAACAATCCCAATTGTAGGGGCATGTAAGCACAACGCTGCGACATTAAAGGTGTTAAATGCATGGCGCTCAATACCTTTCCCTTTACAGCTTACAGTAAGCCAATATAATGAGAGTGCATGCAGCTCTGTCTGATCATGCTTTGAATGTTTAAAGACCCCCTCCACATATGTATTATAGTATATATAAACTATAATTACCAGCTGGCAGTTGCGTATGCCTCCAAACCAGTTAAGCTGCTGTTCCTGAGCTATGATGAGGAGTAATGGCCTGAACATTTTTTTGCAAAATATTATGTCACAGTAAAGTTGACCTATGATATGTGAAACTGGCAAACTTGTTTATTGCTACCATCACATCCATTATATAGTTAACATATAGTTAAACACGAGGATCCGATCTATCTGATGTTTTTTGCTGTGCTCATTTGCACATGTACTGTGTAGCTTTGAAATTTCATCAGCGGACAGACCGCTAGTTTTGGGTAAACTCAAGCTGTCACTTTCCTTCAGGCTGTGGCCCAACAGGTAAATTAGGTCTCCAAACAAACATTTGTGAAAGTGTTGTTATTAATGAGATATTAAACACATGCAGTTTGGATGAATGAGATATATTGTAAATTCATTGTATTTAACTGGTGCATGATGCAGGGTTTTCTACCTGGAAGTTATTGTAAACAACCAATTAGTTCTATACTATCATACACTACTGTTGTACTGTCATTGTATTTCCAAATAAGAGTGCTGTGTATTCTTGAACTATTCAAAAAAATATTGTGTACTACTTTCATCATCTTTTACATCACAGCCACATATTTTGGAGAGAACCCTGTATACTTATATACATATAAAAATTAACAATAAGTTTATTCTTCAAAATATATTTTTGGCAATATAGATTTAAGCCTAGCCTTAATGCTCAGCTGTATTTTACATTTAAGAATGTGCAGAGCTGAAACTACTGAAGTGATAGGGCTTTCATCAAAGTGTCAAGACAGATATTTGAACTGAGCCAAGTCTGTCACCTAACTGGGCTGAAGTGTCGAACCTCCTGTCTGGTCAGGACATCCAGCTGTGTAGACCCTGTAATATCACCTCACTGCACGCTTCATGGACATCCCCTCAGCCATGGTGCCGTGGCAACAAAGATCAACAGCACTCAAACACAAACACACTTATACTTCTTAGATGCCTTGAACCCACCACATAGGGGATGCAGAGAGATCAGGACCCAAAAGGCAATGTAACTTTAAACTGGGTGGAGGAAGGTTAGCATGAGGAAAATAGGTGGGAAATGCTTTTCCATGTGGGGTGGTACGCAATAAGATCCTTAGTTGGTAAAGCTACACTTAAGATGAAGTATCCTCACCAAAGGTGAGCAGCAGCTTAGGGGTGGGGCCTAGGGGCCTGCGGGTGGTGTGAAAAGGCAAAACTCAACGACAACAGCTGCTGTTTATCCATCAGAGATGGAAAAATTCACGACTCTGCCAGGGTTAGCATAACTGCTGAAAAGTACATGCTGTAATTACAGACACGTTCATCTTTTTTATTTTAGTACTGTTTTGATCACCACATGTAAGGATTCCCCATTAGGAAGCCCTTCCTAAAGGTCCGTCACATTTCTACCAAATGGAGTGGTTGTGAGGGTTTTTTAAAAAGCAATGGAGGGGCTGAAAATTGCTTCATAATATGGCCTGTCACTCTAACAAAAAACTTCACTTGACATGTTATGACAAGACAATCTTCTTAAGAGACAACCAGATGGGACAATTGCAGCTAATTTCCACCATCACCTCCATTTAATATCTATTAGCAAGTAGTCATAACAAGAAAACCACAGAATTATGGAACATTCCCAGCAGGACAGTCTGTGGGCAACATGATAACTACGATCAGTTGTGTAGACCAAAGTAACTGACAGCAAACTGGAACACAAATCTATCTATCAGCCGTTCTTGTTGCATGCCTCAAGCAGTGCGAGAGAATGGGCAAGTGTATTTGATGCCTTATGGGCCTATCTGTCAGCAGAGGATTAGACTGCAGGCATTTCCCATAGGAAGCCATCTCAAACCAATATAGCCTATTTCTCCTGTTACAGCCTCATGATTCTGCCAAGGAACTGGAGCCTCTCGCAGCCCACGTGTAGGTATGGCTGGGCTATTGTCCCACTTTGCAGTGCAGCAGCTGCCTACGTTTGCAGTTTAGTCCGGTAGCGTTGCTGCCAACAATGCTACACGTTAGCAGGGCTCCATCAGTACCGGCCAAGAATGCTATTGCTAATCCGATCCCAACAATGTAAAAACCATTAGAGAAGTCAAGCTCAATGATGTCCTTGGCTGGAGTTTTTCCACCCTCAGTTTATCATCCCTCAGCTGGTAAAGATTAACTTGGATGTGTGAGTGGCATTTTGTGAGGTCCTAAGATAAATTATCGGAATTCGAATGAGAGATGACTTGCGTGAAGTCTCACAATACATAGGCTTGGTTTCAGCAACGCGACTTTCTATTAAATCTGTGAGATGGCGCCACCCCATATTGAAAACAGCTGGGGTTTTTTCTGTACATGTCTGCCTCCAAAAACGTCCTACCTTGAGGCCTTTAATGAACACCTCAAGAGCATTTCTTTCTGGATTGAAAAAAGGTCCTCACCTGTAGTCTGCCACTGAAACACTTGTCAGCGCTAGAGACTGATATGTTTTTTCATGTAACTGTTAAAATGTCAGCTGTGAGCTAATAAATCATCATCTACCTAAAAATCAGGTAAAGATTTAAAGATATTCTGTTTTGAGTTAAAAAGAAAACACACTGCAACAGCTACAGAGAGACAGCTAGACACACACACGCAGCCAGCAAAGCAGATTACACACACACACACACACACACACACACACACACACACACACACACACACACACACACAGGCACGATCCACACCAAAGGCAGCTGTCTCTAAACAAGTTAATATAGCAGGCTGTTTATGAGTGGGGCTGAAATTCAAGCCTGACACGAACACCCGTCTGGCACAGCCTTAATGAAATCTTGGTCTGAGGTGAAGGTAAGTTCAGTGGGCCCCCTGGCACTGTGGCAGACAGTGCCTATTTTGCCTCTGTTAAATTAGTTTTGAAGCCTCAACTACTGAAGGATTCTATGTAACAGTAAGCAGAACATGACTTCCTGCTCATACTAGCCGACACTATAAGGACAGTGAGAAACAGATTTTTGACACAACAAGTGAGAGGATGTCTTGACGTGAACTACTATGAAAAGCTTCATCATTAAACTATAAAAAAATATATCCATAAATAGCTTATAAAACGTCTGGCCATGGAATGATGACTGAGGATTGATATGTTCCAGGTCCTCTGACTCACAGTGTTCTCTTAGGGCTCGTGATATATTTCATTCGGTGTGACTTGTTTAAACAGAATTAAACTGCAGTGCCACTTAAAGTTTAGACTTGTGTTAGGTTAAATAATGAAGAGTATCATTATCTTTGTCATTATCCACTGATTAGGACAGGATTACCTATCTCAAGAATTAATCAACTCTCTAAGAGTTAAAATGAACAGAATACGGATCGCTGCCTCTGAAGAAGGAAAAACAAGCCCGATTAAAGATGTCACAGAATTAAATGAATCACAGTGAGCAGCTAAAAGAGGTCATGAAGAGATGTGATGATTGTTACTTGACACAGTGCAAGAGCAATTTCTGATCCTACAGGAATGTTTGATTCTGTGTCTCATCTGAATGTTTGTGAGTTGACATGTTTCCCCACTGTACTTCACATTTGCTGATTTATATTTTGCATAATTATCATTGGTCACTTTAAAATCCTCCCGCAAACAGGTACATTTAGAAAAAAAAGTACTTTTGCAAGGATGAGTGAAAGTCACATTCTTGTATCTCTTTTGAGAAAGTACCTTCGTTCATTTTTTTTGAAGATGCAGACAAAAACAAAGCAGACATGCCACAGACACTTGCACTCCTTGCACCCTTCTCCAGACCAGACACAGTTGCGTGGTGGGTCACAACACCTGTCAGGGGATTCCTGGAGTCAGCTTCAGCATGACATACATGGCCCACCACGGTGCCCCCATCATATTCCACATGGCTCGAGGGGAGCTGCTATAGCTTCTCACCCCTTGCAACATGTGCTTACTATGGAATGAATTTAAACCAGGAGTCAAGAGGCATATAATGAAACTAAATGCATCTTTATTAGTCTGAGTTTCATTCTGCTTTATAAACAACACTCAACACCTCCTGACTCTTTTTCTTCAGAGGTGATTGATCGTCATTTTATTAGAATAAACAGTGCCTTTTAAAGAACACAAATTTCAAGTTTGTAAAGTAATGAAGTTAAAACTGTGGGGTGGTAAATATGATTGTGCGATTGTGCGGTGAATTGCTAGAGGCTCAATATTATGGTATGAAAGAATTTCCACGAGCCACACTGCCTACCGAAGAATGACCCCATTATACTTAATATAAGTTTCTCTTCAACAGAGGAAATAATCTAATTGCAACATACAGCACTGGCAAACTTGATCTATTTTTGCAGCTGGTGTTCCCCAAGGTTTAGTTCTAGATCCTTCAAGTTTTCTGTGAATTGTAGGGTTTTTTTAAATTCTTAAGGTCACAGTTAACAAACTGTAATGTTTCTATCCTTGCCTCTGCCAATGTTGTGGTCAATATGAGCTTAGAAACTAATGGGAGGAAAAATCTAATGTTTTAAGCTCTCTAGTATCACTTCAAAAATGTTTTCATCCTTTATTTGCCTCCAAAGTGAGACCTGTGTTTTCATATTGCTGCATTGAGACAACTATTGTTTTCACTAAATGTAAGAACAAATCAAAACCATTTTACAACATGCCAGTGCAACAATCTAAAGGAGCTCCGGCTGACTGATTAATTAGTTTGTTTAAAAATACTTCTTAAACTATTACTGACTCTTCACTGAATTGCTGCTTTCATCTTTTAACTGTTATTTTTTTCATCTCCTTATATCGCATCATTTTTGGTTTGGGTATTTATTTTTAATTTTTTGCTTCACTTAACTAAGTTCACTATTATTAATTGAACAGAACATCATTAACAGGGCTTGCTGCCAGACAAAACACCAGACCTACATTGAAAGGGCACATACACATTGCACCCATGTTCCAGGGGTACTTGAGACCCATGTATGACAGGACGCTAACAGGAGGGGAGCTATGAAATCAGGCTGAATACATGCATCAGGTGGGTGGGGTTGGGGGGTTTTAGGGGTGGTCAAGAAAGGCTCTGGTGTCTGGCTATTTTCAGGTCCCCCTTCCTTGCGGGCCAGCAACAGTTGAAACCAGACAAGCACAAGCATAAACACACTTCTGTGCGCCTGAATGCATGCAACCATGCACGCACCAACTTCACACTTACATGGAACTCGGTGGTGTTGAGAATGTGACGTCCGTCTGGACTCCAGCGCGAGGAGAGTAGTCCTATTGAGCCCTCATCAATCTTACAGTGCCAGTCCGGCTGTTCAAGAGACCACACCTGAAGAGAAAGACGGAGAGTAACAGAAGAACAGCAATCAGCCATCACTGATGACATCTCTCCCTAAACTTGATTTTCAACAGTAAGAAACACTTGAGCAACAGAAACCATGAAAGACTGGCGCTGGATACCCATTCAAAGGTAAGCTACTCGCCCTGTGATGCACATGAAACTGACATTACAATCATACACACAACTTGTTTTCACCGCTGCGACTATTTAAAAAACATTATTACCAACTTTCGTCTGTCAAATAGGATGCAGGTTTGAAAACATTTAGGGACATAAATAATAATAATATTAAGGGACAGAATAATACAAAATAATAGTTGAACTACTTCTTAAATAAGAAAAAATGTGACGTAATACAGGGCATGCTTGAAGCAGCTGCTCAATATGAAAATTAAATTTACAAGCTTATTCAAACTTAAAACGCTGCCAATGAAGACAAAGAATGTTTGTTTTAAAGCAGAAATCTTATTTTGGCATTTCAATAAATGATTTCAATATTATGTTAACACATGTGGAGAATTACAAGCATTATAAACAATGACCTTCTAGTAGTTCAACACTATTTGTTCACATGTATACTTTTTTTTTTTTTTACATATTTGTGTGAATAAAATCCTGCTTTTAATCTCTTGTTTACCTGTTTCAAGAAGGTCTCTTGTCTATCAGAACTCCAGCTAAAGACATGATTGATTTTCTTGCCACGAAATAAGATGCACACGATGAAGTCCTGCCCTCTAGATAAAATGCTTCAATGATCCTATGAAATATTTAACAATAATGTAGATTTTTAATTCATCCTCTTTACCATCTCTAAATGTTACTATATCCTCCCAAATACATGTCATAGAACTATCTGACCTTCTGCTCAAAATGTATTACAAGTGACAGAAATGTTGAATATGTTTTTTAAGGATGTGACAAATCATCTGGGTTGTTGATTATTATTGTTTAATCCATAAAGTGTCGTAAATCAAAATCGACAATTAGAATCAAATCAAATTAAGCATTTACTGTACACAACATGTCGAGTCACATACATTCCTGTCCTCTCCTCATAGCCTACCTGTACCAGTCCTCTTTTGTACATAGCACAGAGGATGAAAAGTGAGTCAGAAGACCAGTCCATGTGGGATATCTGGTCCAGGCAGGTGTAAAGGTGCATGATCTGCAGGGTGCTCATGTCTCGCACCACTAGCCTGTACTGCACACAGGTAGCCTGAGGGGAACAGCCAAAGAGACAAGCCATGAAAACATAATCCACGTTTTACTAGAAAGACACCTTGTGGGAATTAATTCAGAGTTAAAAGTATTATTTTTTTCTGCATTACAATACACGCACTACAAAACCAGATATTAACAAATATCATTAAAAAATATATCTCGAACACTTACCAAATATTTCCCATCTGGGGAAACTTTACATAGTTGGTTGGATTGCTTGAAGACCTCTGAGAAATTCATCTTACAATCACAACTGTTCCTGCACAAGAAGATAATGCAGTTATCATGACATTAAAAAACAACTGAGTCTTCTCAGATCTTGAGATGCATGAGAGATGGACTGTCAACTAGTGTAGTTTCTCAATTTTAACACGTGATGGCGCCGTAGGTCCAATAAATAAACACACTGCAGCTATACACAAGCAGAGAAACACTTCTTTCCCTATTAAACCTGAGTTATTAAATGTGGGAAAGTACTCACCAACGCATGAACTGTTTACCTACGTTTAAACCACAGCCTCAGCAGACAGAAATTACCTACAGGTAGTTACATTAGCCTAGCTAGCTGGCTTGAAATTAATAGAAGCAGCTAAGGCAAAGTAAACCCACACATGGACGCTTTCTAAATAACGACTGCATTGCAATTCTATCTTCTTGCTATCAATTAAGTGATGTCTAAGACTGTAGACTGACAGAAGCAAACACTACATGCTAACGGTAAAGTTAGCCGTTACCAGTGTTGTCACTGGACTCATTCAACACTAACGTTAGCATATAACGCTACTAGCAACTTAGCAGGTGGCAAACCTTCACTTTATCCCCACTCAGTGCTTAAACCTACCTCTAATGGCACCTGTGTTGCTTTCGTCGATCTGATAGGACACGGCAAAAAGTCCCACAATGAGTTTAGAAAAGTTTAATTCTTCGCATCATCGTCCTCGGGGTACGGGCTGTCGATCTTTCTCCAACTGTTGCTAGTTGGTTTGTACAAGCGAGTGACGACACACCGGTGCCGTCCAATCAGCATCGGTCTGCTGCGTGTTGCCTTCTGGGAGACGTAGTTCAGCACTATGTTCCTCTTATTCCGGCGTGTGTGAACGTAATGTGTGCGTGTTTATGTACGCCTTTGTACCAAATCAATATAGACATATATGCACCAATGTTATTTTCTTCTATTGCAAGCTAATCAGTTTGTGGTTTTGGTCTAGATTTGATATTTTCATAGCCTAAACTCTATTCCCTTCATATTTTTCTTTAGGCTAAGTCATTGTCGTTTTATAGTGTGTGGTCTATTTTTATTCACAAAAACGTGTCCTGCAGTCTAAGTAAGGAACTATTGAATTACTTTTTTAAAACCAGTACCATTATCCAGCTTTGCTGAGCTGGTAAAGGTTTCCCGCTTATGTGCGCCCTAAACCGCGCTACCTCCTCCCTGCTTCACCCAGCGCACATAACGCTTCACCTCCTCCTCGGTCTCCCTCAGCAAACCTCACACTTCCCTGAACAGCATGCAAATCAGTTTTCCTCCCGATTCCTCGCAGTTAATTTTCTCCGAAAAGTCAATCATCTCTAGCTGCTGTTATCATACTGTAAACTCGGTCGATTCTTTTGTTTTTTGTTGTGGCTGTTTTTTTTATGGAGGGTCACTTCCTTGGCATGTTCGATAATAAACAGGCAGGTGCTCGGCTCAGCATAATTCTTGGGTGTTTGGACTGGAATAATAATAACCTCCAGGTACGTTGATTTACTCTGATGGACTACAGAAGAATAAGTGATTTAGATTTTAAAGTGATAGCATATGTTTTTGTTGTATTCACTGAGCAGGCCTTTCACTTTGTCGGCTTTTAGTTTGCAGGGTGTGATAGGCTAAATATGGCTAAATATGAAAATAAAATATATATATATATATTTTTTTTTACAAGAAAGGCCCAGCTGTCTTGAGAACTGACTGTATACGAGCCAAATATTTTTTCCCCCAAGTTATAGTTTTAAATCTTTCTGGATGTGTGGCTGATTCGACTTTGCAGCTGATCGTGGTATGGATAATAGTTTGTTGAGAGTCTGCGTTATGTGTTTTTTGGTTTTGAGTACCCTACATAAAATAGGCCACATAATAATAATAAAGTAATAATAATAATTTGTCTAAATAACAATGCAGGCCTTAGAAATAATCCCTTCAGCAGACATGTGCATAATTGTAGACTTGTAATAGTGTCGACATTTCGATTTTTGTGTTCAAATTATTAACGTTGGAAACAAAATCTTAAAGCTCTTAATTATTTTTTAGCATATTGCTCAGTATCAGTCTTTGTAATTAATATCAACAAAAGGCTGCGTTATTTATATTAATGTATAGGCTAATAGGCCTATCGTAATATTTAGGCTATTATAGGCTACATTTCAGCGCTTTGAATTTGGATAACGGGAGACACCCAATGATTCATGAGCAACGACAGGCTCATCCTTTGAATCCTCATATGAAATATTTCACTTGGGGCTTTGGAGGATCGGATCTAAAACAATTTTAAAATTAATTTATTCTCAGTTGGGACCCTGTATTTTCTCTTGCATAAAGTGGCCCTTGGGAGGGCATTGTGCATATGTGTGTGTGTGTGTTGTGTATGTGTGTGTGTTTGTTGTCATGGGTTCCGTAACCCCGGAGTGGAAACACAAAGTAGAGACAGGTGAATATCAGAGACAATGTCGAGCTTTAAAAATAAGATTGTGTGACACTGAGGCAAAGAACCAGCAGAGGCCGTGCTTTACAGAAACAACACGGGAGTGATTAGCTATCAGATTTTTGTTCACATTTAATTTGTCACTGTGCCGGGTGTCCTATCTGTCTATCTTCAACGTGTTTATGGGCAGCGTTTGATTTTATAGGGCCTATGATATGATACGTTATGTCTTCGTCGATGGCATTATGTAGGCCTATTCATATTTCCCACTCTGATTAAGAAAAGCCCCAAAAGTTCCAACATGTGCACGCCTATACAGGTCATAAGCAGCCTAGCAGATGATCATTTATTTACGGTATTTCCTGACTGATGTGAGGACTAAGTGAAAAAGTCGTCAGTGTCCAGGTGGAATCCCAATTAATGTGGCCGACCCGCGGTCTCTCCTCTGCTCAGTCCTGCAGTGACGCTTTGTCAGATCCCCTGCGCCCGCACACGAGCTGCTCTGGGATCAGACGAGGCGGCACTGGAGTGGAGGTCGAGCCGGTTTCTGCGGCGGCAGCCACCTCGGGATCAGCGGGAACCTGCAGCCACAGCTGCTGCGGAGCAAATTACATCTGTGCGCTGCAGGCCTCTCTATGTGCTCTTGTAGGCTATATCTCGTGTTTTTTTTGTTTTTGTTTTTTTCCCAAGTCACGTCCACTGGATCATTTCGCATGAATCTGAACTTTCATCAGACGGGGCAGCCTCGAGATCTGTTTGAATAAAAGAGAAGAAAAAAAAAAACAACCTTTGTTATGACATCACTCGAGATGTTTACTGAGCTGCATATCTTCAATCGATCGAGTACAGGCCAAAAGTGAAAACTGTCACATGTAGATAAGGTTAGGCTACAGTAAAAAAAATAAAAAAATAAAAAAATAAGTAGGCCTAAATAAAATAAGAATCATTTAGGTCACCTTCGAAACACGCCTGCAGCAAAAATAGAGTCATTAGCTACCTGAAGATGACTATTTTGTTTTTCCATTTATGTGCCTTGCGTCTTTAAATGCACCTTTGCCACATTCTTTCTTGTGCAGTCCTTCCGAGGGGTTACTAGGGAGATATGACGCGGCTGTGCTTTGCCACTGTGATTATAGTAAACTTTGGTACGACCGAAAATGCCCGACGGGGTTTTGTGTTGGATGTGATCAAACTGGAGACTAGATCGAGACCTTCCCCTTTTTTTCAGCTTTACGCGGCAGGCCTGCGATTCATTTGACTCTCTGTTCATGCGCAAGGCGAACACGGATTTATTTGACGACTCGAGGTATTCACAGAGAGGCCCGGATGCTCCCCTTGCAGGTAGCTCACATTTTTCTAAACTCTGTAAGGTCTCTACCATCTGCTTTGTCAAAGACACCAATTTTTCTTTCGCTGGGTGGAGCTGCGATCATTCTGCAAACGACCAAAGACCTCTCGGTTTAGACAACCGGAGTGCGAAGCGCCTCTGCTCTCCGCTGTAGATCCACTTTCTCTTTGGGTGTAGTCGATGTCTGGACACACTTTAAGGCTGCAGTGGAGGCTGTGTTACTTGAGAGGCGGAGGAGGTGATGCTCAGAGTTTGCAGAGGGGAAGAAGGACGCTTCCCCTCGGAGCGAAACGGTGATGAGGCGGGCAGGTCTGGGCACGCGCAGGCCCCCTGACACCCTGTGCCAACTCACTGGGACTACATTGGTGTGATCACACCTGGATGAATGCGTGTAGCCCATTTGTGTGTGTGTGTGTGTGTGTGTGTGTGTGTGTGTGTGTGTGTGTGTGTGTGAGATGAACTGCTTCCTCCCCATTTTGAACACTGATAAAAAATGAGTGTATGAACCAGCAGTTTGTTTCCAGTTGTAGCTTTTTGAACTTTTTAAAAGTCTGTTTTACTGTAATTTATTTTAATTAACTCTTGTTTTCCACAATCATGCTTATGCTAAATACGTGTCTGTTTGTGTGTGTGTGTGTGTGTGTGTGTGTGTGTGTGTGTGTGTGTGTGCGCTCTGCAGAGTGATCTGCCCCTCACCAGACTATCTATCCTCTAAGATGTCCCAGTCCACTGTCACTGAAGACGGAGGCACCTTCGAGCACCTGTGGAGCTCCCTGTGAGTGTCAACAACACCTGCTGACGAATGTTTTACTTTCCGTAGGCTAAGATGAACACATTTTCCAAATGACATCATGGTTTTATTAAAGATTTGAAATGCATCAGGCAGTGAACACAAAACACATACGATTCTGTCAGCACCAATTAGATTATTATATACTCATAATTGACAAATTGAAAAATTGAAAAATTGAGCTTTAACTTGTCACTATCAGTCCATAGAGCACGAGGGGGAAAGCAATGATGTTGTTTAATGCTGGATACCATTTTGAAGAAATACAAATATCTATTAGAACGTCTCTAAGACATACAATTGTTAGCATTTTCAGCCACTCATGTTCATCTCTTGTTTCCTGATTGCCTTTGATGATTGCTGAACTTGATGAACTGTATAATTATATTATTTTGGATTATATTTAACAATGTACACGTATCCCTGCTGTTGTGTTTTCACAGGGAGCCAGACAGCACCTACTTCGAGCTCCCCCCAGGCAGCCAGCCAGGTGAGCGCCCAGTGCCTTCCACCAGCACCCCGGGGAGCCACCGCAGCGCTGCCGAGGGCTCCATGGATGTCTACCAGCTGAGGGACATGAACGACAATGTGATGGTAGGAACATGGGCCGACTCCAGTTTTGCGGTCAAGCTGCGCAGTATTTCTGTTACCTGATGGTTTTCGTTGTGAGCGCGAGCACAGACACATTGACCCATGTCACTTTAGGGGACTTTCCATAGACTTGATTTCATTTTCTGGAGACCCTAACAAGCCTAATCCAAACCAATAATTGACTAACCCTAACCTTGCCCTAACCCAATCCTGAACCATTTACACTTACATTTAGGGCGTTTAGTAGAACTAAACCACCGACCTAAAGAATCAGCATTTTCCCAACTGGCGAATCATTTCTTTCACCTGCTGTCCCCAATCAACTGGTTCTTTATCTAAAATTTGTCAGAAACACACACACACTTCCAAGATCCCATTTTGTTTCTAGTAGCCTTTCACTTTTTTCCCTCCAGTATTTAGGAGATTCCCTCCTATGCAGTTTCCCTCTCCTCTGCAGCCTTTTCCCTCTCTGTCTCCCTGCTGAGCGGTCTGTAGGGACTGCATGTGTGTGTGTGTGTGTGTGTGTGTGTGTGTGTTGGGGAGGGCTAATTAAACCCCAAGCCAGGACCCCTTGCTGCTTCTCTGTAGAACCATCTGTAGGGCTGGGGTGTGTCTATGTGCATCAGCTAACATGCACATATGTTTGCAGGTGTAATTCGCCCGCATATTTTCGTTGCGTGGTGTAAACGTCATATTTTATAGAAAGTGTCTGAACTTTTCTAAGAATAAAGACAAAGTTTTTAGCGGGAACTTTTTGAGCCGACACGGACAAATGCAGTTCTTCAACCGATGGTCTGTTACAACATATTTGCGGGTTCATCAAGCACATTTTATTTGACTTTATCCACCTCTGTCTTCCAAATATGAAATCAGAAGTCACTCTGGAACACACCTTGGTTCCCCCTCTAATCTGGAATATTGGTTGGATCTAATCTCTAAGAGGGCAAGCCTGGGCCTGCCTGGCCGGTTAATGAATAGTCATGACAGAAATAAGGGGGCGGAGGGAGGATTTGTTGTTAGATGCGAGGCAAGTTGAGAAGGCCGTCAGGCAAGGGAAAAAAGAGTGGCGAGGAAGAGAGGCAGGACGTCTCCTGTATCCCCCCATCATGTCCTGCTCCACAGAGGGGTCAGACGGCCACGGAGGTTCGGACTCTTGCAGCCACCACAGCAGAGTGTAAGTCCTTTAAGGGCCAGCACACTTCATAGAAACCCTCCATCTTATCTTTCAGGAGGCTTAAGATGCTGTGCAGTGTGGTAAGTGGACCAGGGTAAACTGTTCTATGTGTTGGCATATCCAGGAGTTTTACAAAACTGTTTGAATAGTGTCTTACTGGTCGTGTAGTGAGAATGTAAAGGTTACTGTGTGCGGTTCAGATCGGTGGCTGTCAATCAGATGAAAGAGTTCATCTGTGCATGCTCATGACATCAGCTGTGTGAGAGTGAGCTGACTCTTGTTAATCAGACCTGTGCTCTCTTTTACTTTTCATGCATGCCCACCTGAATTAGAACTTGTAGTAGAATCTGATGTGTTCCTAGTTTCATTATCATTGCATTAACAAGTTGGACTCATTTAGGGAGATGGTTGAGGAGGCGTGCCCCTGACATTTTGGTTCGGTCACATGATGCAAAGGCAAGCTGTGTTTTAACTTTCCGCCATCTTTCTCTGACATTAACCTTGACGTAATTCACTCTGAAGATGTAAGAGTAATCTATCAATATTTACTTCAAATGTGTTTCAAGTAAATGCATATTCTACTGGTTGGCATGGATGTGGGCCTCCTGAGAATGATTGGTGTATCTAGGTTATGCGCACATGCTAAATGTTCCCAACAGGGGGCGACCGTCCTACACGTCGGGTCACATTTCACCTCCTCTCATTCTCACCTCTGTTTAACACAGCTGGCTTCCTTCAGACATGATCCAGTTTTCATGTATGATGCTGCGTCATCCATTTACGTAGCCTAACTTTTCATTTTGGTCCTGTTGTTTCCTTAATTTAGCAGAGCCACATGACAGCGTGTGAATCTGTGTGCTGTTTAATGGAACTATAGAGTCGGGTTTAATGAGGAGCTGTAAACAGGGGCCATTCGCAGAGTGATACACTGCTTATCCTCGACCTATTGGGTTTCAATAATCCTGACAAGTGAGGGGTGTTGTGGCAGGCTTACCTAGGTTTCTAAATGTTTTGAGCCTTTAAAGCTCGGCTTTGAGCGGCAGCTACCGGGATGGCTGCCCATAGGGGACATCAGATGCAGTTGGGATGAGTGGCTTAAACACTCACTCACACACACACACACACACACTTGCTCACACAATGGCGGCGGAGGTTTTTAGCTCTGTTTCAACTTGTCGCGGATCGGGTCTAGGTATTAAGAGCAAGCACACCTGTGAGCGCATGGGTCTGTGTGACAGTGTGTGTGTGCATGTGTGTGTCAAGTGGGTTTTTTTCACATACACCTGGGCTCACCTTGTGTCTGTAAAGCGCCTTTGAGAATATCTGTAAGAGGAAGATTTCAAAGGTGGTTAACAGCTGTCACATTCTGTAGCTTTCCTATTTTCCACATGAGACATTAAAGACTTTTGATTAAGGCTACCACAAACAATTTTGCATTGATTAATCTGAAATGTTTTTTTTCTTCTCAATTTAATGATTGTTTTGTCTTTAACATGTCTGCTTTATTCCAGTCCAACATTCAAAAACTTAAAGATATTCAGTTAGTTGTCATATATAACAAAAAAGAAGAGAGAAAGAAAGCAAACGAAACGATGCATAGATCACTAAAGTAGTTTCAAACTTATTTCCTGTCGACTGACGAATCAGTTTATCATTTTAGGCTGCACAACTAAAAGATAAACAATTGAACAACTATTTTGCATGACACGTTTGAAACTAGATGTCTCCCATGTGTGTTGTGCTGCATGTACCCGAGTCAGAGTCAACATATAGATCCAAACACCCGTGCATGTCTGCATCCTCATTTAACCGACTCAGTTTGTTTTAAGTCTGGGACATTGACCCTTCCCTCTGCTTTCGTCTAATGGACCATGACATGGAAACGCATGAAGTGTACATATAAATACACATTGTGCAACTTTGTCTCTGCTTTTGTGTCTGTGTACGTTGTCAGTGTCTCAGCTGAGGGGCAGGATGCTGTGTTGGGCACTTATAACTTAAGAGTGTGGCGTAGTCTAAATCTTCTCTAAATCTGAAGTCTAGTTGAACATGAGGTGTGCAGTGGTGGGGGGGGATGGGGGGTGAGGTGAAAGATCGTAGTGCTTATTTGTTTGCAGCTTACACACTCATGTTGTTTGACGTACTGACGGTGCTTTTTCTGAATAATCAACAAGTGAGTGACGGGTCACAGGGATCAAAGAGGTCATTTTCTGTTAAATGTTCCAAGGTACTCAGATTTAGTTATCATTTTGCCTTCAGTCACAGCTGAGGAGGGCGTTTCAAAACTTTATTAGTCCTCTTTGAAAAAGTTTGAGCAAACCTGATGCATTCTTTAAAACTGGTGGTACATTCTGTGAACAAAATAAATATTAATAACTGAATCCCCATGAAAAATGGGGTGAATGATATTCACTGTAATTACTGTATGAGCTTTGGTAGATTTCTAGATGTTGACCAAAAGTAAAAACAAAAAATCTTCAGCTCTGACTGCTGATTTAATGCTACATTGATGTACAAAACTGGTTGGGTGGTGGTGACCCTTGAACTCCTGTTCTTTCATGTGTTTTCCTTCTCTCTCTCCCCCTCTTTCTCTCTCTCCGTCTCTCCGACTCTCCGTCAGACCAGACAGTGTTTACTTAGTGCAGGCCTTCACAAGGTGTTTTGGAGCATGTGCGTACATGCACCCCGGCATTGCCGTCTAAGTCCGGGCATGCCATAATTAGAACGTCGTACCATTTTTTGGGTTCCCATCCCTCTCTTTCCTCCTCTCCTTCTCTCCCCTCCTCTCAGTTTATAGTTTCTCGCTCTCCACGCCAGTCCTCACCTTGTTCCCCCCCGTCTGTCCCTGGCTGCACATGTGTCCGTGTGTGAGTGTGTGTGTTTGTGTGCGAGTGTGCGGTGTGTCCACTGATGCACACCTTACTTAAACTCTCTGGTTTGGCCATGGTCTCGCGCTCTCTTTGCTTTGCTGTGTTTGGACGTTTCTGACGGAAGAGTTGACAAATGAGACTAAAGCAGTAGAGGATGTACTACGTGAAAAAGAAGGTAACAATCCTTTTTCTATTTTTTTTTTTTTTCGCTCACTGTGCACCAGTTTCAGTTATTTGCCATATATCTGCACTGCACATGCAGCAGGGATAAATCTGGGACTATTTTGTTAAATTAGTGATTTGTCTTTTCATGTTATTATGTGTTGGTTGGTTTGTCTTGTTGAATATGAATCAGCTGATGCTAAAATGGTTGGATAATGGATTCTGTGTTGGTCAACGAAAGTAATTGTGTGATGCTGATAAGTAGAAGATTGGCAGTCGGACTGTAGTTGGCTGTTTCTGCTTTTTTCGACTTTTCTGTGTTTTTTTTGTTCAACTAGTGTGAGAAGGAATCAACACACGAGCATGGATGATAATAAAAAGGTTTTCCTTCTACAGTAGCTTCTGAGTCCCTGTACAACTATGTGTGGGCCTCACAGAGTGTGTTAACTTTGACAGTGCAACAAATCTTCCCTCTGCTCAAACACAGTGGCGAGGACAAGAGGGGAATGGCAGGCAATTAGGCAGATTACGCCTGTGTTTTACAACTTGCCTCATATAGCCTGAAGGAGGCTACTGTGGGGACCTCACTGCAACTGCCACACACTTACACTCATTCTCTCTCACACACACACCTGTTTGTGTCAGTGCAGGTCACACGAAAGTGCTCAAAAGGTGATTTTGGACAGTTACACATGCACCCGTCCCACACACCTCCAAATTGTCCCGGCGTAATCCGACCTCCCTTTAAGCCCTTGTGTCTCCTGCACCTCTACCTGTGCCCTCCCTCCGTCTCTCTCCTCCCTCCCTCCTCGCCTCCCTCATCCGCGTCCCTCTTCTTCTCTCCACAGTCCCAATACAACTTGCTGAGCAGCAGCATGGAGAGCCTGGGGAGCCGCGCGACGTCCGCCAGCCCCTACAGCTCCGAGAACGCCTCCTCGTCGGCCGTGCCCACCCCCTCACCATACTCCCAGCCCAACTCCACCTTCGAGGGCCTGTCGCCTGCCCCGGCCATCCCCTCCAACACCGACTACCCCGGTCTTCACGCCTTCCAGGTGTCCTTCCAGCAGTCTAGCACCGCCAAGTCTGCCACATGGACCGTGAGTACACACACTTTCTTGGCTTTGGCATGCTGTGTATGTGTGTGTCGGTGTGTGTGTTTCCTTCTCTCTTCTTTCCGGCCCTCTGTCTTCCTGAGCAACCATCTTGCTCACGCATAAACGTGCACACACAGAGGTACTTTCACACACACGCATGTCCGCACACTCACTCAAGCCAGCACATGTTGCAGGCGTGTCGCGTGCAAGAGAAAGTAGTGCATCATTCGGTGATTCATCTTGTCCTCCACTCACCTCCCGCAGTCAAATGTGATGACTGCAACAGGGAGAGTTCGGTGCGTGGTCAGGAAGGTGTTATGGTCCTGTGCGTGTTTTGTCTTTGTAGACAGTACTAGCACTCAGTTTGTTAAAAGAAAACAATGTTTGACTCTGAAATAAAGAAAACCAAAAGCATTTTGGTTTCTGAGACTGCCATTAGAGTCCATTTAAGTTTTTAAAGCACATGGTCGAATATCATTTTCAGGAGTTAGTCAGCTCCCTTTACAGTATAAGTGTAAGTCCAGGAATTGATGTGTTATATTGCTTCACCATATGAGATCAGTGAAGATAAAATATACGAAAATGTAGTGGTCAAGATCTGGTATTTGATTTTCACCTTTTAGGACGCACTTTCAGGACCCCACAGGTTGATTTGCAAAAGGGACAAAATAACACGTTAACTATCTGTTGGTCGGAAAATAAATCCTCTCACTGCTGATGCTCTCTCTACTGATACACAGTAGCAGTAGTAGTACACTACCACATTTTACATTTAATGCGGTATAAGAAACAACAAACAAAACAAAAAAACGTGAACTTAGGAGTTCCGGGCAGGACTTCACCCAAACCACACAACCACTTTGTGATGTGATGGTGGTGAGAGACAGGTGAAACGGGAGCTGTGTAATTTGTCATGACCCGACGAGAGGTCTCCGGCTAGAGAGGTGTCACCTCCAACTGTCACACAGTTGACCTCCCTGAAACAAGAGAATAAACAGACAAACTGTGTGCGTCTCCATGTGTCTCTGAGCGTTCGGGCCTGTGATGGACCGAGGGGCTCCTCAGAGGCTGTGTTTGCTGGAATTAACCATGCGTGGTGGGCTCCTTTACTCAGCCCTCAGTGATGTAAGAAGATCCCCCTCTGAACATTAGAGCGGTGGTCTTTGACCTGCTGCTTTTCTCTCTCTGTCTCTTTCGTCCTCAGTGCTTAACACACACTCATGGCTGTCACCTCTGGCGCCTAAAGGTTCGCCCCGTCCTCTTCCTAAAATACGTCTATCATCTCCTGTCTCTCACTTCCATCCTCTGACTCAGGTTTTTCTCACGGCCAAGCTACACTGACAGAAAACGAAGGAAAACATGGAGAACAATTTATAGCTTGTTTTACCTGAGAAATCACTGCAATGAAATGAAATCCTGAAATATGGCAGGAACATGTTTCAACCTGTTTGGTTAAACACGATTATTGCTACACTGCCCTCCAAATTAACCTGCCTCCTTCTCCTATTAATTCACAGTTTCGAATGTTCTTAATAACCTGATTAAGGAAGTACATCAAATCAAATGAAATACTTTTTTTTTTTTACTTTGACATGAGGGGTGTCTGCCAACAGATCATTTGATTCAGTGTCTTAACCCACTGCAGTCCCTCCTACTCATTTGCAACAGCGGCTTTGGTTTGCATGGATAATAGTTTGAAAATGATCCTAATTCTGAGAAAAAAAGAAGGCGGCTTTGAAACCATCTGTCAGCAGTTTTTGTTTTGTTACCAGGAGAGGAGAGACAAAGGAGTTTTTGACTGGCACACGACCTAAGTTACAGATGATGGCGCAGCAGAAAAAGGATTGTGAGGAGACCTGTGATTATTCAGATGCCTTTGCTGCCATTAAACAGGAGGGGTTGAAATGAGAGAGAAACCGGGTGATTGCTCTTAGCTTTTACTGAGTTTAACTCAGTGCTTTGTTTTAACTTGCACACCTGGTTATAAGATTAGCAAAGTATCAGAGGACGTGTTGAAGTGTTATTACACAGTAGATAGGGAACAACAACATTTTCAACGCGTGAAGGGATGCACGTGTGATTCTGTAGGATACATTTTGATACCACTTATGGCCTTACAGGAAGCTTCAGAAATGGTAAAAAAGTACACGGCAGTACAGTTGTCGCCTTCGTAACAGTTTCTTGAAATGCAAGCAAAGAAATAGGGTTGCAGCTAACAATTATTTTCATCGCTGATCAATCTGTTGATTAATTTCTCAATTAATCAATGAGTGGTTTGGTCCACACAATGGCAGAAAATGGTGAAAAATGTTCAATGATCAGTGTTTCCCGAAGTCCAAGATCACATCCTCAAATGCCCCAAACCCAAAGATATTCAGTTGGTTAGAGAAAGACACATAGAAAAGTGAACGAACTAGAAAATATCTGTATTTAGCAATAAGGAATAATTAGTAGTCGGCAACTGATCAACGACTTGTTGCATCTCCACAGGAAAATTAAAAATGAAAGTTTAATCATGTTTCACAGAATAAACGAGCTAAGAAAACTAAATGTACATAATGGTTTTCCAAGGTTTGTTCAAGCTCCAGGCTCAGATCACATCACTGAGTTGTTTTAGAAGTGTTAGTTTTAGATTACGGTAAATCCTGTTCAGGAATGACCGCATTTCTGAGAATGGGAAGGGATTCCCCCCAAAATAACACCAGAAGTGTATGAGGATGTGTGTATGCACATGGAAGGCCCAGGTTTGGACATGCTGGAAAAAAGGATGACAATGTGGACCAGACTTAGTCACCTTGTCTATATGAAAGAGTTAACAGTCTCTGGTTTTCAGGCGTATTTCTTGCGGCCTCAGGCAGTGGGGAATGCCGAGCACCATAGGGGCATATTGACTGTAATCAGTTACCTGGCCGCCCACCTTCCCCACCCCTCTGCCTCCCACTATGAGTGGGTGGCATGCAGTGCTTTGGGAGATTACGAGAAATGCCTATTGCATCAAGCATTTTGCATGAAATACCCCTCTTCTGAAGTCGAATGATTGACGGAGGTTAGGTTTGTGTCTGCACACAACGGGCCACCAAGTCAGAGAAGAGAAGAGAAGAAGAAGAGAAGAGAAGAGAAGAGAAGAGAAGAGAAGAGAGAAGAGAAGAGAAGAGAAGAGAAGAGAAGAGAAACCAGGAGATGATGGGAACAGAAGACACAATCATACTGTTTCCACATACAGTAAGTCCATTCAAACCCATGTTAAGCTAGTCTGGTAATCCTCCAGTCCCCCTCCTGTCTCGTCAAGACGCCGTGCATTAGTGATAATAGCTCTGAAACTCTGCCGCTCTCTTGCCTCTTGAAGATGATTCTTGGCTTGGACGCACTGTGACTGGAAATGAGATCTAACACCTCAGCCTTGTCAAATAATAAGACCTCTTTCCGTACACCTAGACTTTAGTTTGTGTGTGTGCATGTGTGTGTGTGTGTGTGTGTGTGTGTGTGCCTGCGTGTGCGTGTACAGTATGTGTCAGGGGTGGGAGGGGGTGTGATGCGGTGGCTGCGGGCTCGAGCATGCACTGCAAGGCGGCTTGTCAGAAGCTGCTCTTCCCAGCTATTAGCCTCTCTCTGTTAGGACACAGGCCCCAACACGCCCTGCACAATGCACCCTTCCCTTCCTTTCCCCATGCATCATCCGTGGCCACATCACCGCTGGCCTTCCTGCCGAGCAACGGATTGGGGGAGACACACTCCATAAGGCAGAGTTTTCACACAAATTACAGTCCTCAGATGTGTTTTATCAATGGCGACACACACAAGCAAGTTTGATTCAGATCAATTTGTAATGCAAAGTGCTTTTTCATAGAAGTTCAGAAGATGAAGTGCTTCATCTTTAAGCCTCCAGGACTGATTGCTAACAGTGTACATTTTCCAGTATCAACACTGGCCAGGAAATTGTTCTGGACCGTGGGATGCCATCAATCCAGGACACTTGCACATTATTTGCAGGATTCTTGCGTTCCTTAACACTGTGCGACACTGTATGTATGCCATTATGTCTAGAAGACTGAACTTTTACAATCTCTATGGACTGTGTCAATACGGTACATGCATCCTTGAGAGTATGGTGATTGCCAGTCAATATGAAGCTATTCAACTTACCGTTTACAGTATCTGATCTGTCAACAGGTTCCCTCATCACCAACACTTTCCAGTGTAGTTTCTAATTTATTGCTTTCTGAGGCAAAAAGTTGAACAAAAATATTAGGTTTGAATGACTCAGGGTTAAGTCTTTAACTACAGAGAGCCAGGTTTAGATAATAACTGTTGTTAAAAAACACTAAAGGTCATTACATCTTTCCTTATATCCTCATTAGTCGCATGGAGACAAACAGCAATTATCATGACGTCAAGGCGGGTGAATGAGATTCTCCTATTTTATATATATTTGAATCCAATATAATTACAGACTGTACAGAGTTCAGCTTAGACTGAGGGGTGTACAACATGCATGCTGTTTGTGTGTGTGTGTGTGCACGCGCGCGTAAACGTATTGATATTTGGACAGTTAAGCGAATTTGCAGCGGGCATGCTGTTGCTTGTGTATATGGATGACGGCCTGGCAATTATCACCCTGTCTCCAGGAGCCTGTTGGGACCTGCCTCCACCGGTCCACTGTGTAGAGGCAGAGATGGATGGACGGATGGATGGAGGGATATATGTTTCAATTCCAGAGACGATTAGTTGTTCAAATTACATTTTCCTAGTAAAACAAAACTCCCTGATAACCTCAAGAAATGTTAATTATGTGGAAGAAAATATACATGTATAATATACATACGTCTGTGCTGGATTAAGAAGATGAGGGTCGGCAGTGCATGAAGCTTAGTTGTAAAAAGACATTGTGGTTCTTTGCAATGCATGTTTGTTACGGGTAGTACATTTTGTAACATCTCACAAAACGGTAAACAGATTTCACTGAAGATCGGTGGAAAGTTTGGCATTTGGCCAAGGTTTACAACGCAGAGTCAGGGATTTTCCAGTTTATAATGAAATATTTCTCTTTCCCTTTCTAACTTTCCTCTTCTTACGCACCTTGATGATTTTTTATGTATCACTGACAACGCAAACAGTCTCTTAGCCTGTCATTGTTTTTGTTCTCTCTCCATCTCTTTCTCCTTCCTCTCCGACACTTCATCCTTCTCTGCGTCCTGAAACGAAGCCAAGCTTTTACATCACTCATCATCTCTTGTCTGTACAAGAAGATAGACACATCAGATACTGTAGAGTGATTTTTCTATTTTTTTATGAATGCTGTGCTTCACTTCTGGACTCACAGATTCATGTCTGTGTGTGTGTGTGTGTGTGTGCATGCCTATGTGTCGTCAGTGCATGTGCACACTAGTCTGCGTGTTGGACGAGTTGAGACGTCTCTTGTGGCATCCCATGGGAAGACAGAAGACACAAAAAGTAATTTATGACTTTCTCTTGTACTCCGAGGTGTTCAAAAACAATATCACCACACGCTGATCCCTGCTGATCCTGCAACTTATCAACTGATCCCATTTTTTTTTTTATTTTCAATTCTGTGGATAAAGAACCAAATTTGCTTGGCTGCAATAGTTCCCTTTAATCCTGGGCCAAGAGGATTTTAGCATGCATGTGGAACTTCAAATCATTATTGACCACCAGTCAGCTGGCACCATCATGGCTAGAACATAAGCACCAAAGCTGCACGTGTAATGTTGTGGCTGTGTGAGAGGGGGTTTAATCAAAAATGGTAATGGGAAATAGTTGGAGCTGTTTTTGTTTTTTGTTGCTTGTCATCCTCCTCAAAAAATTTGAATACTCAGTTAACCCGCTTCTTGTCTTTGAGAATGACTGATTAGCTCAGAGGACTGAACATGTCCTCCGATATGAGTCATATTTATTTGTCAAAGAGACATTATCATTGCGTAATAAAGTAGATAAATACACAGATATTTTTTAAACTCATCTTGTTGTCTCCACATACGACGTTTGTCATTGCATTAGCGATGTAGGAGAAAAAAAACACAAAGTCAGTGTACTTCCTGAATTCTTCTACACAAACGCATACTAAAAAAGTTCACAACAGCTCCCGTGTCCCTCTTTTGAAATGTTCATATTCTTTCTACTGTAATGATTCAGTTTTCAAGATGTGATCGCTGCTGCAGGCAGGAAGTCCCCGGTCTGTAAATAAGAAATCTGTCTGGCTGTTACTTCTCAGAGAAATTATTTATTCATGGTATGGACACACTGTTGAGACTTGTCAGGGAAAGCTAGGTGGGAAAAGGTAATGTTTTGCACAGGTATTTCCATTACCCTAAAGGGAGTGCTCACGCCTAAGGGTGTGTGTGTGTGTGTGTGTGTGTCTGCGCGTGCAGTGTGTGTGTGTGTGCGTGTGTGTGCTTGTGCGAGACTTGGAAAATGTGCGTGTGGCTTTGAGGGGCTTAGTAACGGTGTCACAACAAGGAATCCAAGCGGTTATTGGTGTAGGGCTGAGTCTTTCCCAGCCGTAGTCGAGCCAGAGGTTGTCTGGAGGCAGAGCTAAATCAGAGTTTCTACACTTAAAAAATCCTAAATTACTGTTATATTATAGTGAGCACATTATATATTTCATATTATATTTTCAGGATCAAAGTCCAAGAGGTCACAAGGAAAAACTTATGTCTGAGAATTATCCTGCGTGAAGGGGGAGAGGTGTGTTTAGAATTAAAAGGAAAGAAGAAGGAAAGACTTCAGGACAATGCCGAGGAGAGGAATATAGAGGAAAACATGATGTGACTTCTGAGGTTAAAGGGGTGCAGCACCAACAGGTTTTGCAAAAGAATAGTTCAATTTAAAGCTGCAGAGGCCGGGATATCCTAACTTTTATTAATATGTGTCAGGCTCAAGTGGATACTACACTTCCCATAATGCCATTCAAACATCATCTTTTGTTAGACTCTTCCTGCCTCCTAAATGTCTACTTCCTTCAAACTGTGTACTCTGGTAACTTTAAGATAACCCAAATGACATCATAAGAATAACTTGATGTTTGAATTGTTTTTGTCATAGAGCGCGCTGTTGCATTTGTATTCAGGCGTATTGTAGCATGTCCACACAGGACAACTGTCTTCTCAGTTTTTTTTTTTCTTCCTGAAGGTCCCTGTTTGATTCCGCAGGGAAGATTTTTGAGATTTCGTGATTGTGTCGGGGCATGTTAAGGCTTTTTTCATCCCTGATGCATCTGTACTGGTATTTACACACATATAAATAGCCGTTAAATGAGGAGTCATTGCAGACTTGAAGGCAGCTTATCATTATTCTTACTGAACTTTGCTGTAACCTACTGACTGGCAGAGGTAAAACACATTCATTTTGTTGTTCATCTGGAACACACCTAAAACCATTTATTCCCAGATTTTCCTTTTGAACTTACACTTCTCCTCTGCCAGCTGTAGCATCTCACATTACTACCCACAAACCCAGTCTGCTGGATAATAATCATTTATTAATTCTAATAACAGAGTAATTACCTTCACTACACAGATGTAAATGTGCTGCTGACTGTTTTACAGTGCTCGTGTGTTTTCCCTTTCATGCTCTCCCTTTCCTCAAATAACATTTTGTCTTGCAGTTATGATTTAATGTGATAATAGCAGCATCTTGTGGTCACACTCCACTATTTTATCATTATATTATTACGCAGCTCTTCATTTGTCCACCTTGTCCTCTGCTATTTAAAATACTCCTTTAGCTGCCATGCTGATAGATAACTGAATGGTTCAAATCCAATCCTTTTGAATCAATTTCACCTTGCTGTAATGTAAGTGATAGTTTGTGTGTACTTGTCATCTTTAATTTGTAGAAGATTGTTTGAAATATGTCAATATAGAGGCAACCCGTGTGGCTGACTGATTGTGAGAATATTTAAGACGGACAGATCTTTCATTGTTGCTTTTTCGCATACTTGAAGTTGCTTTTTATGGACCCTTTTCACTGACCCGACCCTCTCTGTCCCTGTGCTCTTATCCCACCCAGTACTCTCCGTTGCTGAAGAAGCTCTACTGCCAGATTGCCAAGACCTGTCCGATCCAAATCAAACTGACCTCCTCTCCTCCACATGGCAGTATCATCAGAGCCATGCCCGTGTACAAGAAGGCGGAGCACGTCACAGAAGTGGTCAAACGGTGCCCCAACCACGAACTAGGACGAGACTTCAATGACAGTATGAAGCCAGATTCTTTCACCATAACTGCTTGGATTTGGATATTTGATTTCCCCCCAAAAAAGACTGTCTGGTATGTGTGACACTTAGACTTACATGAAGTGTGTCCTCACCTTTGCTCTATCATTGACTCCATAGGTCAAGCAGCCCCAGCCAGTCACCTGATCCGAGTGGAAGGGAATAACCTCTCTCAGTACGTGGATGATCCTGTCACTGGCCGGCAGAGTGTCTTCGTGCCCTACGAGGCTCCACAGGTTGGTGCTTCATCAGCTAGTATAGACAGAGATGCATAGTGCATTGTATTAGGTTCCTTATGGGGACCTCACTGGACTCCGACTTACATTTTGATCTGCAGTGAATACACAAAATATTCTTGATAATTACTCATTTCATGAATTATACTGATGAGGCTGATTTGCATATTACTGTTAATAGCAAGCCCAAAGTAATTTTTTCTTGGACAAGTCAAGTCACAAACTGTGTTCAGTAAAGTCAGAAATTCTGCAGTCTTGCCTTCACTATCTGGTCTTTATAAAGAGTAAAGAAAAGGTATCTTCTCAATCAGAAAATAAAACATCCCTATAATCTTTAAACAAAACAAAACAAAAAATGAAAACATAAAATCAACACAGATAGGTCATTGGAGTCATCACTTTTCAAAGTCACAGGTCTCAGTTCATTTTATTTCTGTCAAATCAAGTTGCAAGTCATCAAAACTCGAGTCCAAGTGACAGCGACTCAAGTCCGCATCTCTCCGTCTCAATATATGAAAGATGTCCCTTGCATTTTGCACATTAAGCCCTAATATTGTTCAAGTCTCACAGTGGATCGGTCAAGTTCATACCAGAGAAACAGTCAATTTTAGCGAAGTTCTTCATGAAAAGCACATCTATAAATAAAGAAACCAGGCATGTCCAAACAAGCACAAGTGTGAGAAATCATCATGTCTGCGATTGCGCCTGAGGAGGTAAATGAAAGCACATTTGGCTCACCTCACGTCAGAGAACACTGCAGCACTGCCCTCTGGTGGCGGCTGGGTCACATTTACTGTAAAATGATTGAAATTGTTTGAGCATTAATAATCCTCAAATTCTCTTGTAAGTGTCAGAGACTAAACACCCAAACCAACGATATTAAGATCCCTCAATGTCCACTTATTGGTAAGATTCCTTGCTTTGTGTTTCAGGTGGGGACTGAGTTTACCACCATCCTGTATAACTTTATGTGCAACAGCAGCTGTGTGGGGGGCATGAACAGGCGACCCATCCTCATCATCATCACCTTGGAAACCAGGGAGTAAGTCAACAGTTCACAGTTCATAGACAAATAGTGCAGACTGGGTTCTTCTTTTGAATTTAACAAGCAATTCTCAGCTCTATATTTTTTCTGATCAACCCACAGTTCAATGAGATTTGCAAAACATACACATCAGATTATATATAATATGTCCATTACTACATATATTTAATATTCAATACCAGCTACCATGATAACGTAGCCATAGAGTATTGTCTTATATTGAGTGCACTGATCCAGCAAATTTTAAGTTAAGCTGAATTGTAAAGACATACTTGGATTTACTTTTACTACATTTCATCAGTTTTCTTAACAAATTTCTCTTGACGAATATATTTTGTGTTTCAAATCATCTCTGCAGTGGTCAGGTGTTGGGCAGAAGGTCATTTGAAGGTCGGATATGTGCGTGTCCTGGTCGAGACCGCAAAGCAGACGAGGACCACTTCAGGGAACAACAAGCCCTAAACGACAGTGTGGCCAAAAATGGCAGTGCCAACAAGCGCAGTGAGTTGAATTACCCGAATGACACAATCACGATAACTGCACTTTTAAATGATTAAAGATATTACAAGGAACTTTCTTTTTTTTTGTTGTGTCTGTTGGCCCCTTTTAGAAAAAAGATGACCACTGAAAAAGTAAACTTTGTTTTAGTACAATGATTTCTCTTTTAGCTCATGAACACAGTGTAGTCAGTATTAGGACTTTGAAGAGATTGTGCTGAAAACTGCCTCTGTTCAGAAGGAAAAACCACACAAGATTGGAAGAGGTGGCCGCATGTTGTTGTGTTTCAACTTTATTCTCGACATTTTTACTCACGTAAAAAATGAAAAAAATAAATAAAAATGTCCTCCTCTCCTTTTTTTCTCCCCCCTGGCCCTCATACGCTGACTGTTGAAAGTTGGTTGTATTAGTTTAAAGATTTGCAACTTTTCATTTTTGTGATACGTATCCTGGGTGTTGGTATACATTCAACAATCAACCAAAATGGTCCAACATATCTTGGTCCTTAAGTTTGTGAAATGTGTGTTTTAATTCTGTTTGATTGCAATTTTGTGTCTGTCGTTTCCAGATCTCAAACAGAGTCCGACAAATATTCCCAGTCCAAATATTAACCTGAGGAAGAGGCGGCATGGAGAAGAGGAGATTTACTATATTCCTGTAAGAGCATTTCACACACTCAATGATTTTAAACTGACAAAACCATTCATGATTGCATGAATATGTATTCTGACTTCAAAGAGCCAAATACCGTTGTTTCAAACACAAAAAACAAATGAACCCTAAAATAATAATAATCCCCTGGCAGTGAATAATATGTTATGTTACTGTATGTGCCTGGTTTGTGTGTAGGTTCGTGGTCGTGAGAACTTTGAGCTGCTGATGAAGATTAAAGACAGTTTGGAGTTGGTGGAGCTGGTGCCACAGCCGCTGGTGGACTCCTACAGACAACAGACACAGCAGCAACTTCTGCAGAGACCGTGAGTCACTCCAACATGATCACTGGATCAGCCAAAGTCACATAAAAATACACTGAAATACTGACATTTCTTTATGATGTATCTCATAAACCTTAATACAGCCTCACAAAATCAATGTGTTGTGAAGTGTCTTCACGAACTCACAGAAAAACACACACTCCTCTAACCACAGCCACATTCTCCTCTTTTCTCTAGGAGCCATATAGCATCCCCGACCTCTTACTCTCCACTGTCCAACATGAACAAGCTTCATGGCCACTGCGGCCTCAGCAAACAGCCCTTGGTCAACCAGCTGGTGGGGCAGCAGCCCCAGCAACACCACACTGCCCCCACCTCCATAGCTCATATGGGTGAGTGATTATGTCGGAGCAAATAAGATGCACCCACAAAACATGTTTCCAGCCAATGTGTCGTAAGAAGTCTGATCTGAAAATATCAATACGAGAGCCTGTTTGTGCCATTTTAGTACAGTTCTGCTCATTATTGTATTGATCACGCCTCCTTTCTCACAGGTTCAAACATGCTCAACAGCCACCACATGCAGGCCAATGGTGATATGAATGGTGGCCACAGCAGTCAGACTATAGTGTCTGCTTCCCACTGCAGCCCGCCCCCTCCATATAATCCTGACCCCAGCCTTGTCAGGTACCTCACCCTCCAATGACACTCCTTCTTTATCATACTGTAAAGGGCCAGCAGACAATCAGATGCACTTGTTGGGTTATAATATACAGATGGGTGCCATGTTGAAGCCAAAAAGAGTTAGGGTTTGGCCATGTTCATAAAAACTTTTCAAATAGATTTCAGGAAAAGTTCCCTTTTGGAGCAAAATGTGTCTAGATGGAACTGTGTTATACAGTCGGTCTGATTTGATTGATGTTGCTCTGTAAAAGCTTGCAATTTCATCGCAAAGTCCACACAACCATGGCAGGTGCAATAATGAAGGTCCACTGGAGAATTGGCCTCATGGAACTAATGTCTATACTACATAATGAAACTGGGAAAAGACAAGGTTTTGTTTTGGGAGCTGGTTAATTTAGGAATGTTTTAAGTGAAAATAAAAGTGTGTTAGCTCCTCATTGCGTAAGCTTAATATCTAAATCAGATGTGTTGACTAGTTCCCATTCAAAAACAGCACAGCAATTATGTCTATTTACTCTGGTCATACTGTCAAGCTTCTCAAGAGTTGTAGACCTCCACTGTGGCTGCCAGAGGGTTTGTCATGTCACCCAACAGCGCAAACTGTGTGTCACAAACATCTAAAATCATTCACGCTGTCACTGTGTATAGAGCCATCCTTTGCAATGCACTACAGCGACTTTTCTTCAAAAGAAATTTCTATTGTTTCATTTGTTTCATTTGAATTTTAAACAGGGTTTTTTCATATCTTTTCTAAGCTAATGTGTCAATGCCGTCATTTTAATACTCAGACTTTGCTTTGCAATTTTTACATTCTTTTAAACATGTTTCCAGATTGTTATGTTTTTTTTTTTGTACAGTTACATTGCACAGTTAGCTTACTTTTCCATTACACTGTGTATGTTGCCAAAACTTTTACATTTCATGTATTTATAATAAAGGTTCTTCATCAAAGCAAGAGTGGCCTTATGAATCATTAACAGAAATGCATGCTTGTAATTTTACTTCCACAGCATCAATCGAGATGTATAGTTTCTATACACTTGAGGCTAGACCTGATGACCTGTGATCTAATTCTTTCACTAAGTTTTAAAAAAAAGCTAATTATAGCTTGAGTAATTATAATAGTTAAATAATGATGTTACATGATGGACTGAGGTGCTTTTATGTTTAGCTCTTTCTAAAGATAAATGCTGAACCTAATTGTCAAGGATATTCTTTATTCTATTCAAGTACAGCTGCACTTTTCATTTGTGTAAACGAAGTAGGTTTTGTTTTTCTTACATTAAAGTCCTACTTCTAGCTTTGTAGCTGTGGTCTAATAGCAGTCTCTCCCCACACAGTTTTCTAACCAGTCTGGGCTGTCAGAACTTCATTGAGTACTTCACCTCCCAAGGCCTCCAGTCTATCTACCATCTCCAGACTCTCTCCATGGAGGTAACCACTCTGTTCGTGCATTCACAATAACAAAAAAAAAAAAAAAGAGACAGTGAAGAACAAAAAATAGTGAACATAAAACAAGAAGGAAAGTAAGTAGAAGGAATTTTGCTTAGTCTTACTAAGGTACCCTGTGGAGTTTTTCACCTTTTTTTAGCAATTTGATGAGTAGGCCTCATATATTTTTAATCTATCAGCTAACACGAAGAAGCACATGCAGTCTTATAATTTTCTTGTTATTTCTCCTACATTCTCACACTCCTCCAATGTCTAACTTTGTGCCTTCACCAGGATCTAGGTGCCCTGAAGATTCCGGAGCAGTCCCGCCTTGCCATCTGGCGAGGTCTGCAGGACTTGAAACAAGGCACTCCGCTCCAACTGCCTGCCTCTTCTCATCACCACGACTATCACGGCCAGCAGCTTCTTCGCTCCAGCAGCAACATGGCTGCCTCTGCCATGGCCGCCATCGGGGCAGCCGGCGGGGAACTGCAACGTCAGCGTGTCATGGAGGCTGTGCACTTTCGCGTCCGCCACACCATAACCATCCCCAACAGGTCAGGAGTCGTCGGAACGTCGGGGATGACAGCAGCTGCTGATGAGTGGGCTGACTTTGGTTTTGACATGCCCGACTGCAAGCTGTCACGCAACAAGCACTCCATCAAGGAGGAGTTCATGGAAAGTGATGTTCACTGAGCCTGAAAAAAATCTTTGGACTGTTTTGCTAATATTATTGTCAGCATCAGCCGAAATACTGCGTAAAAGCATGTGGATGGGGTCTTTAAATGTGCTTTAAGGTGTTGCTGTAAGTGATTTTGCATCAAGTTCCATTTTGAATTCGGAACATTTTCAGTGTGTTAATGCACTTTCCTGTGCAGTCTTTATTTTGTGCTTTTGAAAAATTGTTCCACCCAGAAGGTTGACATGAGATGACACAACAGGACATCTCAGGTCTAAATAAATAGCATTTACCACTGTAGCTTCTGCATTGTCAAAGCAATGCTGAAGCTACACGTACATGGTTTTGGACTATACTTTGGATACTCTGATGAGTGTGTGTTTAAAGAGGTGTTTTTTTCTGGAAAATGGGGTGTTGTTCGGTTGCACTGTGCAATAATACATTACACATTTTCCAGCATCTAATTTCATTTATGGTGACCACAAGATGTAGCAATTGCACAATTGCACTAATGTCACAGTAGACGTGTAACCATTTCACTACTTGCTAGATTCAATTTTGTGTCTGAAAACAAAAAAATTGTTCTCAACTGACTTATTTATTGTGCTCTCAGTTTACCATTCACCTGTATAAATGTATATACTGTATCTTGTAAATGTTTTGGACTAGATGTGGTTGAAAAGGGATATTTAGATTCAAGATGGTGTATCTCCTGTTTGAAACAAATGTATAGAACTGAAAGGCAAATCAAACTCACAGCTACAGGACGACAGTCATGTATATTTGTAATGATTATGATAATGTGATGACCTCTTGTTCAGTATACCCTTATCATTTCATTGTTTAATGGGCGTTTGTATTAATAGCATGTATTCATGAAAACTCCTAATGGAAATCACATTCAATACGTAATATCACTGCATCCACTACTTTTTTTTATTAAGTCATAGGAAATAATGTGTTGATTCTTGTATACTGTAAATATACATCGCAAAACAGTTGAGAAACAAAATATCAAAATCAGTATTATCTCTTAATGACAGGGATTCAATCAGAATTGTGTATAATAAATTAAAAGTCGCATCCCTGTTTACCAAGACACAATATAAGTAAGTAGCATTTTCGTCCTTCTCTGTGTATTTTGAAAAGCCTTGCAGGGCAAGGTCTTCATATATTGATTACAGCTTGATGTGTATCTAGTATGTATCTTCATGGCACTTGTTTGTGGACATTTAATAGCAACATTCCAATTTTATTTCTAGGTTGCCATGCAGCATGATTAATCACGGTGCAACTCTAGTAATGGTGTCAAAATAGTTTGTAGTAACAACATGACTTTGTACCACGATAATAATTTGTTCCTACCTTGCAACCATTTTCGTTATCAAGGCCTTCTCACTGTCAAAGACACACATACTTTCACCCACTAACCACCAACTGGTCAAAGAAAGAGCACTTTAATGCTTGGAAAGTAAAATATTTTGTGCTTATGATGATCAGTATTATGCATTATCACAATGTAAAAAGAAATAGTGATTGTTTTGATATTTCTGGTAAGTTTTTTGTTATCAGTTTTGTTAAGATGTGTAATTATATAACTATTGCTGTTTGTAGGAGTCCATTAGTTTCAAAGGTTGTTAAATTGTGTTTTTTCTTAATATCATGGATATTAAAATATTTGCCTTCCTCTAATGTCTCTCTTTATCAAACTCGAAAAGGTTTTAGACTCATTTCCGATCTGAATTTATTTTGAATTAACATTTAAGTTAATTGTCAGTGGAGAAGCCATAAATCTAGGCCGGGTTTAATGAGATGTGCATCGATATTAAGATGTTATTTGGGCTATTTGTATGAAGTTAATCGAGTATGAGAGCAGACGTGCTGGTGTTCATTCATGGCACTGCAGTCTTTAATCTTCAATGCTATCGGGGCTCGGTGGTTCTTTGTTTCGTTTTCGGGGCTCGACTGCCTTGCCTGCCGTATGTTCGAATCCTCGCGGAAGTACTGACGTGTTCACACGAGAGGTAGCTAGTTTAGCTAGCTAGGTAGAGCCGGGTAGTGACACAGCGGCCGTATCAGGTAAGAAAGGACTGTCATTGATTATTTTCACTGTGTTTGCAGACACAGCGGAGAGACGCAGACAGGTATTAAAAGTAAGAAGCAAATTTCAAATTGATTGTGTAATTTCGTGAGTTACGGGTTTGGTTACTCGAGAATACTTTCATTTCTAACTGTGCTAACGTTAGCCAGCTAGCTGTGGAGCCGTTGGCAACGTAGTACTATCTCCGGAAGTGAGTTGTCAAGTTACCGATGTCCTTGCTGGTATTTGTAGTTTACTTTTTCCACAGAACCACTTATCTCAATGGACAGACAGTGAGTAATGAACTACATTTACTTTTGCCAGGCTTTAATGCGCGTTTCGCTAGAGTTTTGGGAAATGTAGTTAGATATAGTAATTTAAGGGCCGCTCGGGGTAAGCTGAAGATTTACTAAAACTACATAACCCATACAATCGGTGATTTGGATCAAAGGGCAATGTACGTTCTGGTGGCCAGTTAGCCACTACGAGAGCTAATTTCTAAGCTAACGCGTATACTTCCAAATCATTTACCCAACTAACGAAACGTCAGTAACTGCTATTACAAAATTTGTTCCGGTCGTAGCCACATTATGGTCATCCCAAAGAGCCTCTTTAAAAACAGGACCTAACCTGCATTAACTTCCTTCCTGACTGCCTAAGCCTGTAAGTGTTAGCTAGTTATGCAGCTAACGTTAGCCACAACCAAAGACAGTTGTACAGGGTCTTGCCTTTTAAAGCTGATGGTACGTCTCAATACCAATAATTAAAAAGCCCTGTAATTGCAACATCACCGCAGCGCAAGTTGGTAGTTAAATATCTGAAATTTGAAATACAATTGTAAAGATGGGCAACCAGCTAACATTACCACCCCAAAAAAGAAAAGAAAAAAATCATGATACAGCCACTACAAAGCCAACGGATCTCTGCAAAGTCCTCAGTATAAGTCGCAGCAATATGTCGCCATTGATTAGACCTACGAAAGATCATTAGCATGATAATTTAAATAGACCGACGACTAGATTTTGTTCACTAAGGTCAGGCTATTTCCCCCATGTCGAGCTACATGCCCCCCCTTGCAGTGGTCATCTGACAGGTATTGTAGGACAGCTGCCCATCTGAATTCACCTCAAAAGTTGGATAAACACATGAGACAGGGACTGCTACCAGATTCTGCTATTTAGCTACACGCCTATGACTATTTTTCTTCTTTTTTCTTTTTTTAAAATAAAGCTGGCCATACATTTCAGTAGGTAAATTCCCTTCTTAGCAAGTATTTCATTTTAGTAATGTACCTGGTGCATACAGACAGGAATATCCATTTCCTCTGCTGTTTCATATTTTCTTAGGAACACTTTGAGCACACTGTATGCGTATTATTAACCCTTTCTTTAAAGTGAACATGTTGTCAACTGTATGGTATTAATGACCCATTACTGCTATAATCACATGCGTTTTTACAGAAACTCTTTTGACTATCACTTAAAAAGGCCTTATAGGATGGTGGATTATTTTAACAAATCTTAGGGTGTCGTATATTTCCGAAGAATATCCAAAAAATACAACATTAGAGATGGTGTCTGTATATGTTTCTATGTTATGAGAGTGTCATTCAAGTTGTATCCCAAATTCAGGGAAATTATGTACTTACAAACAACTGGCATTGCACATCTACCCCTACTAAGGAGTCGTGGAACAACACATTATGTGAATGTTGCTATGTTTTTTCTGTTGCTTTACCAAGACTATCTGGGCTGGAAACAGTTTCACTGTGCTGTCTTATAAACTAGATGGAAATTACAGCCAATGTACCCAAAAGTGGGAAATGCTAGACCTTTGCATTCTAGATACTGGAAAAAGTACTACTAAAAAGTCTGTTTTAATCAGAATGGCCAAGTAGTCTATATTAAAGCAACACTAATTCAAATGTGTGATGTTGTTTTTTTTTTGTCTTTACTGATAGAATGTCAGAAGGGGACAGTGTTGGAGAGTCAATCCATGGCAAACCATCGGTAGTCGGTGCCTTTTTCACACGGATTGGACAGGTAACATGGCACATCCCTCAGACCAAGTCATTATCACACATCATCATTAAGGACATGTTTGGTACCTAAACACTGTGTTATATACTCATGACCATGTAAAATGGGTATCAATTAAACTGGTGGTGGTTTAAGGTCACTTCGGTAGACTGCATTAGTTATGCAAGTGGCAATTTATTTTCACAATTACTTCTGTACTGAAATGTTACAAGATCAGTGCTGCTGTACCTGTTGTCACAGTGCCCATCTTGCTAAGCTCATGCTTACACTATAATGGAAGTCATTTATCACTTATGGGTGACGGTTTCTAGTACCTCAAGTGTGATCAAAGAAAACAGGTGAATTACAGTGTTATTTTGGAGTTTCATATGTCCTTTGCATGGACTGCATATTAGCAGCACAGTACTCCTCTGAATATTTTATCTCATTTGTACTTACAATGATCACGTCAGTAGCAGCATTCCTCAAGCCTTGTACTTAGCAGTGGTATCAGTGCTGAAAAAATGTTATCAGGACATCCTGACTGTAAGTGGGAAGATGGCCTTCAATTTGTCCCGTGGTATTGGCCAGTCAGGCAGAGAGAGAATGGGTTCAAGGGTTAAGGGATACTTACATTAAAACATATTCCTTCACAGTAATTATAGCAATGATAAGCATGGGATGCTTAGGTAACGTCCATTATCATTGTATCTCCACAAAGTGAAAGTAACACTTTTTCAGAGACTTCCTTTTATTTTTTTGTAACAGATCTATCAGTCATGGCTAGACAAGTCAACGCCGTTCTATGCAGTGCGGTGGGCAGCCACTCTACTACTCACTGCTATCTACATGATCAGAGTGTACATACTACAGGTAAGGTTTTCATTTATTTATTAATTCATTTACAATTTTTTTCTTTGCTCAGGGAAGTTAGAAAATGTCAATAGTTGTAACAAAAGCATTTAATAACAAAATGATTAATTTGCACTGTAATGTCCAGTTTTTCAAGACTGTCAGATTGAGAGGTGTTCATTCACCTGTACTTATAATTACTAGTGATTTTGTTTAACTGGAATGCAGTATATTTAAGGCTCATTGTTTTTGGTTTTAGCTGATTTTCACCTAAAGTGAAAGATTGGCTTAGAGGACGCTCAAAGACGACAGTGACTGTACATCTTTTTTTTGTCGCAGCTCATCTTTATAATGTGTGATATTTGTTTTTCTACTTGCATGAAAACTTTCCATGAAAGACTTCTTGCTCATGTATACATCATTTTTTACTCACAAATGTGCACTTTTAGCCTATTAATTTGGTTATGTTCCGTATGCTGCTTTTCAGGGTTGGTATATAGTAACATATGCTTTGGGAATCTACCATCTCAACCTGTTCATTGCTTTTCTATCGCCAAAAGTGGATCCTTCACTGCTTGACGAAGGTAAGTTGACTCAAATCAGGTCATTTTTTTGTCATGTTGTGTACTCAATTACATTTAGGATTTTTACTTGTCATAGTTTTATTCAGCACCAATTCCATCAAAGGTCAAAGTATAATCAAATAATCTAAGAATGCTTTCCATACACTACATGACTAAACATCAACTTGTTAATTTGTTTTGAAAGCTTTCTAATTGTATATATTTATTCATCCAACAGCACAGAATACTATTATGCATTTACTGTATACATTTAAGGATACAGTTAAAATTCATTTTTTCTAAAGTGTTTATTTAGAAATGTGTAAGTTGATATGGAAATAAATGGATTCAAACAGACAAAGAAAAGAGCCGCATATACATAAAGTCAAAATGAAAGCATCCAAGAAAATAAAATGTCATAGTGCCAGCCACACTGTTGAGCAAGTAAAATGCTAACACATTATAGCAGCAACTGGTTAGTTCCAAAAACTGGAAATAGTTTATTCACCTTATGTAGCTTCAATAAGCCTTCCCTTTCAACTCAGATTGTTATAAGAGATTGTGATAACAAATAATTGTGAAATGTGACTGGTCATGTCACAAGTACTGTAGTTTGCTCTTCGCAAGAAAATACTTTTGATTGTGATAGTGTTTTTGTTTTTTTTATCAGTTGGCTTGCACATTGTTGGTCTTAATGCTGAGATGTGATTGAAGATCATTTTAAATAACTTCTACATCACCCTATAATCTATCTGTAATGCAGATGAGGGCCCATCCCTTCCTACCAAGCAGAACGAGGAGTTCCGCCCTTTCATCAGGAGGTTGCCTGAATTCAAATTCTGGTGAGTCCAGCTTTTGGTCAGGGCATCTATCTCTGTCATCTAGAGTGAGTGCAAATTAGATTCTTTTGATTGACCGGTGACCTGTGTGGCCAAAGTTTAAGTCATGTAGAGGTGATTTGTAAAAGCAGGTAGTATTCTAGCATAAGATAAAGGTAGTGGCTTGAATTAATCTTGATTTCTTTACTTTTGACCCTATATGATCTTACATCCTCATCTCAACTTAATTTGTAATCAATCCCTATCATCCATATATCGTCCATATAGTGTTACTTCCCCCTAAAGATTTAAGTTAATTCATCTTTCACCCTGGCTGTTGACATTTTTCAGCCGTTTTGACCTTGACCTTAGAATACATCAAGTATGTGTACGAATCTGTATTATTCACTTTCCTGCATCTTCCATTATGGATTTATTTGATATTATGAACTCATGAATCACTACTTTGCATTACTCTTCCCTCATTGATCGTGAAAAAGGAAATATCTGTACACACCAAACACACAATGCCTTATTCAGTAAATGTCCCAATGTCACAAATGTGGCCTGACTGTTTTTTTATTTATTTATTTATTTACTTTTTTCAAATTTCAATGTCAGCAACATTGAACATCGAACACTGCCCTTGACATGGGGCCTTTCATTTTCCCTTTTTCCTTTCCCAGAGCCATTTACGTTGTAGCATTTAGACACTCAAGTATATCATATCTGGAGTCCATCTTTGAAGAAAAATGTTCATTTCCAATTGCAATTTTGCTGTCATATAGTCCATTATATAGATTTCTTTCAGTCTGTGGCCACACGGTTTTAACTGAGGTTATGTCCCTTTTCTTGGCAGGCATTCAGCAACAAAAGGCATCGTCATCGCCATGATTTGCACATTTTTTGATGCCTTCAATGTGCCAGTGTTCTGGCCTATACTTGTAATGTACTTCATCATGCTCTTCTGCATCACCATGAAGAGGCAGATCAAGGTAAAGTGTATATATAGACTGACATCAACACCATACTATAGAAGGCAACAAAAACATTAAAGTAGAAATAACACTGAAAAAGCTTTTAGCAAAAAGCTAAGATCTTAACACTCACAAAGGTCATATGTTTTGAAGGGCTGCATTATATGGTAGAGATCTTTCTGCTGTCCACTGTTTTATGCAGTTAATTTTTAATATGTGAATACCTCATGCTAAGTGCTAAATCATTCCTGTTTTATGTCACTGATAAAGCTGACGGTTATTGTTCTACTCCATCACTTGGGATACTTTATTAAAATGTTTGAGTGAACCCCGGAAATATCTGTTGCTAATCCTCCTCTTTTTCTTCCCCTTCCCTTTTTTAGCACATGGTCAAGTACAGATACCTACCCTTCACACATGGGAAGAGAACATACAAAGGCAAGGACGACACAGGGAAAACATTTGCTAGTTAAAAACTCCCACCTACCCTTCCCTCCTTCTCATTTGAAATTTATCCGTCACAGCTAGTGGGGAGTGACCAGGGGGGTTTTTTGTACGTGGGACAGTAACCTGAAAACATATGTATAAATACGAGTTTTGATCCATGGTTCACAGTGTTGAGGTAATGAGCAGCACGGATCAAATTAGTTGGGGACTATTGCCTTTGTCTATCAAGGGGTGGGATTTTTCTTTCTTTTTTTTTTTGGGAGGACCACGATCCTCAGTTTAGGATTGATCTAAATTTTTTCAGTAGTAGGTGAGACAGTGCTGCCTTTTGCCTTTTTAACCCCATTAGGTAAGTATAAAGTCATCAGGAAGGAACCACACTGAAAAAAATTGCAGTGAAATTTGTGATATTTGAATTTTTTTATTTTTTTTTCTCCTAATCCCAAGTGAAACAAATCTGCCAACTTTTACCTATTTGTAACAAGTTATACATTGAAAGCTAGTAGTATAAGTAGCTAAATAACATGATTAGATATGTGAGATGAAATCTGGAGGAAATGCCACAGTCTTCAAGTTGAAGGCTTAGGAGTGTCTCAGCCAATTGTCCTCTGTACTAGATGCAGACACAGCAGAGAAATTAGTCACATTTTATTTGAATATGCATTCATGACAGGTGAAAAAACAGTTCATCTCCTGATATGTCAACACTCAGCTCCTACGCATTTTGATTTATGTTCATTTTAAATTGGCAACTGAATCTCTGTGTATTACGTGATTCTCAATTGCATAGCTAGGGAGCAGTCCAATATGGATGATTATCAGTGACCTCATCATTTGAATCTTGAGCCACCCACCACATAACTGAATGCATAATTCAAAGCGAGTGTCACAATCCCAACCCATTCAGTCTCCTGTAGCCTGTAGTCTAAATCAGCTCTTTCTACTTTGGCGCCTTTGCACAGTTTACTGTAACAGATGGGATACTGTGTCATTCACCAACCCTATAAACCACATTTCTCAATTAAAGGGGCATTTGGCTTGAATGGCATGTGATAAAATTTGCTTTACCTCAGATTTTTACATTATTTTGAGGAGAATTATCAAAATATACTGTGTATACAAAGTACACAACCAATATTCAAGGCCAATTCATAACAAGGTCTAATCTGAGATAACTGTCAAGAAATTACATGCTTAACCCAGCAACTTTTGAAACATCTGCCCATCTTTGTTTCAAAGCCTGGGGTCTTTTCAATTTGTGTAGATTAGCTGTTGTAGTCCTTTATAATCTGTGTTTACTTTGAAAAAAGTTATGGTAAATATAGTCATTCCAAGCAAACTTTTGTTCTCTTTCTTTTTCAGAGGAAACATAAGAAAACAGAGATTGAGAGCTTTTATTATAACAAATGGATGAAGTGGTTGGCGATCACACTTTCTTTTCTATAAACCCTGTTGATTTCTTTTTTCTCCATTTTTATCAGAATGCTGGGGATTATCTGTCATTACTTAACATTGATCAGCACTGTAGTAAGGGATCAAAACATTTTCCTGTAAAAAGTTTGTTTCAAAGGATTGTATGGAGGATTTGTATATATATATATTTTAAAATATGGATTTCTTTGAGATTATTTTTATTTTATTTTTTTTTTTCTTCCAACCACCATACTGTTTCCAAGTGTTTAAATCCATTCAGTTGAAATTGATGAAAGCAGAACTGGTTAATTGGGTTCTAGATTTGATGAATTTAATATGTTTCTCATGGATTGCATGTCATTGTTTTCTTGTGCTACAGATATAAAAAACTTGATTTTAATAACTTAAGTGTAATTTTTTCACTCCAAATGCTATTAAAGAGACTGTGTCCCTTCAAACAGTGCATATGTGTCTCTGCTTCATATTTTGTATGTACTTATGGAGGGAGGAGAGTTGAAGGACAAACAACAAAATATTTTTTATCTCACTCCATGGTGTCACTACACTTGTTTTCCCGAAGTTGACTCCCTTTCAGTGCAGTTCATAATTCACCTACCATTGTCCACATCAATAAACAAACAAAAAAACCCAACTCTCTCTTCATTAACATAACAGGGACCAGCAGCAGTTAGATGATTTTTTGCATACTGATTTGTATATCATCCCTCAGCTATTTATAGGTGTCTGGGAAAAGAGTTCACAGACTGGTACACTAAATGACAACAATGAAATACTGTCTTGCTGTTGTGTGTCTCCTTTGTGATTTGTAACTTAGTTCCTAATTGTTGGAGTTGGAAATTTGTCTAAAAGAAGGGACTCATCATTTCCAGGATTATCATGAAGGTGAAAATAAATAAATGATAGGAAGATTATCATTTATGATGCTCATGATTGTTAAACCTCATGTGTTCACACCACAGAGACTGTAGCTGAAGTTTAGACAACTTTTGCATGCTGATTTGTTTATGGCTCTCCAGCCAATTATAATTATCTATGCATTACATCTTGTTCACACCCAAATGCATGGAAATGGGGCATAGTCATCACCAGTTTTTAACTTTCTAAAGACAGAGGAAAATTCCATGAGAGTTCATATGAGACTGGTAAACCGTAACGACAACAATGAAGCACTGCCTGGCTTTTCTGTGTCTCCTGGGACCTTTTCTACATGTTTTGGCTCAATGCACTGTCCCAGCCTCAGAGTTTCAGCTGGAAGGAGATTTTTTGATAGGTGGACTTTTTGGAATTCATCATGTAGATGACCTTGATTATCATCACAGACCAGAATTCACTGTCTGCTCCCGGTGAGTTTTATCTCTGAGCAGATACTATCTGAAACTAATGAAGTGCATCTAGTGTAACAGATAATGCTATTATAAGAGTTGTGTGTCAGATTTTCAGTTCAATGGAACTTTTCCTTCAAAATCAATTTTGATATTTGCTCAATTTAAAAAGCTATAGGACATTAAGTCTGCGTCAATATTCTCAGTCCTTATTCAGTGTCTAAAGCCTTCACAGACGTAATAATGACACTGATTCTCTCTCACTGTCCTTCCTCTGTCCACAGTAAACCCTTCATTCTGTCGAGTTATCAGAGGTTTCATGTGATGAGATTCTCTGTAGAGGAAATCAATAACTCTACCAGCCTACTGCCAAATGTATCTCTTGGCTATGAAATATTTGACCACTGCTCAGATACACAGAGTTTTCCGGGCATTTTAAACCTCATCTCAGTCAATGGCTTGATCCAACCTCGGCGTGAATCAAACAAGAGTCTCTCCAAAGTTTCCAAAGTGATAGCAGTGGTCGGCACGTATATAAGCACTGAAACACGGACTGTCGCCCCTCTTTTTATGATGAATCATATTCCTATGGTAAATTTGCCAACTATTGTGTTAACAATTTCTTATCAGATATATTGAGTAATTTCATACCAAGCTTTTTTGAGAATTTATTTTCACAAAGAAGTAATGAAAATGTCTACTCTTTTAACAGGTCAGTTATGGAGCTTCTAGTTCAATCTTTTCAATAAAAAAGAACTTCCCCTCTTTCCTGCGAACAGTGCATCCCATTAAAGACATCATGGAAGTAACTGTTAAGATTCTGCAGCACTTCAACTGGCGCTGGGTATCTTTCCTCTACAGCGATGATGATTATGGCAATGATGGACAGGATTTGTTCATAAAGATGATTAAGGACACTGAGATCTGCCTGGCATACACCAAAAGCCTCAGTCATGATACAGATTACTCCCAAATATTCCAACAGATAGAGGCACAGAGGATACGTATCATAATAGTTTTTGTTTCTGAATGGACTGCTGAAGCTCTCATTGCGTCAGCAATACAACTGAATATCACAGACAAGGTGTGGATAGCAAGCGATGGATGGTCCTCAAACAAGGAGCTCCCCAAGAAGGAAGGAATCAAAAATATCGGAACAGTACTCGGGGTATCTCAGCCAGTAGTGAAATTGCCTGGTTTTAGTGATTTTGTCTATGCTTCCAAAAGCAAGAATGATTGTGAAAACTCAGAACAACAGATGTTTTGTAATCAGGTTTGCAACTGCAGTAACCGGAAAGCAGAAGATGTCATCCTTGCAGACCCATCTTTTTCTTTTCCTGTCTATTCTGCTGTATATGCCATCGCTCATGCCTTACACAATGTCTTGCAATGTGGATCCAACGGATGTAATCGGAATATTACAGTGTACCCACATATGGTGAGTATACAAATTATTTGAGAACTCATTTAATTTACTCTTAGCCATTTTTTTCCCATGACATTTGATATGTCCAATCACAACACAATACAAATGTAGGTTTTGTCATCATATTCATTTGCACAAATTGATGGCTTTCAGTGTGATGCTTTGAATAAACACACTTTTCAAAGAGTTTCGTGAGAAAGACATCAATCTCATTAGAGCTCTTTGTTGGTTAAAACATGATGGAATATTTTTAAAAACCTATTTAATCAACTCCACATATGTTCATTGTGAACACATGCAAGTAATCTGTACTTTGTGTACCCTCATCAGGTTCTAGCAGAGCTGAAGAAGTCAAACTTTACACTTCTAAACCAGAGTATTGAGTTTGATGAGAATGGTGACCCCAAGTACGGATCCTATTCTATACTTTTCTGGAACCAAACTGGTGATGCGGAGGAAGTCGGCTTGTATCATCTTAACCCATCGTTGCATTTCTTCATCAACACCAGCAAAATTCAGTGGCACACCAAAGATAAAGTGAGTTTTTTTAATTTCCAGCCAAAAGTTCATATAGTATATGTTGATTTGAAAATACTTCATTTTGGTTTTTCCTCTTCTGCAGGGATGTGTGGATGAAGTGTTTGTTAATTAATGGCATTGACAGGGAACAAAACCCAGTATAATTAAACATGTCATTTGATGATATCTGGATATAAAACTTTTGTTGATTATATTTTACAAACCCTGTTTAGAATGTTTAAAAAGCTGTATAGATCTAATTACTGCTACCTCTCTATCATTTGCATATAACCCTTGTGATACAATCTTGTCTTGGACAGGTGCCTACATCACTGTGTTCCCAGGAATGTCCTGTAGGTCATAAAAAGAAGTATAATGGAATCCACAAATGCTGCTTTGATTGTGAAAAATGTCCCAAAGGAACTTATGTCAACAGCACAGGTAAATTATAATACATGAGAGGAAGACGGTTATAGCCAAGAGAGTGTTACAGTCATTTCATGTTGATTGGTCACAGCTACACAGATTGAATCACTGTGGCATCAGGCTAACAACATCAGTCAGTGTTTTTCTGATGTCATTAATTGTAACATTTAAAGATACTTACTTAAACAAGATGGTCCGACTTATGTGACTCACTCCTTAAACTGATCTTTCTTTACCAACAGAGTATTTTTTAAGCGTTGACCTTAAGTATATTGACAATCTGTCCTTTTTTGTGTTCAACAGCAGATCCCTATGAATGTTTCCAATGTAAGAAAACAGAGTGGTCTGCAGCAGGAAGCACATCATGCAATCTGCGGGTGGTGGAGTACATCCCATTCACAGACAGAGGAGCTATAGTGATCATGGTCTTGGCCTGGGTCTTGGTGGGTCTCACAGTAGCCATGTCTGTTCTCTTTGCCATCAACTACAACACACCTGTCGTCAGATCTGCTGGGGGACCAATGTGCTTCTTAATTTTAAGCTGCCTCAGTCTGTGTAGTATTAGTGTATTCTTTCAGTTCGACAAGCCAACAACTTCGTTTTGTATCTTAAGGTTCCTGCCATTTCTTTTGTTCTACACTGTTTGTCTGGCATGTTTTGTTGTGCGCTCGTTTCAAATCGTTTGCATTTTCAAAATAGCTGCCAAGTTCCACAAGGTTAGCAGTTGGTGGATGAAATATTATGTACAATGGCTGGTCATCATTGTGGCATTTGGTACTCAGGCACTAATACTTCTTACTGGCTATATTTATGATCCACCCAAGCCCTACAATGAAACAGCTGAGTACCACGACAAAATAATACTTGGTTGTGTTCATAATTTTAAATCATTCTCTGCTTCTTTGGCTTTACTTTTATTTTTGTGCTCTCTTTGCTTCATTTTCTCCTACATGGGAAAAGACCTCCCAAAAAATTACAATGAGGCCAAAGCAATAACCTTCTGCCTGCTCCTGCTGATCCTCACCTGGGTCATCTTTGCCACTGTACATGTACTTTACCGTGGCAAGTACAACCAAACTCTTAACGCTCTGGCAGTACTCTCCAGTCTCTACTCCTTTCTGTTGTTTTATTTCCTCCCAAAATGTTACATCATCATTTTTCAATCGTACAAAAACACACAGCAGTACTTCCAAAGTCTCATTCATGATTACATCAGAACAGTTAGCCAGTAGTAGGCTTCCAGTAAATATGTTATTGTATACAGAATAATTGATGTGCTTCAGGTCATCTGAATGCTATCAATGAAAGGATACAATTTGGACTTTTAGAGTACAAGGTCTAAAAAGATGTTCATAGTAGTTAAAATCTTAATCTCTTTCATTTGTTGTAACCAAATCATATTTGCATGCATCTTGAAGTTTGCTATAACAATATACAGTAATTAACATTTCAACAAGAGGTACACTTACTGTTGTAGGTGGTTGTCTACAGCCATGCTAGCAGCTCTGTGATGCTGTAGCCGACTCATAGGTACAACAATTCCTTGAGCTAAATGCTAACATCAGCTTGTTAACACGCTTGCAATGACTCATGCTGATGCTGAGCAGGTATGATATTTACTTTGATCACCACCTTGGTTTAGCCTGTCTGCATGCTAGGATTTGCTAAGTAGAAACCAAACAAGCGACTGAAGGTGATAGAAATTTCAGCAATTTAGTCATAAACCAAAGTACAAAATAAATTAAAAATTTGACCCGATGATGGCCCAACATGAAAAGTTGTAAGGGAGTACCAAAGTGATTAAAATTCTTTTTGAGGTGGACATGGAGGTCTGACCCAAAATTCATGGCAACAATTCAATAGTTATTGAGATATTTACTTAAAACCAGTCTGAACAAGTGAGTCTTGAGTCTTTTGTGGAAGATGGCGAGTGACTCTGCTGTCCTGACATTGATCATGAGTTTGTTCCACCACTGAGGTGCCAGAACAAAACAGAGTCGTGACTACGCTGAGTGACCTTTGTTTGCTCTCAGCGATGGCGGTACCAGCCGGCCAGCTGATGTAGTGGAGCGAAGTGCTCATGCTGGGGTGTGTGGTCTGACCAGTGTTTGGAGGTAGATGGGTGCAGTTCGGTTGACGGCCTTGAAGGCCAGTACCATCATCTTGAATCGGTTGCAGGCCGCAACAGGAAGCCAGTGGAGGTCACGGAGGAGGGTGGTCACATGGGAGAGTTTGGGTAGATTGAAACTACGCTGCAACGGTTTAGTCGCAAAGGCTCAGAGTCCAACCAAGCAAGTTGCAGTAGTCCAGGCAGGGGAATGACCAGCACTTGGACCAGGAGCTGCGTTGGGTCCTTCGTGAGGAAAGACCGGATCTTGCGGATGTTGTCATGGGCAAATCTGCAGGATCAGGCCACAGCAGTGACGCTTGGGGTGCAGGATAGTCTGTCGTCGAGGATTATGCCCAGGTTTCTCGCAGTCAATGAAGGTGATACTGTGACGTCCTCGACAGTGACTGACAGGTCCATGCGAGGGCAGTCTTTCCCTGGGATGAAGAGGAGTTCAGTTTTATGAAGGTTGAGCTTGAGGTGGTGCGAAGTTGTCCAAGCGGAGATGTCTGCCAAAAAATTTTGAGATGCGCGTTGCAATGTGGGTGTCTGAAGATGGGGGAAAAGGGTGTTGTCTGCATAACAGTGGTAAGATAATCAAAGTGATGTGATTGCAGAGCCTAGTGATCTAGTGTATAGTAAAAACAGAAGTGGTCCTAGTACTGAGCCTTGAGGGACACCAGTTTCCAGAAAGCAGGGTTTGGACAAGGAGCCATTCCATATGACCTGAAAGGTGCGATTTGTCAGGTATGACGTGAACCAGGTTAATGCAGAGTCAGCGATGCCAAGTTCAGCCAGAGTGGAGAGGAGGATTTGGTAGTTGATTGTGTCAAACGCAGAAGATAGGTCGAGGAGAATGAGGACGGATGAGTGGGACAAGGCTCTGGTGGCAGGGATGGACTCAGTCACTGTGAGGAGGGCCATCTCAGTGGAGTGAGCAGTCCTGAAGCCTGACTGATTGGGGTCAAGGAGGTCATTTTGAGAAAGATAGGAGGACAGTGGGTTGTAGACAGCGCGTTTCAGGGTTTTAGAGAGGAACAACGGAAAGTTTTGACCTGTTGGTTGCGCTACAAGAAAAGTCAGTGGACCACCAAAATTAACATGATTCATCCTGTGGGCTCCGTGAATATTTGAACCACCTGCTTGCATGCAACTATACACCCTTGTCTTGTCAGTCTTATTTGTCGTGCCAGTTGCATGGCTCAAGGGATGGGATATCTGGGAGATGGGAGTCTGTTGGTCAATCTTTCCTAGGCCAGGTGGTCTACAATTTCATCCAGTTTGAAATACATCAACAACTTGTTTTTACCCAAACTGACAAGACTATTGATGCTGTCGTGATCCTAAAACACAGATATGACATTAAACCAATGGCATTATACTGTTGGCTCACAAACCTTTTGTCAAGCTGTAAATAATTCTTACACAGAGATAGATTAAAAGAGATTATTCTGTACCTTTCTACAAGCTCTGTGGCTGTATTATTCTTTAAAAAAGATTTATTAACTTAAAAATGTTATCAGTGTGACCTTTTATATTAAAAACAGTCCTATTATAGACTACTGCTATAACTTTATTTTTTATTATTTTCTCCTTTTACAGAAAAAGTTTGTCAATAAATCAACTGTGGATGGTCAAAAAAGATTGAGAGGAGCTGATGTGATGTGACTGTGTACAGAGTGGTGTAGGGATGACGTATTTTTCTTGGCCAACCTGAGAGTTAGCATCATCGTCAAAAAGGACTGGATTTTGGATAATCTCCAAAAATTAGCTCTGTGGCAAACACAAGTTTATGTTTTGTTTTAAGTTTTGTTCAGCAGGATAATCTTCACAGATGAACACTGCTTTTGTGATTTTCAAAGTATAAATTAAATTGCTAGAAGTAAAAAAGCTGATGCTAGTCTACACTGTGCTCACATGACTTAAATGTCACCACCACTAAGCCTCTTACTACACAATTACCATACACTTTTTCTATAAACTGCTAGGGGAGCAAACCAATATGGATGATTATCAGTGACCTCATCATTTGAATCTTGAGCCACCCACCACATAACTGAATGCATATGTAGCGTGGTGCAGAGTGAAGTTGCCCTCCACTACACATTTAATTTGAACGTCTTTTATTTTTGTTCTGCAAAGAGCAAAAATATGTATTTTATCAACAGAGTTCGCCACACACACACTGTAACTTCACTCTCAAGTGTGTGTTCTCGTTCTCTGCACGTATTCATATTCTAACACAGAAAAATTATGAACATCTGCAACAACAGCCAAACAATAATCATCCCAGTTGCATTGCTATTCCAGACCAGTTTCATCATGTACATTCAACATCAACTTGTTTCTCCAATACACAGTCAGTCAATCATGTCTACTAAACATTGTCAAATTAATCAAATCAATTATGCATCGATTTTAATTTATTTATTTATTTATCTATGAACTAGACACGAGCAGTCCCGGCTCTTTAGACCGGCTCATATAATAATAATAATAGTTTTACTCTCCAGCCTCACGCTCGCTCGCGGTAACTAGGCAACCAGGGCTAACTACTGGCTAGCCGTTTTCCGTACGTACATTAGCTGAACAAGTAACGTTCATAAATAATACTACATGAAGTTCAACCGGGATCATAAACTCACACGTGACATAACATATTCACCCATCAATTACACAGTTCCAACTCTCCCTCCTTACCTGCAAGGAGCAAAAATATGTATTTTATCAACACAGTTCGCCACACACACACACACACACACACACACACACACACACACACACACACACACACACACACACACACACACACACACTGTAACTTCACTCTAAAGTGTGTGTTCTCGTTCTCTGAACGTATTCACGGGAAACTTCCCTTGTCCCTGAACACACACAGTGTAGCGAACGCGCCCTCTGCTGGTCGAAATTAGACACTGCATCCTGCTAGGTAACTACATTTTTCAAACAATAAACCAACCTTTATCAGAAAACACACAGACACTTTTCACCACACTCTGAACATGAGCTTTACTAAAGGCAAATAATAATATTGTAGGTATATTACCCCACTGATGGCTCTGTATGCCACACATAATTCAAAGCGAGTGTCACAATCCCAACCCATTCGTCTCCTGTAGCCTGTATTCTAAATCAGCTCTTTCTGCTTCGGTGCTTTTGCACAGTTTACTGTAACAGATTGGATACTGTGTCATTCACCATCCTATAAACCACATTTCTTAATTAAAGGGGCATTTGGCTTGAATGGCAAGCGATTCAATTTGCTATACCTCAGATTTTTACATTATTTTGAGGACAATTATCAAAATATACTGTGTACACAAAGTGGACAACCAATATTCAAAGCCAATTCATAACAAGGTCTAATCTGAGATAACTGTCAAGAAATTACATGCTTACCCCAGCGACTCTTTGAAACATTTGTCCATCTGTGTTTCAAAGCCTGGGGTCTTTTCGATTTGTGTAGATTAGCTGTTGTTATCCTTTATAATCTGTGTTTACTTTGAAAAAAGTTATGGTAAACATAGTCATTCCAAGCAAACTTTTGTTCTCTTTCTTTTTCAGAGGAAACATAAGAAAACAGAGATTGAGAGCTTTTATTATAACAAATGGATGAAGTGGTTGGCGATCACACTTTCTTTTCTATAAACCCTGTTGATTTCTTTTTTCTCCATTTTTATCAGAATGCTGGGGATTATCTGTCATTACTCAACATTGATCAGCACTGTAGTAAGGGATCAAAACATTTTCCTGTAAAAAGTTTGTGTTTCAAAGGATTGTATGGAGGATTTGTATATATTTTAAAATATGGATTTCTTTGAGATTATTTTTATTTATTTATTTCTTCCAACCACCATACTGTTTCCAAGTGTTTAAATCCATTCAGTTGAAATTGATGAAAGCAGAACTGGTTAATTGGGTTCTAGATTTGATGAATTTAATATGTTTCTCATGGATTGCATGTCATTGTTTTCTTGTGCTACAGATATAAACAAAAACTTGATTTTAATAACTTAAATGTAATTTTTTCACTCCAAATGCTATTAAAGAGACTGTGTCCCTTCAAACAGTGCATATGTGTCTCTGCTTCATATTTTGTATGTACTTATGGAGGGAGGAGAGTTGAAGGACAAACAACACAATATTTTTAATCTCACTCCATGGTGTCACTACACTTGTTTTCCTGAAATTGACTCCCTTTCAGTGCAGTTCATAATTCACCTACCATTGTCCACATCAATAAATATCTCTAGATTGATGATCAGAAAAAAACAACAACAACTCTCTCTTCATTGACATAACAGGGACTCTCCAGCAGCAGTTAGATGATTTTTTGCATACTGATTTGTATATCATCCATCAGCTATTCATAGGAGTTCAAAAAAAAAAAAAAAAAAAGAGTTCACAGACTGGTACACTAAATGACAACAATGAAATACTGTCTTGCTGTTGTGTGTCTCCTTTGTGATTTGTAACTTAGTTCCTAATTGTTGTAGTTGGAAACTTGTCTAAAAGAAGGGACTCATCATTTCCAGGATTATCATGCAGGATTATTTATGATGGAAGCAATAACCTTGCTTGCTCATGATTGTTAAACCTCATGTGTTCACACCACAGAGACTGTAGCTGAAGTTTACATGACTTTTGCATGCTGATTTGTTTATGGCTCTCCAGCCAATTATAATTATCTATGCACAGCATCTAGCTCACACCCAAATACATGGAAATGGGGCACAGTCATCACCAGTTTTTAACTTTCTAAAGACAGAGGAAAATTCCACGAGAGTTCATATGAGACTGGTAAATCGTAACGACAACAATGAAGCACTGCCTGGCTTTTCTGTGTCTCCTGGGACCTTTTCTACATGTTTTGGCTCAATGCACTGTCCCAGCCTCAGAGTTTCAGCTGGAAGGAGATTTTTTGATAGGTGGACTTTTTGGAATTCATCATGTCGATGGCCCTGATTATCATCACAGACCAGAATTCACTGTCTGCTCCCGGTGAGTTGTATAACATCTCTGAGCGGCTACTATCTAAAACCAATGAAATGCATCTAGTGTAACAGATAATGTTATTGTGAGAGTTGTGCGTCAGATTTTCAGGTCAATGGAACATTTCTTCCAAAACGTATTTTTAATATTTGCTCCATTTAAGTCTGCATTAATATTCTCAGTCCTTATTCAGTGTCTCTAAAGCCTTCACAGACGTAATAATGAAACTAATTCTCTCTCACTGTCATTCCTCTGTCCACAGTAAACCCTTCATTCTGTCAAGTTATCAGAGGTTTCATGTGATGAGATTCTCTGTAGAGGAAATCAATAACTCTACCAGCCTACTGCCAAATGTGTCTCTTGGCTATGAAATATTTGACCACTGCTCAGATACACAGAGTTTTCCAGGCATTTTAAACCTCATCTCAGTCAATGGCTTGATCCAACCTCGGCGTGAACCAAATAAGAGTCTCTCCAAAGTTTCCAAAGTGATAGCAGTGGTCGGCACTTACATAAGCACTGAAACACGGACTATAGCCCCATTTTTTATGATGAATCATATTCCTATGGTAAATTTGGCAACTATTGTTTTAACAATTTCTTATCAGATATATTGAGTAATTTCATACCAAGCTTTTTTGAGAATTTATTTTCACAAAGAAGTAATGAAAATGTCTCTATTACTCTTTTAACAGGTCAGTTATGGAGCTTCTAGTTCAATCTTTTCAATAAAACAGAACTTCCCCTCTTTCCTGCGAACAGTGCATCCCAATAAAGACATCATTGAAGTAATTGTTAAGCTTCTGCAGCACTTCAACTGGCGCTGGGTATCTTTCCTCTACATCGATGATGATTATGGCAGTGATGGACAGGATTTGTTCATAAAGATGATTAAGGACACTGAGATCTGTCTGGCATACACCAAAAGCCTCAGTCATGATACAGATTACTCCCAAATATTCCAACAGATAGAGGCACAGAGGATACGTATCATAATAGTTTTTGCTGCTGAATGGACTGCTGAAGCTCTCATTGAGTCAGCAATAAAACTGAATATCACAGACAAGGTCTTGATAGCAAGCGATGGATGGTCCTCAAACAAGGAGCTCCCCAAGAAGAAAGGAATCAAAAATATCGGAACAGTACTCGGTGTATCTCAGCCAGTAGTGAAATTGCCTGGTTTTAGTGATTTTGTCTATGCTTCCAAAAGCAAGAATGATTGTGAAAACTCAGAACAACAGATGTTTTGTAATCAGGTTTGCAACTGCAGTAACCGGAAAGCAGAAGATGTCATCCTTGCAGACCCATCTTTTTCTTTTACTGTCTATTCTGCTGTATATGCCATCGCTCATGCCTTACACAATGTCTTGCAATGTGGATCCAACGGATGTAATCGGAATATTACAGTGTACCCACATATGGTGAGTATACAAATTATTTGACAACTCATTTAATTTATTCTCACTGATTCTTGGCCAGTTTTTTTCCCATGACATTTGATATGTCCAATCACAACACAATACAAATGTAGGTTTTGTCCAGTGGCGATTGCTCTCAGACTGCAAGGGAAGCTCAGCTTCCCCTAAAATGTCACCAAAAAAAAAAGAAAAAAAAGGGGTGAAATATGTACTGCTGTGTGTACATTTCATTGACTAAATACGCGCTAGAAAGCCTTCATCTTTTGTTCAGAATCAGCTACTTATCACAGGTAACCGGCGCAACTTCCTTCTCATTCATCCCCGCAGCGCCACAGCGCTTTTCACAGTCGGACGCTCAGCTTCTACTGACTTCAATGGGGAAGCGTAGAGCGGGTTGTTCCACTGCAGCGAAACCAGACGGTCATTGGATAAATGCTGGGCTTTGTCCCGCCCATTGGAAGCTCAGCTTCTCTGGGGGTCTATGGGGCAGTGGGCTGGCCTGGAAGCTCAGCTTCTGCATGATGATTGGATGAGCTGTCTGAGGCGGAATCCTTTTTTGATTGACAGCTAAATGAGCGAATCAGCGATCTTGAAGAATAAACATCCACCGGAGCATTTTCCAAGTTTTTCATTCCGTTGTTCTGAACTGATCCAGAGACTTTACCGAGCCCCAGCGACTTTGTCACTCACACTCACACTCACAGGCGGTCACACTTCACAGTAGCCTGGCGCAGCAGCTCCAGTTGCTAGCATTAGCAAGGTGCACATCATGGCAGATAATATGAATGTTGTTAGAGTTAAACAGCAGGGCAGGTCAGCTCCTAAGATTGATTTAGTGCAAAAGGTGGGGAAAAGTAACAGGTCTTTTCAGGTGTCCTGAATAATAATAATATATATAATAAATAAACAAACACATTTATGATGTAGGCCGGAAAAATGAGCTTCCCCTCCTTGAAAGACCAGCAGCCGCCACTGGTTTTGTCATCATATACATTTGCACAAATTGATGGCTTTCGGTATGATGCTTTGAATAAACACACTTTTGAAAGAGTTTTGTGAGACAGAGATCAATCTCATTAGAGCTCTTTGTTGGTTAAAACATGATGGAATATTTTTAAAAACCTATTTAATCAACTCCACATATGTTCATTGTGAACACATGCAAGTAATCTGTACTTTGTGTACCCTCATCAGGTTCTAGCAGAGCTGAAGAAGTCAAACTTTACACTTCTAAACCAGAGTATTGAGTTTGATGAGAATGGTGACCCCAAGTACGGATCCTTTTCTATACTTTTCTGGAACCAAACTGGTGACACGGAAGAAGTCGGCTTGTATCATTTTAACCCATCGTTCCATTTCTCCATCAACACCAGCAAAATTCAGTGGCACAACGACACAGTGAGTATTTTGTTTTTTTTCAGCCAACAGTTTATATGGTATATGTTGATTTGAAAATATTTTGTTTTGGTTTTTCCTCTTCTGCAGGGATGTGTGTGTGTGTGGATGAATCGTTTGATTATTAATGGCATTGACAGGGAACAAAACCCAGTATAATTAAACATGTCATTTGATGATATCTGGATATAAAACTTTTGTTGATTATATTTTACAAACCCTGTTTGGAATGTTTAAAAAGCTGTATAGATCTAATTACTGCTACCTCTCTATCGTTTGCATATAACCCTTGTGATACAATCTTGTCTTGGACAGGTGCCTACATCACTGTGTTCCCAGGAATGTCCTGTAGGTCATAAAAAGAAGTATAATGGAATCCACAAATGCTGCTTTGATTGTGAAAAATGTCCCAAAGGAACTTATGTCAACAGCACAGGTAAATTATTATACATGAGAGGAAGAGGGTTATGGCCAAGAGAGTGTAACAGTCATTTCATGTTGATTGGTCACAGCTACACAGATTGAATCACTGTGGCATCAGGCTAACAACATCAGTCAGTGTTTTTCTGATGTCATTAATTGTAACATTTAAAGATACTTACTTAAACAAGATGGTCCGACTTATGTGACTCACTCCTTAAACTGATCTTTCTTTACCAACAGAGTATTTTTTAAGAGTTGACCTTACCTTTATTGACAATCTGTCCTTTTTTGTGTTCAACAGCGGATCCCTACAAATGCTTCAAATGTAAGGAGGGAGAATGGTCTGAAGAAGCAAGCACATCATGCACTCTGCGGGTGGTAGAGCACATCCCATTCACAGACAGTGGAGCCATAGTGATCATGGTCTTGGCCTGGGTCTTGGTGGGTCTCACAGTAGCCATGTCTGTTCTCTTTGCCATCAACTACAACACACCTGTCGTCAGATCTGCTGGGGGACCAATGTGCTTCTTAATTTTAGGCTGCCTCAGTCTGTGTAGTATTAGTGTGTTCTTTCAGTTCGACAAGCCAACAACTTCGTTTTGTATCTTAAGGTTCCTGCCATTTCTTTTGTTCTACACTGTTTGTCTGGCATGTTTTGTTGTGCGCTCGTTTCAAATTGTTTGCATTTTCAAAATAGCTGCCAAGTTCCAAAAGCTCAGCAGTTGGTGGATGAAATATCATGGACAATGGCTGGTCATCATTGTGGCATTTGGTACTCAGGCACTATTACTTTTTACTGGCTATATTTATGATCCACCCAAGCCCTACAATGAAACAGCTGAGTACCAAGACAAAATAATACTTAGTTGTGTTCATAATTTTAAAGCATTCTCTGGTTCTTTGGTTTTACTTTTATTTTTGTGCTCTCTTTGCTTCATTTTCTCCTACATGGGAAAAGACCTCCCGAAAAATTACAATGAGGCCAAAGCAATAACCTTCTGCCTGCTCCTGCTGATCCTCACCTGGGTCATCTTTGCCACTGTACATGTACTTTACCGTGGCAAGTACAACCAAACTCTTAACGCTCTGGCAGAACTCTCCAGTCTCTACTCCTTTCTGTTGTTTTATTTCCTCCCAAAATGTTACATCATCATTTTTCAATCGTACAAAAACACAAAGCAGTACTTCCAAAGTCTCATCCAGGATTACACCAAAACAATTAGCCAGTAGCGGGCTTCCAGTAAATATATTATTGTATACAGAATAATTGATGTGCTTCAGGTCATCTGACTGCTATCAATGAAAGGATACAATTTGGACTTTTAGAGTAGAAGGTCTAAAAAGATGTTCATAGCAGTTTAAATTTTAATCTCTTTCATTTGCTGTAACCTATTTTTTTTTCCATGAATCTTGAAATTTGCTATAACAATAACAGTAATTAACATTTCAACAAGAGGTACACATACTGTTGTAGGTGGTTGCCTACAGCCACAATAGCAGCACAACAGTTCCTTGAGCTAAATGCTAACATCAGCTTACTAACATGCTTGCAATGACTCATGCTGATGTTGAGCAGGTATGATATTTACTTTGATCACCATCTTGGTTTAGCCTGTCAGCATGCTAAGATTTGCTAAGTTGAAACAAAAGGTGCAAGGAAAGTTGTAAGGGATTACCAAAGTAATTAAAATTCTTTCTGACGTGGACACGGAGGTCTGAACCAAAATTCATGGCAACAATTCAATAGTTATGGAGACATTTACTTAAAACCACAACTGCAATCATCTAAGTCTACAGGATACATCCTCTGAGAACCGTGAATGTTTATTCAAAGTTTTCAGAATGTTCTTCCCATGAATCAGGCAGATGTTGAGATATAATCACTGAATAATGGAAACCTTTGACCTATTGGTTGCGCTACAAGAAAAGTCAGTGGACCACCAAAGTGAACAGGATTCATCCTGTGGGCACCATGAATATTTGAACCACCTGCTTGCATGGATAGGAATCTGTACACCCTTGTCTTGTCGGTCTTATTTTCTGTGCTAGTAGCACGGCTCAAGGGATAGGATATCAGTCTGTTGGTCAATCTTTCCTAGGCCAGTTGGTCTACATTTTCATCTAGTTTGAAATACATCAACAACTATTTGATTGATTGTCATGGAAATTGGCACAGATATCCATGGTCATGCGAGGTTGAATCCTGCTGACAGTGACTGGAGCCCAACTTAAATAGTGGAAACATGTTTGAAAATGGATTCCTGATTATTAACCAGCCAACCACAGCATAGGGTTACTGTTGCTAACGCTAGCTAGCTTATATTAGACAGTACAGTATGTTGGGTGCATATTGCAGATCTCTGTCATTTTTACATTTTCCCCCAAACTGACAAGACTATCGATGCTGATGTTGATCCTGAAACACAGATACGACATTAAACCAATGGCATTATACTGTCGGCTCACAAACCTTGCTTCAAGCTGTAAATAACTGTCAGAATTCTTACGCAGAGATAGATTAAAAGAGATTATTCTGTACCTTTCTACAAGCTCTGAAGATGTATTATTCTTTTAAAAAAATATTTATTTACATAAAAAATGTTATCTGTATGACCTTTTATATTAAAAACAGTCCTATTATAGACTGCTATAATATTATTTTTTGCTGTAGTGCACATTTTCTCCTTTTTCAGAAAAGGTTTGTCCATAAATCAACTGTGGATGGTCAAAAAAAGCTGATGTGATGTGACTGTGTACAGAGTGGTGTAGGGATGATGTATTTTTCTTGGCCAGCCTGAGAGTTAGCATCATCTTGGTTTCATCGTCAAAAAGGATTGGATTTTGGATAGTCGCCAAAAATAAGCTCTGTGGCAAACACAAGTTTATGTTTTGTTTTACGTTTTTTTCAGCAAGCTAATCTTCACAGATGAACACTGCTTCTGTGATTTTCAAAACATAAATTAAATTGCTAGAAGTAAAAAGCTAATGTTAGGCTACATCGTACTCACATGACTTAAACGTCATCAACACTAAGAATCTTACTACGCAATTACCATACACGTTTTTCATAAGCTGATCAATCTGCAAGTTGTAAAGTTAGAGTAAGAATAGTTTGTTACAAAAGTCCACCTGTAAAGACGGACTAGTGAGTTGATCAGTTTTCGTGTTCGGCCTCTGTAGTCTCATTTAGCCACCCTTTTTCAGACACTTAAGTGCTTAATAATTAAACTGTTGGGCATTTAATGATGTATTTTATGTCGTAGAACAAAACGTGTAAATATCACAAGCCTGTGTTAACCACAGATCTAATTTCAGGCATTTAACCGAAAACCCATTCACCCAAAGACTTTGACATGAGGGAACCAGAAGTGCAAAAATGCTAACTGTTTTCCGGGTTTTTACAATAGGACTCATTACATCACCTCTCTATAAGGCTAATATTGAACGCCATTCAAATAAACTGTATGTATTTTTTTAAATAAATGTTCCAGCCAGCGAAATACAAAATTCATGATATCCCCACCATCCTCAGCTATATTTTTTGTTTAGTTCTAATCAATAAAGTATTTCTGATTTTGATTCTGATATGGTAAACATAACACCAACTTTAACATACTAATTGATTAAGTTACAGTTGTATAAACCTCCAGTATTTCATCATCCACACTCTGACAAAAGAAAAAAGTCTCTTCACTCAGTTATTTCAAAATCTACCAGTTCACAAATGTACTTACACATGATAAAGAACTGTTGCGATGAGATGTATCTTTGTACTTCCATAACTAAATCAGATAGGAAGTAGTTGACATATGAATTAACAGTATACCACAGTTAAATTTAATGTACACTATGCTTTAAACATACACTTCAAAATCTTTTGTAACTTTACAGCCTCAGGACATTCAATGATATTCCAGATAAGCTCTCTTCTGTTGTGCCCTGCACTCATTTATATATTTACATGTACATCAGTTATAAAACTGTAAGAGTTATTCAATAAAAACATTTAATTGAATATGTCTGTTTTCTTTTATGTTCAGCTGTTTTTTGAGGTATCTATAGCAATTTTTACTGTCACCACAAGAAGGCACTACTTTACTGTGACACTATCTACAGGCCACACTACAGGCATGCTTTGAATAAACTTGTGTATTGAGATTGATCTTGTATTGACATCGAAATCAGGATGCAAGATGCATTTGTGCAGGCGTCGTGGAGGTTCAGCTTTTTGTTGAATTTTCTGCACACAATATTGTTCAAATATGAATTAAACAGTATCCTGCGATATAGATAAAGATTGCTTGGCCCTACTGTATATTCCAATTTTTCTCAGTTCCTGTATGAGTGTGTTTCTGCATCTTAAAGGACACATAAAGTCTCCATTTAAGAAAATATATAATGTGTTTATTTGAGTGAAATTCTTCCTGTGATTTTCTGTAAGTTTATTGTTGCACTGTTTTTTATATTTGGATTGCATCTAAATTCATAAAAGAGCATATACTGTACACCTTTAAAGTTGATTGCCACAGTAAGAATCAAACCTCTTTCCCTATTGGTCCCCCTCATTATACCAATTTCTCCACTTCCTTCGTATACACCCACTCAATAATGGCACAGTATGTAGTGCAAGGCAGGTATATATTTATTTGAACAGGTCTGCTGATTTTGCATATTAATAACATACAGAGCCACACTAGATCTTATTCTCGTAACCCTTAACCACATGTCTGTAGTCTGCATGTATGTCAAGTGTCTCCATGCACTGGTTACAGGTTGTGTACCTGAGAGGTATTACATTTTTGAATATTTTGAATATTCCCAATCATTATAGATACACACATTGTTGTTTTTTTGGCCTTTGTATGGCTTTATTGATAGGACAGCTTCAGAGATTACAGGAGACAGGATGAGAGAGAGGGGGTGACACGCAGCAAAGGGCCCAAGGCCGGGACTCCAACCCGGGGCCACTGCAGCGAGGACAAGGCCTCTGTACATGGGACGCCCGCTCTACCAACTGAGTTAATGGGCACCCGATGTACACGTGCTTTCAACTTTTTTTTTTACCAGATCCTGTATAGCTCCACACTGTACACAGTACATTTAATACTTAAATAATGTGCCTGTGGTTTTTTGGATGAGTTATGTCTCAGTATTTTGAGTTTTAACCAGAAAACATTTTCATTGTTTCCAACTGGATGTAAATGTTCATGTCCTATTTGTTTTGTCATCTCTCATTGTGACCACTTTTTTAACACAAAATACTGATTATTAGTAGGAGAAAAAAAGCAGCGATCGAATATATTATTACTCAATAGCATCAAATAGGTCTTATTACAAGTACATGATGTTACTTTTTTGGCATTGATGGCCAATTTCTTCCAGTAATACAGGGGTAACACATGATGTGTAACCTATTGTAACCTTGTTTTATGAGAGCACTACACCTATTAAATTCAAAACAGTACTACCACTCTGTGGACGTGAAATGCACACATTTCACAGCAACAAATGGTTTGAAAATCTTTTACTGTGATAGCTAACACCAGCACTTTTGGACATGTTGACATGATAGTTTGTGTGAAAGCCTGCCTGACTGCCAGGTGTTATGCAAACTCTGTCCGTTTGTGTGCTAAAGCAGGAAGAGAGGAAACAGGTTTTGCATTGGCCAATATACCGATAGGTTTGTAATTTGCCTACCACCTTAGGAATTCATTTTTGGTTCCCCTTTCCACGTTGTTCATCTCTGCACTGTCAAAATACATATTCTTTTTTTATCTGAAAATATAATACAACCATTTTGTTTTTACTTAACTACATTTCAAGTCGTATCCGTCACGGAGTAAAAACAAAGGCTACATGAGACAGTCCTGATAAACACTCAGGAAAATAGGTGTGTAGTCTCTTACCTACTTATGAGTCACACTGAAAGTCAGCAGTGTTGTAATATAACACAATTACACGTGTATGATAAATCTGAAGGAAATGCCATGGTTTTCAAGTTGAATCATTTGATTTTTTGTGATAAAATTCTGCAGCTACTCTGGCTTACATTTGTCTCAGCCAGATGCCCTCTGTACTAAATGCAGACACACTGGAAAAATGTGTCATATTTCATTTGAATATGCATTCATGACGGGTTAGAAACATTTTCATCTTGAAATGGCAACTGAATATGTGTGTACTACCTGGTTCTCATAGGCTAGGGAGCAAAATCAGTATGGTTGATGATCAGTGAGTTCATTTGAAGCTTGAGCCACCCTGAGGACACTACGACATGCAGCAAGGAGGAGCCGGGATTTCGTACCAGCGACTTTCCGATTAATAAACGACCCGCTCTACCTCCTGAGATATGGCATACTTGTGTTCTGACACTGACGCCATTGACTTCTTTCCCACATAGTTTACTTTGGGATATATAATGTGTGATATGCTGGCGTTGTTTAGATTCCACAAATTGTTTATATAAGCAATCACAACATTCCACTTTGATTGACTCTTCTTGCCAGCCTCTAGACCTACTGTGGTTTGAAACCAGTCAGCATTTTCCTTTTGTGATATTTTGCTTTGACATTCCTAACCAATAAAGACTTTTCAAGCATACGCTCAGCTGTACTTGAGAAGCTTTGTCCACAATTTGTCTATATGTCACGAGGACCACGCAGCAGTAGTTTAAATGATTTTTGCATGCTGATTTGTGTATTCTTTTTAATCCATGTATAGCAATCTGCATCTATACCCTCCCAATTTCATGAAAATGATCACAGAGCCTCAGCCTTCACCAGTCTCTCATGACATTTAAAAGGCAAAGGCAATCCCATTAGAGCAAACATCTGATTGGTAAAAAAACAACAACAATGAAACATTTTTTTGCTTCTCTGTGTCTCCTGGGATCTTTTCTACATGCCTTGGCTCAATGCACTGTCCCAGCCTCTGAGTTTCAGCTGGAAGGAGATTATTTGATTGGTGGACTTTTTGACATTCATCATGTCGATGACCCTGATTATCATGACAGACCAAAAATGACTGACTGCTCCAGGTGAGTTCTAAATAAATCTGGGTAGATATCTTCTGAAGTTGAAAGTAATGTGTAAGTAAAGCATGCCTGATATAACAGATGTTGTTATACATTTAAGAATTTTACCTCAAACTTCTGCTCAATGGATATAGCTAATAGCACAATTCCCCCCAAATCAAGGACATTAAGAGCTATATTATCAAAGTTGAAGGACATTACATCTGCATTTCTGATCTCAGTTCATCTACAATGAACGAGAGACATCCGTGTTTGTACAGCCTTTACCAACACTTTAATAACAAACCTTGTTGTTACACTCTCTCTCCCTGCCCCTTTATCCACAGTAAACCCTTCATTCTGTCAAGTTATCGAAGGTTTCAGTTGATGAGATTCTCTGTAGAGGAAATCAATAACTCTACCAACCTACTGCCAAATGTATCTCTCGGCTATGACATATATGACCACTGCTCAGATACACAGAACTTCCCAGGAATTTTGAAACTCATCTCATTCAATGGCTTGATCCAACCTTGGGGTGCACCACACAAGGATCTGTCTAAAGTAATAGCAGTGGTCGGCACTTACACGAGCACTAACACGCTGACTGTAGCTCCACTGCTTATGATGAATCTCATTCCTATGGTAAATTTGCAAGTTTTCTTTTAAACTTTTTACCTGATTGATCAAGTAATAAAAGCTGTTTATATTAGGGTTGACATTTTTGAGACTTTACTGTAATGTCTACTATAGAACAATTTCTTATCAGATATATCGAGTGATTTCATACCAAGCTTTTTTTGAGAATTTCTTGTCACTAAGAAGTAATGAAAATGTCTCTATTACTCTTTTAACAGGTCAGTTATGGAGCTGCTAGTTCAGTCTTTTCAAGAAAACAGAATTTCCCCTCTTTCCTGCGAACAGTGCATCCGAATAAAGATGTAATTGAAGTGATTGTTAGGATTCTGCAGCACTTCAACTGGCGCTGGGTTGCATTCCTTAACATCGATGATGATTATGGCAATGACGGACGGGATTTGTTCATAAAGATGATTAAGGACACTGAGATCTGCCTGGCATACACCAAAGGACTCAGTCATGGGACAGATTATCCGCCAATATTCAAACAGATAGAGGCACAAAGGATACGTATAATTATAGTTTTTGCTGCTGAATGGACTGCTGAAGCTCTCATTGAGTCATCAATACAACTGAATATCACAGACAAGGTGTGGATAGCCGGAGATGCATGGTCCTTAAACAAGAGGCTCCCCAAGGTGAAAGGAATCAAAAATATTGGAACTGTACTTGGGGTGTCTCAGCCAGTAATGAAAATACCTGGTTTCAATGATTTTATCTATGCTTCCAAAAGCCAGAGTCGTTGTGAAAATTCAGAACAACAGATGTTTTGTAATCAGGTTTGCAACTGCAGTAGCCTGACGGCAAAAGATGTCATTCTTGCAGACCCATCTTTTAATTTTCCTGTTTATTCAGCTGTATATGCCGTCGCTCATGCCTTACACAATGTCTTGCAATGTGGATCTGGCAGATGTGATGGCAATATCACAGTGTTTCCACACATGGTAAGTATACAAGTTATTTGAAAATGCATTTAATTCTTTGTCTCTTCTTACTGTGTCATTCTTGGCCAATTATGTTTCTGACAAGATTTTCTTACAGAAAAAACCTAATTTGAGAGTGACCTGTAATACCATAAAACACTGGTCTGTTTTGCTATCACATATAAGACATATATACAAAAACTTTAAGTCCTCACACTACAATCTAAACTGATTTTTCATGTCAAACATTAGTACATTTGAATTCACAGATAATATATCTGTACATTCTACAATGGGCTTCTAGTAGGATGCTTAGTGCAGTGTTTCAGTCTTAAAGACATCTTTTTTCTTATTTCATGCTGTGTCACTAAAGCTGGACTCACACTACTCATTGATTGCTAATCAATTTTGAAATGAGGTTGCATCACAAACACAAGGAGAATCTTCACAGATGTTCTTTCCTCAAATCTCAAACATGCGCACACTTTAAGATTATAAATAATAGTGCATGACATACTACATATTATTAAGATCGTCATGCCTGAAGGAGCGATGCACTATCTCACGTGATCTCATGGGGAAACAAATGTAAACAAATTGAGACTGTTGTGCAACAACTTGCTGTAGTCATGTTAATACGCTGCAGTAAGAAAAAACAAAAGCAGAAGAAACAGTGCAGTCAACATTGGTTGTCTATTCTGAATGTAACTGTTGTTGTTATTGTGAAGTAATTTGGTCTATACCCGCCAGATTTTTAATGCCCTGCCATATTTTGCCTCACTCTCCAGCATTTTCTGAAATCAATATTACCTGGCCTGCCTGCTCGGACTTTTGCCTGATCACTCAGACTTTATATTCCCCTCCCTGCTCCTTGTTAGACAGGTTTGCCAGTTGGACTGATTTCCTGAACTTCCTTGCATCCGATTTTTCCTGTGTTGTGCTTTTGTGTTCAGATCTGTCTCAAGTATTTGCAATAAGGCTTTGTCAAGCCTTGTGAGACAATGTCATCAGATCTCTTTGAGGTTTAAACATGATATCAAATCAATTCCTCATGAATTCATTGTGAACACATGTAAGTAATCTGAATTTTGTGTACCCTCATCAGGTTCTAGCAGAGCTGAAAAAGTCAAACTTTACACTTCTAAACCAGAGTATTGAGTTTGATGAAAATGGTGACCCAAAGTACGGATCTTATTCTATACTCTTCTGGAACTACAGTGGTGATGCAGAGGTGGTCGGTTTTTATAATTTTCGCCCATCATTAAATTTCTTCATCAACACCAGCAAAATTCAGTGGTACACAAAGGACAAAGTGAGTTGTTTAATCTTACCAAAACTTTATACAGTACATTTCTATTTGAAAATACTGTTTTGTTTTTCCACTTCTACAGGGATGTGTGTGTGGACAAGTGAACAAGTGCACAACGATATGTATGTTGAATAATAGCTGTGACAGGGAACAAAACTCAACATCAGGAACATAAACCAGCGGTGGTTGTTCATTCTGTCATTTGCGGGGACTTCTGGATATAATACTTAATGTTGATTACAACAACAATTACTGTTTAGAATGTGAATTACTGCTACCATCTCTTACAGTATAATCATTTATTTACATTTACTTTTCTGCTAAATAATTGTCTTGTACAGGTGCCTACTTCAGTGTGCTCTCAGGAATGTCCTATAGGACATGCAAAAAAGTATGATGGAATCCATGAATGCTGCTTCAAGTGTCAAATCTGTCCAAATGGAACTTATGTCAACAGCACAGGTAAATTATTATATATGAGAGGAAGAAACTGAGTAAAGGCAATGCTGTCAGTCTTTACTTGATGGGAGATAATCTTTATTATTAGCATATTTATGGGCAAGAGGGTTTCATTTCATGTTTCATGTTGAACTACAAGCTCATCTTAGGAGACATACACAGAAACTTTATTGACAAATTGTGTGTCTCTCTTGTAAAACAGCGGATCCCTACAAATGCTTCAAATGTAAGGACACAGAATGGTCGGTAGAAGGAAGCACATCATGCAGTCTGCGGGTGGTGGAGTACATCCCATTCACAGACAGTGGAGCTATAGTGATCATGGTCGGGGCCTGGGCCTTGGTGGGCCTCACAGTAGCCATGTCCGTTCTCTTTGCCATCAACTTCAACACACCTATTGTCAGATCTGCTGGGGGACCAATGTGCTTCTTAATTTTAGGCTGCCTCAGTCTGTGTAGTATTAGTGTGTTCTTTTACTTTGATAAGCCAACCACTTCCTTTTGTATCTTAAGGTTCTTGCCATTTCTCTTGTTCTACACTGTTTGTCTGGCATGTTTTGTTGTGCGCTCATTTCAAATCGTTTGCATTTTCAAAATAGCTGCCAAGTTCCCCAAGCTCCACATTTGGTGGATGAAATATCATGGACAATGGCTGGTCATCACTGTGGCATTTGGTACTCAGGCACTATTACTTCTTATTGGCTACTCTTATGATCCACCCAAGCCCTACAATGAAACAGTTTGGTACCCAGACAAAATAATACTTAGTTGTGACTTTCATCTTAAAACATTTTCTGGTTCCATGGTTTTACTGTCATCGTTGTGCTGTCTTTGCTTCATTTTCTCCTACATGGGAAAAGATCTCCCAAAAAATTATAATGAGGCCAAAGCAATAACCTTCTGCCTGCTCCTGCTGATTCTCACCTGGATCATCTTTGCCACTGTGCATGTACTTTACCGTGGCAAGTACATCCAAATTCTTAACGCTCTGGCAGTACTCTCCAGTCTCTACTCCTTTCTGTTGTGGTATTTCCTCCCAAAATGTTACATCATCATTTTTCAATCATACAAAAACACGCAGCAGTACTTCCAAGGTCTCATTCAGGATTATACCAAAACGATAAGCCAGTAGGGGCTTCTCATAAATATGATCGGGTATACAGAATAACTGGTGCCCTCCGGGCGCCATACTCATAAAGTGTCAGTATAAAAAGTTGGTCTGAGTGATGATATTCTCAGAAAATTTTCCAAATTGATTTCTAAGAATTTTGCCTTAAAGTTAAGACTTGATCCTGGTAGAGATATAAGTTATTCACAAAGAATCAAAGCTCTACTGTCAAAAGTAAGGAGGAGGACTTTTAAGAGCCATAAGAGTTTCTTAAGCAGAGGAGAAAATGGTGGAAAGACAAAGATGAAGGAGAAAAATTCTCCAAATGCTGAATTAGATTGAGTTAATGAAATGCTATGGTTTAGATCTTGTCACATCTCCCACCAAATGTAATAATGTTTAAATGCCAGAAATGACAGTCCCCTTTTCCTCTCTTTTCAGGCTGCATTTTAGACCAAATCCAATGTTGCGGCGATAACGCAGGTCCTCCCATTTATTTGAATGAGGGAAGCGATTAGGCTGCGGCAGTGTGGACTGCAGGGGGTTCCAGAAAGCAGCCGGCTGTCACTGCTTACCGTCTATTCTATGCCTATATCACTTAAAGTGCATTTTTTTCTTTTTTGATCAATCAATCACAGCGTAGAACAGAATGTGTCATGCCTTTCTGAGGTGGACATACATTTTAAAATCATATGTTAGTTAATAGCCTCAGGAGTGATGCACATATCAGATAACAGTTACTTCACAGTTTGAGGTTGGTAAAACCTTTTTTAATGGCACCACATGAAGGCACCACTTCACTACAGGTCAAACTACAGGCACAGTTTGAATGTATTTGTGTAACCTATGTTTTTGTATTTATATTAAAATCAGGATGTAACAGGTTTTTCGTGCAGGTGTTGTACAGGTTCAACTTTTGTAGAGTTTATGTGCACAATTTGGTTAAATTTAAATTCAGGATTAACATATAACTGATACAGTCTCCATTTAAAAAATATATATAATGTAGTAATACCTTAGTTGAATGTCAACTGTGTGAATATTGTTGCACTGTTTTAAATATTTTGTTTTCATATCACTTCATTAAAGAGCATACTTTACAGCTTTGAAATTTACTTCTCCAGTAAGATTCAGACCTCTACCACTATCAATCAACCTCATTTTACTTAATTCTAATCTCAACTACAAATGACAGCATTCATGACAGCATCTTGCATGGTTGTGACACAATCACTCTGACAAAAGTCAGGCCACATGGACAGACAGACATATAAACATTCGGAAAAATACTCAAAACTATCCTCCCTTGTGTTGTAAGGAGGACTGGAACTGTCGAACTAAAAAAACAAGAAATAAATGGCTCAATAAATAACAATTAGAAGTTTCAGTGGGAACCCCCCCCCCCCCAATTTTTTTTTCTTTTCCCATCAAATATTATTCATATAAAAGTCCTGGTTGTATAGCCAGTATAGGCCACCCCAGAGAGCCATATTGTTTCTGACTGTTTTGATTAGTCCCACATTGCTGTGCTGTGACTGGCTTTGAGTGACAGACCCTTACTTGCATAATTAAGCAAAAATCTGCACGGAAATGTAAAAAGAAAAAAGAAACTGAAAAAAAATTGTTTGTGGTAATCAATATGGGGAAAATGCAAAGGGGAAATGATACAGAAATAAATACAGAACATTTTTATACAATGAATACATTTAAATATGAAAAAATAAATGATATACTTCTATAGAATCCATCATGTTGCACCGCCATGTTAGCCCAGAACAGAAAAAACTAACGGTGACTCTATGGAGTGCCTTTCATGTTTTAAGCCACCACTGTGGGGGAGGGTAAGGCAAGGGGTATTCATTCCATCTGCAACCTTATCACTCGATGTCACGAAATCCTACACACTGGACCTTTTGTTTAAATTAAATTGTTAAAGGTGGGGACAGCACAGAGTTTGCATGTTCCTCCCGTGCTGATGCTGATTAAATGTGATTAATGTTTGTGCTTCTTATTTGTCACCATTTCCTATCAGATGTCATTAATGAGTAATTCCTGAATAATTGTGATTGTGGGAAGACAATACACTTGATAATGACGAGTTACTGGAAACAGACTAGGAGATCCTACATTAATGAATCATTAGGTAATGATTAGTGACTTAATATATGTGAATCAACATACTGATCACTTTCTTCATGAGTTGTTCCTGATTCTGATTCTGATACTGATCCTCAGTAGTTACTCTTTTTGTGTACCTTCAAGTAAGACATCATACTAAATATTTACCCAATACACTCTCTAAATACTGTCTGTGTACCTTACAGATACATGTATTGCAGTTCCCTATCTGAGTTAACCCAATTACAATTGAAAGACAACTTTGCACAAAGCTGACACCAAATTCCGTATAGCTCCAAACTTTTGGCTGTTGTTAAAAAAATGTCCCTTCCCTTCCACCTGAGCATGACAAGGAGCTCTGCCTTTTCATTAGGAGGTTGCTGGATTCAAACTTTCATGAGTGTATCTCAGGTCTCAGCATCTATTGCTGTCATCCACAGTGCCATTGCAAATGATGTCCTTTCAAAAGACCTCTGTGGCCAAAGTTTAAGTCATGCAGAGCTCATTTGTAAGAGGATGTAGCATTTTAGCATAAACCAAAGATACCTGGTTGAATTAATTAATTCATTTGTGTGTATTTGCTTGTGACCTCATGCGATCTTCGAACCTCATCTGTAATTCACCTCAATTCATCCCTACCATCCATAGGTGACCCCTGTAGCAAAAGTTTCATTCGATTTTAAAACATTTCATTAAGCTTCTGAAACTTTCCCTCTGAAAGGCATGGAAAGTTGTTTAAAACCTTATGTGGTTTAGGCATTGCAAAAAAAACGCATCGTCTCTTGTGTACAAAAGCAGAAAGAAAGCAAAGTGGTTAACAAACAGCGTACATTTGCCTAGTGAATGAAATGAATGGTTGTTCTTCCTTTTTCACATGTGCACCAAGTAGCTACATGATTGGGAAGAAGAGTTGAGGATGCTGCTGACTTGTGTTTTCTCAATGTTACAAATATGCAGTTTTAACTGAAGTTAAGTGACTTTTGTTGAAAGGCATTCAGCATCATTATTTGCCAATATTTTGACAGCTTTAACCTGACAGTGTTCTGGCCTAAACTATAATGTAAAGGTTCCTTTTGAATAACAATGAGGAAACAGTTACACAAACATTACAGTTAAAGGTACCCTGTATAGTTTTGAACTACTACTAGCACTATGGAGTAACGTTTTTAAAAGCGCATGTGGGCAATTATTTCTGCACCCAGCAGAAATGTATATTTCATACAATTCCGCTGAGTGGTTCACACTATACTACTAGTTGACAGTTGGTGGTGGTAATATCAAAAACTGGGAAAAAGAAGACTTCTAGCAAGCAAACATGGACGTTAACAATGCAGAGTTTAAAATATTGAAAAAATAAATTATAAGGAAAGAAATGAAGGATACACTCAATATGTTTTGGTGAGAAATGCAAAAATGTAAACATAACTTTTTTGTTTGATTTGAAGAAAACTCAACAGGGCTCCTTGAATCAAAAGCTGCTCCTTTGATTATATGAATTATTTAGAAGTTAGAAGAGAATAAATCTGACAAAGCCGTATCCAAAACATCATCAACACTTCAGATTTAGGACAATTTAGGAGCTACTTCATTCAATTAAACTTTTTGACACATGTGTTTCTATAATTATATAGCCCACCCCTTATTACACAGCCAGACATCCTGAAACACTTACTTCCTGGACTGATTTTTCAACAAAAACTGTAATATAACCACAACTTGCAACATTTATTCACAAAACTTTGCAATTGTTGTAGATCAAAAATGCAGTTTGAAGATGGGTGTCATCCGAATACAATGGCATCAGAAGAAAGGGGGTATTGCCCATGAGGTTGTGTATGTTTTGGATTTCAACGATTTGGATTTGAATTCTGCTTATCAATTCCGGTTCTTATTGACTACGATTCTTTGAGCAGCAGGGTCAAAAGAGGTCATGTGGTTATCTCACTGTTGCAGCTGGTAAAAACAGAATAATGAGAACTCATGGCTCGTCAACATGCTCATGGTGTCACGGCCGGTGCTATCCCAAAGCAAGATGGTCTGTAGTTCTGGTCTGCAAATGAATGAATTAAGTCATTCCCTGTCCATGCTCCCCGCAGATGTCACTTAATTAATGACCATCATCTTAACATATAACAGCTTCGCTATTTTAACAACTAACTCCCATTCAGTTTAGGCAGTTTTCTGCAGGTAATCATCAGATATGGGCAAAAGACTAAACTTCCCCTGTAAACTTCTCTAAAACCATTTGGGAGTACTGCTTACAGGAGGAATTGACATGGATAACCAGGATAACTCATCGTAGTTGAATATTTTTCGACTCTGTAAACATACATCAGATAGTGGGTGCAGTTAAGATGCTTTTTGCATACTGATTTGAGTATTCTCCTCCAACCATTTACAGGCATGTATTTATGATAATACATAACACTGGAGGTTTGACATTGTTTATTAAAGGCAGAGCCTAATCCAATAAGAGTTCACATTAGATTGGTAAATGGTAACTACAGCAATGGAAAAATGCCTTGCTTCTCTGTGTCTCCTGGGATCTCTTCTACATGCCTTTGCTCAATGCACTGTCTCGGCCTCGGAGTTCCACCTTGACGGAGATTATTTAATAGGTGGACTTTTTGATATTCATCATGTCAGAGACAGTGTTCATCTTTACAGACCAGAAGCCATTGACTGCTCCAGGTGAGTTTAAAATACATCTGAGTAAGTACTGAGTACTGAGTATCCCCTCTTAAAATGAAATTAATGACAAGTTAAGTGTATTGGATTAGACCCTTTTAAAAACACTGAAGAGCTTCACCTTAAATGTGGAGTCAATGGCTGTTGCTTAGCAGCACATTGAACCCTAAACCAATCCAGTTAATTGCTACATTATCAAAGTTGCTGTATAACATTAAATCTGACCCCTGTTCTGGCTCCATAAAACCCACTTTTACTAACATCCATATCTGCGTAGAGGTCTCAAGACTAATAATATTAAATGAAATATAATCCTTCTCTCCTGCTGTGTTTTCTCTGTTCACAGTCAACTCTTCATTCTGTCAAGTTATCGGCGATTTCAGTTGATGAGATTCTCTATAGCGGAAATCAATAACTCTACCAACCTACTGCCAAATGTATCTCTCGGCTATGACATATTTGACCACTGCTCAGATACACAGATTTTCCCTGCAATTTTGAAACTCGTCTCATTCAGTGGTATGATTCAATCTTGGGGTGAACCACACAATAACCTGTCCAAAGTGTCCAAAGTAGCAGCAGTGGTTGGCCCTTTTTCAAGCACGAACACCATGACTATAGCCCCACTGTTCATGGCGGATCTCATTCCTATGGTAAGTTTGCCAGCTTCTGTGTTTTTCCCAGATATAAAATCAGTCAGTTAACATATGTAGTGAAATTGTAATACTTAAATTGCAACAGCTTTTAATTTCAATTTCTCTATTATTATTTTTTCAGGTCAGTTATGGAGCTGCTTCATCTGCCTTTACAGAGAAAAAGAAATTTCCTTCTTTCCTACGAACTGTGCATTCCAATAAAGACATCATAGGAGTGATTGTTGAGATCATCCTGCACTTCAAATGGCGCTGGGTTGCTTTCCTTAACAGTGATAATGATTTTGGCAAAGATGGCCTGGAATTGTTCATAAAGAGGATTGAGAAAACAAACATCTGCCTAGCGTACACCAAAGGCATCAACGATAATACAAATACTTCCCAAATATTCAAACAAATACAGGCACAGAAAATCGGTGTCATTATTGTTTTTACTACAAAATTGACGGCTGAAGCTCTCATTGAGTCAGCAATACAAGTTAATATCACAGACAAGGTGTGGATAGCAGGGGACACATGGTCCTTAAGCAAGAGGCTCCCCAAGGTGAAAGGAATAAAAAATATTGGAACTGTAATTGGCGTGTCTCAGCCAGTAGTGACAATACCTGGTTTCAATGATTTCATCTATGCTTCCAAAAGCCAGACTCACTGTGAGAATAAGGAACAGAATAGGTTTTGTAATCAGGTTTGCAACTGCAGTAGCCTGATCCCAGAAGATATCCTCGCTGTGGACCCATCTTTCTCTTTTCCTGTCTATTCTGCTGTATATGCCATCGCTCATGCCTTACATAACACCTTGAAATGTGGATCTGGCAGATGTAATGGAGATATTACAGTGTACCCATATATGGTAAGTATACAAATAATTCAATAATAATAATAACTAGATCAAAATCTATTTGATCAGTGTGAAACAAAAAGTAGTAGTGGTCTGAACTTTGTGTTCCCACACCAGGTTCTAGCAGCGCTGAAGGAGTCCAACTTCACACTTTTAAACCGGAGTATCAGTTTTGATGAGAATGGTGACCCCAAGTATGGATCCTATTCTATTGTTTCCTGGAACCACAGTGGTGACGCAGAGGAGATCGGCTTTTATCATTTTTACCCAAAGCGAACTTTTTTCATCAACAGCACCAAAATTCAGTGGTACACAAAGGGACAAGTAAGTAGTTAGTTTCATAAATCTGTTTGGTTTAATGCAGTATATTAATTATATATTAATTTGTTTGTATGCATTTATAAAGAGACACCGTTTTGGTAATAGCAGTGGCAGTGACACACATTAACACACATTAGTAAGAAAATAAACCGATGGTGAATGTTTTTGGTGTCATTTCAAGGGGTCTCTGAACATAATACTCAATGTTTAATAGAATGTTCACATTTTGCAAATCTTGTTGCAAAATTTGAAAGCAGTATATGCTGTAGCGACCTCCCTCTCATTTGCCTTATTTCCTTGAAAGTATTGCTCTTGTATTACTTAAACTTTATTTTTTGCTTAATAATTGTCTTGTACAGGTGCCTACTTCAGTATGTTCAAAGGAATGTCCTATAGGACATGCAAAAAAGCAAAATGGGATCCATGAATGCTGCTTCAATTGTATTATCTGTCCAAATGGAACTTACATCAACAGCTCAGGTAAATTATTATACATGAGAGGAAGAAAATGAGTAAAATGAATCCTGCGCCTCTGGCTTTTTTTCAGATTTTAGAATTTTTTTAAGCATTGTTTCATGTTTGCAAGGGTTTAACAGTCACTTTGTGTGGATTGGCTACAGCTACATAAGCTCCAACTTCCACTCAATAATTAATTAGATTGGTTATTAATATAACACAGAGCATCTTTCAGACATTCAGTTCCTTTCTCATGTAAAACACATGTAAATAATCTAAAGGGAATATCTGTTGTAAAATATGAAAAGTGTAACAATGCTTCATAAACTGTATGATCTTTTTTCAAAAGTTGACTTTATTGACAATCCGTCCTTTTTTGTGTAAAACAGCGGATCCCTACAAATGCCTCAAATGTAAGGAGACAGAATGGTCTGAAGAAGGAAGCACATCATGCACTCTGCGGGTGGTGGAGTACATCCCATTCACAGACAGTGGAGCTATAGTGATCATGGTTGGGGCCTGGGCCTTGATGGGCCTCACAGTAGCCATGTCCGTTCTCTTTGCCATCAACTACAACACACCTATTGTCAGATCTGCTGGGGGACCAATGTGCTTCTTAATCTTAGGCTGCCTCAGTCTGTGTAGTATTAGTGTGTTCTTTCAGTTCGACAAGCCAACCACTTCCTTTTGTATCTTAAGGTTCTTGCCGTTTTTTTTGTTTTACACTGTTTGTCTGGCATGTTTTGTTGTGCGCTCATTTCAAATTGTTTGCATTTTCAAAATAGCTGCCAAGTTCCCCAAACTGCACAGTTGGTGGATGAAATATCATGGACAATGGCTGGTCATCACTGTAGCATTTCTCACTCAGGCACTCTTACTTGTTATCGGCTATTCTTGTGCCCCACCCAAGCCCTACAATGAAACAGTTTGGTACCCAGACAAAATAATACTTAGTTGTGACATTAATCTCACAGCAACCTCTAGTCCTGTGGTTTTACTTTTGTCCTTGTGCTGCTTTTGCTTCATTTTCTCCTACATGGGAAAAGATCTCCCAAAAAATTACAATGAGGCCAAAGCAATAACCTTCTGCCTGCTCCTGCTGATCCTCACCTGGATCATCTTTGCCACTGAGTACATGCTTTACCGTGGCAAGCATATCCAAACTCTTAACGCTCTGGCAGTACTCTCCAGTCTCTACTCCTTTCTGTTGTGGTATTTCCTCCCAAAATGTTACATCATCATATTTCAACCCCACAAAAACACACAGCAGTACTTCCAAGGTCTCATTCAGAATTACACCAAAACAATTAGCCAGTAGCAGCTCCAGGTAAATATGTGGATCTGCAGGCAGGAAAGATGATGTACCTCAGGCCTATTGCTAATAACTCTGTGAATAACTTTTAGAGAACATTGGAATTTAAACATTTGTCTGTTTGTTCGTTTTTTTCCAAGAGTTTCAAATTAGGGTTTTATGCATCTTTGTATTTTAGTTTGTTTATTTTTGAGTAATATAACAATAAACAAACAATATCATCTATTGTCAAAGAGAGGCTTTTGCTAAAAAAGAAATTGCGAATTTCTTGCCTTCCAATGATTGTTACACTTATTTTGATATGATAAGTCACATTTCATGACGCTGCTCACTTGTGCTTATTGAATGAATTATTTGACATTTAGGGAAGTACGCTTCTTTGTTCTCCTGTGGAGGGTTATCAATACAATTCACATGTCTTTTAAATATGACACTGGGGATTGTCATATTATACTTATGAACTCACTTGTGAGCTTCTGAGGTGCTGGTTGGCAATTTTTTTGTACCTTTTGTCAGAACCAGGCTAGCTGTTTTCCCCTGCTTCAAACCTTCATGCTAAGCTAAGCTACCCATCTACTGGCTGTAGTATATTCCTGACTGTTGAGTGGACAGTATGTGTAATAGTTTCCTTTCAAATTATTTAGACAATTATTTAGCTAAATTAGCGAGTATATTACATGAAACATAAATAAATAAATGATTAAATAAAACAAAACATACGTCATACAACTGTCAGATTCAATGGACACTATATTCCATATTAGGTTGTGTTATTTGACAGCCTCAGGACATTAAATGGTAAATCACATTGTGTTTACTCATTCATAATGCCAATTCAATAAAGATATAAAATAGTGTGTGTTTTTGGGTGTAACATGGATCTCACCACATGATGGTAACACTTAACTGTGGTGCTGTCTACATGAGCGACCACTGCTAGACTTTGAATATACTTTAATGGGCTAAGTTCCCTCAAATGTCAATACTGATTTATGTATTACTCCTGATGATAGTTTAAAGCTTAGAATAAGATCTTAAAATAAGAGCAAAGTATAAAGTGATGATTAACTGCCTATTAAGTCAAAATTAATTTTGGAAAAATGTTGCGTAAGAATTGTGTTTGTGACAAATAAAGATTGATTTGATTTACTATTTTGTCTTAATGCCGATTCATGGTAAAGGGTTATAGCTGATTCACCTTTCATATTCACTGTGTCTCACGTCATGGAGGCCTATCCTATCCTACCAAGCAGAATGACAAGTTCGGCCCAGGTTGCTTGAATTCAACTTGTGCTGGCCATTTATAATTTCATCTGCTAATAATGGCAAATGTTCCTATTTAAATTACCTGTGTGATCCTTTGTAAGGGAATGTGGTCTTTAAGAATAAAACCAAAGATACCGGGTTGAATTAATTAATTAATTAAATTATGAAACAGTCACAAGTTGCTGTGTAGATTGCAAACATAATAATGCAATCAGGGAAATTGGCAATATACCTAAACAATGTCTTACTATAAGATTCAAGTTCATCCTTTTATCCACCACACCTGTCTGTCGTATGTATTTGCTTTGCACCAACCACTATTGTCAAGTGGTTTAACCAACTTATTGTCTGTTAACCCTTCTTAATAACATAAACAAAACAATGTAGTTAAGATTGTGAGCATTGTTAGATAAATGTCAGTTTTACAGTAATTGGCTATTTTCTAGAACATAAAACATTAACTCACATACTTTATATGAGAAGATGTATTGTGGTCTTAATGTGGTGATTTAGTGAGAATAGTTGGTCTCAGTGCTGAGTCATGTTTAAAAGTCATAGCTGAATCACCATTTATATTCACTGTGTCTCAGTCTGCCTCACTTCATGGAGGCCTATCCCTTGCAACCAAATGGAACGCCGAGTTCCGTCCTTACACCAGCAGGTTGCCTAAATTCAAATTATGTTCCTTTTTCAAATGATCTGTGTGGTCCAGTGTTCATTCATGCAGGGATCATTTGTAAGAGGACGTGGTCTTTTACCATAAACCAAAGATACTGGGTTGAATTGATTTAATTTGTGTAAATTTGCTTGTGACTCTGTCCTGTGTAACCTACAAGCTCATCTCATGTGATTGTTGATAGCATCCTTAATATGGTATAACTTTCTTCTAAATAGCCAATCAATTATGAGACATTCCCAGCAACAGCAAGAGTTGCTTGTTAATACCTTTTATATGTTTCAGTTATTTAAACAATTACATATCAAGAAAAACATAGTTCGCTGAACATCACGCAATGTGCCATTTTCCATAGCTCTGAACACAAATGCAAGTGTACTGTGGTAAAATAAATTGGGGTGCTCCCAAATGTGGTGGCGTGGGGTCCAAAGTGCAAGGGCTTCACCTACTCGAGGTCTATATGCCAGGAGTAAAACGTGTATGTTTTGTCGCAACTTCAGGTGATACAACACCATACTAACTCAACTGACAGCTAGCCTCAATGATGAGTGTCTATTAAACTGAGGAATGACTGTTGTGACTCTGGTATTGTATGTGCTAAATAATATCATAATCTATCTAATTACCAGCACGATCCACAATCTAAATTGCAGTCTTATTTCTCAATTTAAGCCTGTAGACCACAGCCAGACTTGCAGCAGCCTATGAATTTCTCCATTTGCACAATTAAAACCAATTATTGCATTGAAGATCGTTCTTTTTTGGCATGAGCTCCTTATCTGCCATGCTGCTAGCTAGAATCCACACTGCATCATTTACAAAAAATTCCCCCAAGGAAGAGCCATGCTAAGCAATTTATCCAATCAGCACAGCCATCTAGTTGGCTACATCACTCTATTGGTATGTTCACGTAACACAGATATGCTAGTAAATAAGGGTTATGCCAAGGTAAAACCAATAGCCTGGTTGTAGACGTTTGTCTTTTTATTATTGGCACCATGATATCTGCCGGTCAGAACTATTTCAAGCCATTAATGTACAAAACTAAATAAATATAATTGTATTCCTTGGTGGAATGCCTAAAAGATATTTTCTTTCTTTTTTGATTTAAACAAATTTTAGTTCTTCAAACCATGGATCGTAATAAAAGAAAGTATGCTAAATCACCCAAAAGTTGCATCATATAGAACTAGTCTCTAAGATTTTTAAACATTTGTATTTTCCATGTTATAGTTTGAGGCATTTAACTTGCTTGCCAATGATGATGGGAGTATGTGCAACAGCAGCTTTTGCATACTGGTTTGTGAATACTCCTCCAACCATCTGACGGTATGTATTTCTCTCCCATGTGAATGGAACAGATCTCTGTCTCATAACTTACTAAGGCAGGGACAAATCCCATTTAGAGTTCACATTAGACTGATAAAAGGTAGGTTAACTACAAAATGGGGCATTTTCTCGCTTCTCTGTGTCTCCTGGGATCTTTTCTACATGCCTTTGCTCAATGCACTGTCCCAGCCTCAAAGTTTCAGCTGGAAGGAGATTATTTGATTGGTGGACTGTTTGACATTCATCATGCCACTGACCCTGTTCATAATGACAGACCAGAAGCCATCAACTGCTCCAGGTGAGTGGAAATCTGCTGAAGCAAAAAAAAAAAAAAAAAATTCAAAATTTTACCTCAAACATGAGACCAGGATTTATGGCTAAGTGGCACACATGTTAAGTCTGACTTTCATCCTTGTACCACACAATTTGTTTTGTAAGATCCATATCTGTACAGAGGTCCCAATGAGGATTTTATTTCAACTTTCACTAATAACAGTGATACTTTAAAGTATTTCTTAATCCTTTTTTTCTGTTGTCTCTGTCCTCAGTCAGCCCTTCCTTCTCCCAAATTACCGAAGGTTTCAGTTGATGAGATTCTCCGTGGAGGAAATCAATAATTCTACCGAGCTACTGCCAAATGTCTCTCTTGGCTATGAAATATTTGACCACTGCTCAGATTCACAGAGTTTTCCAGGCATTTTAAACCTCATCTTAGTCAATGGCATGATTCAACCTTGGGGTGAACCACACAAAAATCTGTCCAAAGTGTCCAAAGTGATAGCAGTGATTGGTCCTTTTACAAGCACTCAGGCCCTGACTGCAGCCCCATTGTTCATGGTGGATTTCATTCCCATGGTAAATTGGATTTTATTGTTTATGTTTTAACATTTATTTTAGACAGAGCAAATGATTTATAATAGACGTAATTATGTGATCAACAATTGTTTCATCTAAGATTAGTTTTGATATTTTTTTTTTCTTTTAACAGGTCAGTTATGGAGCTTCTAGTTCAGTCTTTTCTATAAAAGCGCAATTTCCATCTTTCCTGCGAACAGTGCATCCCAATAAAGAGGTCATAGAAGTGATTGTTAGCATTGTACAGCACTTCAACTGGCGCTGGGTTGCATTCCTTCACATTGAAAATGATTTTGGCATTGATGGACGCGAATTGTTCATAAAGAGGATTAAGGACACTGAGATCTGCCTGGCGTACACCAAAAGCCTCAGTCATAATACAGATTACTCCCAAATATTCGAAATGATAGAGGCACAGAGGATACGTATCATTATTGTTTTTGCTCCAAAAACGACTGCTGAAGCTGTCATTGAGTCAGCAATACAATTTAATATCACAGACAAGGTGTGGATTGCAGATGATGGATGGTCCCTAAACAAGAGGCTCCCTAAGACAAAAGGCATCAAAAATATTGGAACTGTAATTGGCGTGTCTCAGCCAGTAGTGACAATACCCAGGTTCAATGATTTTATCAATTCTTCAAAAAGCCAGACTCATTGTGAAAATGCAGAGCAAAGTATGTTTTGTAATCAGGTTTGCAACTGCAATAGCCTGAGTGCAGAAGACATCCTCGCTGCGGACCCATCTTTCTCTTTTCCTGTCTATTCTGCTGTATATGCCATCGCTCATGCCTTACACAGTGTCTTGCAATGTGGATCTGGCAGATGTAATGGGAATATTACAGTGTACCCACACATGGTAAGTACAAAGAAGATCTGACTGTCTAAAGTTGCTTGTTTATATTTCCGAGAGTTAACTTCAACAAAAGGCTATCTTAATTATAACATTTAAAAAAATGTAAACATGAACTTTCAAGCAGATTTTTTTCTTCAATTAAAATTAATTAAACCACTCTCTGTAATTTAACTTATTGAGAGCTATTGGCATAATGTGCAAATGTTTTGTCCAATTTCCACCTTCAGTCCAGTCTCTTGATCCAGCAACTTTAAGCCTGTAAAAGATTTAGCCACTCTGCTTACCTTTCAAACATTGCATTGCCATCAAAATCTCAGACAAAAAAATTTGGCAATAGCTTAAGTGTATAATTAGATAAGCAACTTCCTAATGCCTCTGAAGGGGGCATCACACTGAAGTTACTCCCTACACAGGAATGTTTTTAAAAACCTATTTATACAAATCTCATATGTTCATTGTAAACACATGCAAGTAATGGTCATCTGACCTTTGTTTGCCCAAATCAGGTTCTAGCCAAGTTGAAGAAGTCCAATTTTACACTTTTAAACCAGCATATTCAGTTTGATGACAATGGTGACCCCAAGTATGGATCCTATTCTATTGTTTTCTGGAACCACAGTGGTGACGCAGAGGAGATCGGCTTTTATAATTTTTTCCCATGGGTCAATTTTTTCATCAACAGCACCAAAGTTCAGTGGTTCATAAAGGGACAAGTAAGTTGTTCTTATTTCCTAATAATAGTATTGCAGTATGTAGTATATGAACAGTTTATACAGTATTATTCCATGAAAGAATGGGTTTGGTTTTGGTTGAGCAATGTTCAGAATCAGCTCTGACAGGCTTAACATAGGCCAACCAATAGTGGTTGTTAATGGTGTCATTTGCAGTGACGTCTGAATATGAAGTGTTTGTAGGCATGTTTCCATTTCACAAAACCTCTTAATAAATTTAAAACATCACTTTCCTTTTTTTTTCAGTACAAAGAGGTATTCTTCTTGTTTTTGCATCACTTACATTTGATTTGTTGCTAAATAATTGTCTTGTACAGGTGCCAACTTCACAGTGTTCCCAAGAATGTCCTGTAGGACATACAAAAAAACAAGATGGGATCCACAAATGCTGCTTCAATTGTGAAATCTGTCCAAATGGAACTTATATCAACATCACAGGTAAATTATTATACATGAGAGGAAAAAAATGAGAATATTCTTTATGCAGGATGACTTTGAAATCTTGCTAAGCTTTTTTCCATGGCAGAGAAGAATGATTTTCATTTCCATCCTGATAACATGACAATAACTCAAGAGCTTTTTAACTCTTCAAAGAGAGACTGTACAATGTAAAGGATAAAAGTGCAGAATGGCTTCTCTATTTTAACCTTAACTTTATTGATAATTTGTATGTCTTAGAAACAGCAGATCCCTCCACATGCATCCACTGTAAGGAGACAGAGTGGTCTGCAGAAGGAAGTATATCATGCAGTCTGCGGGTGGTGGAGTACATCCCATTCACAGACAGTGGAGCCATAGTGATCATGGTCTTGGCCTGGGTCTTGGTGGGCCTCACAGCAGCCATGTCCGTTCTCTTTGCCATCAACTACAACACACCTATTGTCAGATCTGCTGGGGGACCAATGTGCTTCTTAATTTTAGGCTGCCTCAGTCTGTGTAGTATAAGTGTGTTCTTTTACTTTGATAAGCCAACAACTTCCTTTTGTATCTTAAGGTTCTTGCCATTTCTTTTGTTCTACACTGTTTGTCTGGCATGTTTTGTTGTGCGCTCATTTCAAATTGTCTGCATTTTCAAAATAGCTGCCAAATTCCCCAATCTGCACAGTTGGTGGATGAAATATCATGGACAATGGCTGGTCATCACTGTGGCATTTGGAACTCAGGCGCTCTTACTTGTTATCGGCTATTCCTTTGACCCACCCAAGCCCTACAATGAAACTGTTTGGTACCCAGACAAAATAATACTTAGTTGTGACTTTCATCTTAAAACATTTTCTGGTTCCATGGTTTTACTGTCATCATTGTGCTGTCTTTGCTTCATTTTCTCCTACATGGGAAAAGATCTCCCAAAAAATTACAATGAGGCCAAAGCAATAACCTTCTGCCTGCTCCTGCTGATCCTCACCTGGATCATCTTTGCCACTGTAACCATGCTTTACCGTGGCAAGTACAACCAAACTTTTAATGCTCTGGCAGTACTCTCCAGTCTCTACTCGTTTCTGCTGTGGTATTTTCTCCCAAAATGTTACATCATCATATTTCAACCCCACAAAAACACGCAGCAGTACTTCCAAGGTATCATTCAAGATTATACCAAAACAATGAGTCAATAGCAGCTACAGGTAAATATGTGGATCTATTTCTTGTAATCTTGCCATTTTAGCCTTCTAAAGCATTTGACTGCGGTTGTTTCTATTACATATGACTCAATGAGCAGTATGTCTTGAAATTTACTAAGATACAACATTTCAACAACAGGCACAAATTTCTGAAATTTTCTAAATTTCTATAACTATGAACATTTTGAGTAGCAGCGTTTTTGGTGAGGAACTTTTGCCTTGCTCTGATTTTAATGTAATTTGTAATAATAATGCTCATTAAAGAAAGGCTGTACACTAACTGTGATGGTTTCCAGTCAAATAATCCACCCAATCATTTTGCCAAATTAAAAAACAAGTAACAGATAAAGCTGACACTCTATATAGTGGATACAGTTGTATGTATTTTCAAGATGAAACATACTTGCTACACTATTGAACTATATTGACTATCATCCATACTTGAAAATTAAAAGAAAAATAAATATCTGCACTCAGTTATTTCAAAGCCGAAATTTCTACAATATTGAACTACTCATCAGTTCATGAATACTACCACATCAGAAATGTGTTTCACTTACACTTGAGAAAGAGCTGTTTTTATATGTTCAACCTTTGTTCTTAAAAAACTAAAAGATTATGTGATTGTGATGTTGTTTGCATATGGATTGACAGTCTATTGAATGTACACTATACTTTAGGGGGACACAATAAAAATCTAATTATCTCCCGTGTGAGAGCAATTAAATAAAGATATGAAATGGGATGTGTGTTTGTGTGTTTTCTCTGTTAAACTGTTTTGATTGCTGTAACACTGATCTCACCACATGATGGCACCACTTCACTGTGATACTGTCTACAGGACTACAGGCACACTTGATACAGTATGTGTCAATCCTCAGCTCTGGGAGAAAGCTATTTCTAAAACTGTACTCAAATGAAGGCTGGGAGTGAACATACGGTATGTTTCCTACGGTGTTATAGTTTAAAGGGGGCATGGACTTTACAAGTGTGTGCAAATCCTGATGACTTATCGATGTCATCATCATAATTTGACAATGTTCCACAAAGCTTCTTGTGATGTCACAGACTGAGTAGAGGGGCTGTTGAACTAACTTCAAGCCAGCAGTAGCATATGTCAAAACAGGGCTAACTAGTTGCAGTTAGCAAGTAAACTTGGCGGAGGTGTTCTTTGCACAGCAATTACAAAACCATACTCAGGTCTGTTCAGCAAGGCCTATTATTTAGAGCAGTTATAGCTGAGGGGATCAGGCGTTTACCAAAGCGAGCCCTTCTGCACCTCAGTACTATACCTCCCCCCTGAGGGCAGTGGGATGAAGTTGGTGTTGAGTTGATGTGTAATGTCCTGTTGTATTGAGGTTGCAATGCAGTATATGTAATATATATACAGGCAAGGCCTTGCATACTTCACCTAAAGCTCATCTGCCTTAAGGTGTAAATAGAGGGGTCTTCAGGTGCTCATGTAGGGGTGTGATATCTCATACTATAAGCGATGTTCCAAGCAAATTACCTAAAGGGAACTTCCCTAATGCCTAATTGCTTCCACATAGAGTTGAGATCAGTAAATAAAGTATGTCAGAAGGGTGTAACTTAAGATTGCATTTGATGGTGAACAGTCACCTCTCTGGTGGTCAAATAATTGGAGCAAGTGCAGGAGGAGGAGCGGTACGAAATACAGTAGCTATAGATTTCTTTGGCACATCTGTGCGCACAGCACATACAGCAATCAAGCCCCTGGCAAGGGGCCGGACTTAATTTTCTTGTTGTGAGTGATGCCAAGGTGCTGTGGGGGTAGTGCTTTGTTACGAAAGTTCTGTACTCGTCATGGATTAGCCATAACAAATACCATGTTCAAGCATACAGGTTGGTGATTTGCAAGTGGACTTGGTACCAGACAACCCAAAGCCAGAGATCAAAGATCAACTATGTGCAGACTAAACTGGGAAATCTAAATGTACCGTGAGGGTAATGGCAATGTCTGTGTGAGCTATTGTCCACGAGGTCTTTAACTCCCACCACTGCAGAATTTCTACCACATCCTAAGGGTGGTTGGGGGTATTGAATCTTAATAGTAATAGTAAAAAACATGTATTTTTATGAATATAAAAATGTTACATGGGTTTTATAATTCACCAGTATCATCATGCAGCTATCACATTATCAGAGCATGTGTACTTAAAGGCATCCCTGTAGGTTTATCTATGTCTGAAGAATAGCATTTCTGGAAGCGTTACTTGAGGGTTTGCTATTGACCTTTACTTAAGGGAGCTACAGTGTGCTGACCTTTTTTTCATGTTTTCATCTTCTATTGATCCGGCGCTGGCCTTAAAAAGTATGTGGATGTGCGCAACCACTATAGATGCATAGAAACAGCATTTCATATAATAATTTAGATGTAATCATAACATGCAAGAAAATTAAATTTCACAGTAGGGCCACACTGTTGATTAACCAATGATTTACCTCTTGATATTAAAGGGCAAGTATATGATAGCAATGACTGCTCTGCACCAAACACTGTTGTCATGTGCTTGATCCACCTTATAATCAAAAACACAAACAATTTATATAGATTGTGAACATTGTTAGATTGACATCAGTAAAATAGTAATTGGGTCATTTTTAGAAATTAAAAAATGAACTTCTATACTTTTTATGAGACAATGTTTTGGTTATTAATGTGGTGACTAGGTGTCTTAATGCTGAGTCATGGTTAAATGTCATAGATAATTATTCTCCATTATTAACTTTACTAATGTCTCACTTCATGGAGGCCTATCCCTTGCAACCAAGCAAAACGACGAGTTCCGCCCTTACACCAGCAGGTTGCCTGAATTCAAATTCTGGTGAGTGCCCTGGCCATTTATCATTTCATTGTCTGAGCAATGGTAAATTTTCCTATTTCAAATTACCTGTGTGGTCTGCCATTCAATCCTGCAGCGATCGTTTGTAAGAGGAGGTGGTCTGGTTTAAGCCTAAACCAGAGATGCTGGGTTGAATTAATCTAATTTGTGTAAATTTGCTTGTGACACTATGTAGTGTGATGTTACAAGGTCAGCTGTACTTGTGTAGAACATTCTTCTAGTATAACATTCTTCCAAACGGCCATTCAGTTCTGAAACATGCAAATTAAATTATCTAAAATCTTTTTGATATAATTGTAATTGTGTAATCACATTTCCTTTGAATCTGATTGTTGGTTCATTATGTGATAGAATGATGTTTGTCTCCATTACTCTCTATATAAAAACGCAGGTGTAATCAGTTTTGTTTTTATCATCGTCACCATGATGTCTGCAGGTTGAAAATGGTTAGCAATATTTTACAATTATTATTTTATAATTTTACTCTTTGGACAAGTGCCTAAAGCCTACTTCTTTTTTTCTAAAATCAATGTCAGTCCTTGAAATCTGGGAATGGTAAAAAAGAAAGTATGGCACATATAATGCACAATCTTTAAACATATACGATATAATTTCTGTTTTTGTCATCATATTACTAATCATCATTTGTCACACAGGTATATATAATCAATAAGGACAACATATATATATATATATATATATATATATATATCTTAACTGTTACAATAGGTCTACATTACCGGCAAACCGTCAAGCAGCAGATGAGATGCTTTTGCATGCTGGTTTGTAAATTCCCTTACAACCATTTATAGTTATTTGCCACCCTTCATACACTCCCACGTGCATGGAAATGACCACTAGTGTCTCGTAGCCTTCTAAAGGCAGAGGCAAATTGCATTAGAGTTCACATCAGACCTGTAAACAATAACTGAAACAATGAAACATCGTCTAGGTTTTCTGTGTCTCTGTCTGGGATTTGTTTTTCATGCCTTGGCTCAATACACCGTCCCAGCCTCAGAGTTCCAGCTGGAAGGAGATTATTTGATAGGTGGACTGTTTGATATTCATCAAGCCAGTGCATCTCTTTATCATGACGGACCAGAAGCAATCGAATGCTCAAGGTGAGTTTTTCTAAGTACATCTTGGTTGATGCTTTCTCAAGGTGAAACAAAGAAGATCAAAATAATACTTTAAAATGTCTTTTTGTAACTGTAATCTGTGTCTAGACAGGGTCCGGAAAATGAGTTATTTTAGTCTTTATAAAACAGTACTGTTTAAAACTCTTAATAAGGGCTTTTGAAGCTGCAATTTGAATTCTTAATCCTTTTTTTCCCTGTTGTTCTTTCTCTGTCCTCAGGCAACCCCTTGTTCTTTCACATTATCGAATGTTTCAGTTGATGAGATTCTCCGTGGAGGAAATCAATAATTCTACCCAGCTCCTGCCGAATGTTTCTCTGGGCTATGAAATATTTGACCACTGCTCAGATACACAGAGTTTTCCAGGCATTTTAAAGCTCATCTTAGCCAATGGCATGATTCAACCCTGGGGTGAACCACATGAGCAACAACCACATAAGTCCAAGGTCATTGCAGTGGTTGGCCCTTTTTCAAGCACTCACACCCTGACGGTAGCTCCATTGTTCATGGTGGATCTCATTCCTATGGTAAGTTTTTTCAGACTTATATCAGTACAGCACAGTATAGGACTATGTTATTGTCATTTTGTTCATTCGAAAAAGCTATTATCGCAAATTGTCATTGAAAATGATAAATAGATGATAGAAACTGATTATCTTATCACTCTATTCACAGGTCAACTATGGATCTGCTAGTTCTTTCTTCTCAAAAAAAGCTAAATTCCCCTCTTTTCTGCGAACAGTGCATCCCAATACAGAAACCATAGAAGTGATATTTAACATTCTGCAGCACTTCAACTGGCGCTGGGTTGCTTTTCTTAACAGTGATGATGATTATGGCATTGATGGACAGGAAGTGTTCATAAAGAGGATTAAGGACACTGAGATCTGCCTGGCCTACACCAAAGACCTAAATGACAATCCAGATTACTCTCAAATATTCAAACAGATAGAGGCACAGAGGATACACATCATTATTGTTTTTGCACCTGAAATGACTGCTGAAGCTCTCATTGAGTCAGCATTACAACTGAATATCACAAACAAGGTGTGGATAGCAGGGCAAACCTGGTCCTTAAACAAGAGGCTCCCCAAGACAAAAGGAATCAAAAATATTGGAACTGTACTCGGGGTGTCACAGCCAGTACAGACAATACCTGGTTTCAGTGATTTTATCTATGCTTCCAAAAGCCAGAACAATTGTCTTAATGCAGAACAAAACATGTTTTGTAATCAGGTTTGCAACTGCAGTAGCCTGAGAGCAGAAGATGTACTTGCTGCAGACCCATCTTTCTCTTTTCCTGTCTATTCTGCTGTATATGCCATCGCTCATGCCTTACATAACACCTTACAATGTGGATCTGGCAGATGTAATGGAAATATTAAAGTGTACCCATATATGGTAAGTATACATATCATTTAAGAACTAAGCTTATTTGAATTTTGCTCCTCTATGCTTCTGACAACTTGAGGTTGCCAGTAATTAGAAGGAAACCTATTAGTTTTTTTGTCTTTTACCCTATACACCTGATATAAATAATGTAATAATCTGTAAGCATATAATCATTTCTATTAAGCACACAAAGAAGTAATGGTCATTTGAACTTTGTACCCACACCAGGTTCTAGCAGAGCTGAAGAAGACCAACTTTACACTTTTAAACCAGAGTATTCAGTTTGATGAGAATGGTGACCCGAAGTTTGGGTCCTACTCAATAGTTTTCTGGAACCACAGTGGTGATGCAGAGGAGATCGGCTTTTATGAATTATATCCAAGAGTCAATTTCTTCATCAACAACAGCAAAATTCAGTGGTACATGAACAGAGAAGTAAGTCATCTTCCCTTATTACAGTATGTGTAGGTATAATTTGTATTTTTTAATACAATATCTAGAAAATTGTAGTGATATGGATATAAAAATGTGTTATGCTTTTTCCATTCCACAAGGATATGTGTGTGTGTGTGTGTGTGTGTGTGTGTGTGTGTGTGTGTGTGTGTGTGTGTGTGTGTGTGTGTGTGTGTGTGTGTGTGTGTGTGGCTTTTTTGGCCCCGCTGAGTCAAAACACATAGTGTTGATTTGCATTTCCAATACCATTTTAACCGCCATAGAAATGCCTCAAAAAAAGACAGGAGTCATGCAAGTGTGGTGATGAAGAGAGGAGAGAGGGTATTCCCAACTGCAAAACAGACAGGAAGGTAGCTGAAATGAGTGTTAAGTCCTCTGTAAAATAGCTGTTGGCATAGCGCATGCTGCATGTTGGCGGCTATATCATCCTGTTTTAAATTTCACACACCATTGTATTGTTGATTAACAGTAGTTAGCAGAAGTTATTTTCTGAAGTTAGCCTGTTCAAAGACTCATAGGCTCGAGGGACAACGTAGTAATAAAACACTGCATTTGAAATAGAGAGCCGAAGTCACAGCCCTTCCGGTTTTCCCTCATGGGATCTTCAACATTTAAAAGCTAATTTTTCAACCTGCAGTTAGCCATAAAACTAATGAATTATAAGGCTGTGAAAATATCTAAATATAAAGACTACACACCCAACAGTCACATTACTGACGCTATCTTGTTGCACAGTCACCAAAACCCTTACGTAAACATTGTAGACTTGGTCCTGTATATAAGCAGCTCCCAGAACTGATGAAGTCTCCTTTCATATAACTGCAGTTGTTAATATGGCCAGATGTCTTGTGATTTTCTTCTTTTTAAGTACCGTTTCTGCCATGTTGTTGTCGGTGATGTGTGTTGAGTGAGATTATGTAGTTCACTGAGTGGTTTAACACAAAACTAGATGATATTTTACCTTTTATTTAAGACCAACTGTGACTTTCTTGAGTTGGAAAATTATCTTTTTAATTGACAAACATAATATATTCATACTTCATGGCACAACTCAAACGGCATAAAAAAATTATTTGTCTCTCTCCATTCACTACCACACATATTTTCAAAGTCCCATGGGGTTTACTGCAGAGGGCATGGCTTCACTCTATAGGGCTTCTGACTGACTGGCCACAGGAAATGAAAATGTAATTTTATGCAACAATAGTTTGCTTAGTTTGGACATCACACCAAGGTAGTTAAGATGAACTTTGTGTCTCAGTGGTGCTGCCAAACAACAACACAGCTTTAGTATCCAACTAGCTAGGTTCAACGTATTGTTTAGTACGGACTTTACACTCTCACTTAGGACAGAATTTACACATAGCTGGTGGACCCAGGAATCAACTCATCAGAGGAACTTTGAGCTGAGTGCTCCAGCGCTACTTCTGCCCTGCCACCAGGTAGTCTGCCTGAAGTATCCCACTCTACTCCTCTACAGCCCCTAGGCCATTCGCCTTAGATCCCAGTCTCATCCCTCCAGCTTCCAGGCTACTTGCACCCAAGTCCATCCTCCAGACCCCCTCCACCCACTGTGCTTGGTGTCTGGAATCAATCCATTAGCTGGGAAGGATAAGTGTGTCTGTGGACGAGTGCACATGCACACAGAGATATGTCTGTTTGTTTAGTAATAGCTGAGACAGGGTCAAAACACCAAATCAGGATCATCAGCTAATAGTGGTTGCTCATGGTGCATGGGATATCTAAATGTAACTTGTCATTGTCTAATAGGGTTGTTCCCTTTTACATAAAATCTTCAAACTTTTTAAATGCTGCATATGTGTAATAACTAATACCCCACCTTTATTTGTCTAAACCCATTACAGTTTCCATTTGGCTTGACTTATATTTGATTTGTTGATGTCTTGTACAGGTGCCTACATCAGTGTGTTCCCCAGAATGTCTTGTAGGACATGTAAAAAAGCAAGATGGAATCCACAAATGCTGCTTCACTTGTGAAATCTGTCCAAATGGAACTTATGTAAACCGCACAGGTAATTTATTATATATTAAGAGATATGCAACGAATAGTGTTTTTGATTAGTTCATTGTTGTATTCAACTGCAAAATAAACCTAATTTCTGTCAATCTCCAATACATTCATAGTCGTGTTGCAGTCACCTCTTGGGTAGGTAGGGTTACTATAAACAGCAAAAGTCAATTTGACATTAAATAAAATATCGATCTCTCTTTACACAGAGGATTTTTCAAAAGTCGACCATAGCTTACACTTTTACAATTTTTTTTCCTCTCATATATTGACAGTCTGTCCTTCTTTTGTGTTTTTGTGTAAAACAGCAGATCCCTACAAGTGCATCCAATGTAAGAAGACAGAGTGGTCTGCAGAAGGAAGTACATCATGTAGTCTGCGGGTGGTGGAGTACATCCCATTCACAGACAGTGGAGCTATAGTGATCATGGTCTTGGCCTGGGTCTTGGTGGGCCTCACAGTAGCCATGTCCGTTCTCTTTGCCATCAACTACAACACACCTATTGTCAGATCTGCTGGGGGACCAATGTGCTTCTTAATTTTAGGCTGCCTCAGTCTGTGTAGTATAAGCGTGTTCTTCTACTTTGACAAGCCAACAACTTCCTTTTGTATCTTAAGGTTCTTGCCATTTCTTTTGTTCTACACTGTTTGTCTGGCATGTTTTGTTGTGCGCTCATTTCAAATTGTCTGCATTTTCAAAATAGCTGCCAAATTCCCCAATCTGCACAGTTGGTGGATGAAATATCATGGACAATGGCTGGTCATCACTGTGGCATTTGGAACTCAGGCTCTCTTGCTTGTTATCTGCTATTCCTTTGATCCATCCGAGCCATACAATGAAACTGTTTGGTACCCAGACAAAATAATACTTAGTTGTGACTTTCATCTTAAAACATTTTCTGGTACCGTGATTTTACTGTCGTCTTTGTGCTCACTTTGCTTCATTTTCTCCTACATGGGAAAAGATCTCCCCAAAAATTACAATGAGGCCAAAGCAATAACCTTCTGCCTGCTCCTGCTGATCCTCACCTGGATCATCTTTGCCACTGTAAGCATGCTTTACCGTGGCAAGTACATTCAAATTCTTAATGCTCTGGCAGTACTCTCCAGTCTCTACTCCTTTCTGTTGTGGTATTTCCTCCCAAAATGTTACATCATCATATTTCAACCCCACAAAAATACAAAGCAGTACTTCCAAGGTATCATTCAGGATTATACCAAAACAATTAGCCAGTAGCAGCTTCCAGTAAAAATGTGGATCTACAGACAGAGGACTTGTTTTCCCTTAGGTTTTCTTAATATTTTCAGTTCAATTTTAGTAATCCTGCCATTTTAGTCTTCTAAGCATCTAGCTGCTGTTGTTTTGTGAGGTAAATATCAATGAGCAATACGTCTTGAAATTAGCTAAGATACAACATTCCAATAGCAAGCACAGAGTGACAACATTTTCTGTAAAATGTTTTTCCTTAAAATCCTGTGTAGCAACCTTTTGGAAACTTAGACATTTAGCTAACCTGCTTTCATAGACTTTTATGTGAAGTCATCCTTTTTAAACTTAATTTTTATTCTTCCATCATTTATTCCCTTTATTGCTCTTAGACTATTTATCTTTTTTAAATTCCTCCCTCATTTTCATTTTACTTACCGTCCTTTGCCGCTCTTATTTGATGTCTTTAATCTATTTATGGTCCTTTATTTTTACTGATCATAATCTTTTAATCTGTTCTTAATTGTGATGTGATGTCGTCCTTTAATTGGCCTTTATTGTTTTTATTCTTTTATTTTTTTGTATTTATTAAAATCTTCTTCTTCTCTGTCTCTGCTTTTACGTATATCTTTTACTTGACTCGTATTGATTTTTGTGTTTTACATTTTCTGTTCTGCTCTCTTGTTTTAACTCACCTTAGATTAGACTTCCTTGTGTTTGGTTTATTGTTTTTTATTGTTTACTGTTTATCTGGAAACCGAAGTTAACTGCTTTTGCTTGATTGTCAATGCACTTTGTGTGTGTGTGTGTGTGTGTGTGTGTGTGTGTGTGTGTGTGTGTGTGTGTGTGTGTGTGTGTGTGTTTCTCTGTTCAACTGTTTTTTGACTGCTGTAACACCGATCTCACCACATGATGGCACCAATACAATGTGATACTGGCTACAGGATGACAGGCACACTTGACACAGTATGTGTCAAGCCTTAGCTCTGTTAGATAGAGCTATTTCTTAAAACTGTACTCGAACATTCAAACAAAGGCAGAGAGTGGCGTGTATTGGCTGCCGCACATTGGCTGCTGCACATTGGCTTCCGCGCACTGGTGGCCGCTCCATCTTGGAAGCATTGTTTTTGCCCTTTTAATGTATAATTTATGTCTCTTTTTTATGTTTTTAGTGTGTTGTTTTTATTATCCTGCTTTTTACCCTGTACAGTGTTTTGTGAACCTTGAAAAGAGCTATATAAAATAAATGTATTATCATTTTATTATTATTATTATTATTATTATTATTATTATTATTATTATTATTATTGTTATATACCTTTGTGGACACGTATGAAGGGTTAATGAATGAAAGGTGATGACTAACTTCTGTTCCATGAAGGAACAGATATCATGCCCCTGAGTGGCCTGATTGAAGACACCTATATTTATGCCTTAAGTCAGAAGACCTGTGATATATGTATGTAAAACCTTAAGAGCTCAAAGCCATAGAGTTATAGGCTGCAGGGATAATCTTTGGTTTAGCTGCATTCTGATGCAATGTAACCTTGGAGCCATCTAAAATGAACCTGGTACAAGAGGGACATACATAAAAAAGCATGAAGGTTGCCCAACAACTTTGGAGAGATCAAAAAGATGCTTAGCTAATTGGACCTCTTAACTGGTCCCTGTAGACATGAAACTTTCATGGCCTCACCACCAGAAAACCTTCCCACCGTTCAGACAGAATCAGGCAAAATAATGAAAAATTCAAGAAATACCATGGATTCCAAACTAAAGAAGCACATAGAGATGAGGTGTCTAGAATAAGTTTCTTTAGGATTGGTGCTCTTTCCTAAATACAAAGCTCGTGGACAGCTAACTTGAGCTAGCTAGCCTGCTCTGCAGAGGTGTTTTTAATAAGGTTTAAGAACTTTTTTCATGTTTTCATCTTCTATTGGTACAACACCTGTCTTAAACTGTGCTTGGACATGTGTAACTACTACTGCATGGAAAGAGCATTACATCTAATAACTAAAATACAATCATAACATCAAAGAAAATGAAATTTCACATTAGGGCCACATTGTTGATTATCCAATGATTAACTTCTTGTTTCAGTGCAAATATGATAGCAATGACTGCTCTGCACCACACTCTATTGTCTAGAGCCTTACCTACCATCCACAACAATTTTCAGAATAACGTCACTTCAATAGTAATTGGGTCTCATGTAAAAAAAAAACACATACATTTCTATACTTTTTATGAAACATGGTTCAGTGGTCTTGATGTGGTGTTTTGGAGATAATATTTGATCTTAATGCTGAGTTATGGTTAAAGGTAAAAGCTGATTCTCCCTGTATATTAAAATGATAGTTCGGAATTTTGGACATAAGGCCTATTTTCCAAGTCAACCAGTGTGTTTGAGATGTCTGGAGACGTTTTCAAGACATTTCATTCAGGTTCTCCTAGTCGCCGAGTTCGCTGTGCTATGGCTAGCGCAAGTCAACGGATCTTGTTAGCATGGCATTAAAAACACTCATACCGACTCCACAGTGCACCCGAGGCAAATCAATTGTAACGGCAGACTATCGATGTACATATTTGTGTTGATAGAATGTTTGAAATAAAACCGACCTTGAATTTTTAAGGATTTATGTCTCAGCAGCAGCAGCGTGTCATACTTCCTAGTAGGCAGCGGTGGACTGATATCACCTAGCACTTATAAGTTACCGGATGCGAGAGGACGCTGGCGTCAATATCGCCGCTTCTCAATCCGTAGCATAGCTGCTTTTTTCTGTTGAAAAAAAGAAAGCCAAGTTGAAGGCTGCACACCTGAACAACTGGCTCTGTGGACTCACCTTTCTCCGCCGATCAGCTGTTAGCCTCGCCAATCATCTGTTAGCCTAGCAACGCTAACTTTCAAACCTACATACTCAATACTCTGTGGGCTGTCCATCATTGCTCCGTTGGTCCTCCCTCCACCACAACCTCAGGGTTATTCACCGCCTGGCTCCTCTGTCGCTCTCCTCTGCTGCTGTGGTCTCCCCCGGCTCGCGGTGATGTTGGATGGTCGCTGCTCCACCGTTGCTGGCGGAGCTGAGAACCGGGAGCAAAGTAAAATTCCGCTGCTGCTGAGAAACTAGTCCCTCAAAAAAATGGATGATTCATGCAATGCGAGGTTAGTTTTGTTTCAAATATTATTCTGTCAACACAGATATGTACATCGATAGTCTAGTGTTTTAATTGATTTGCTTCGGGTGCACTGTGGAGTCGGTATGAGTGTTTTTAATGCCATGCTAACAAGATCCGTTGACTTGCGCTAGCCATAGCACAGCGAACTCGGCGACTAGGAGAACCTGAATGAAATGTCTTGAAAACGTCTCCAGACATCTCAAACACACCGGTTGACTTGGAAAATAGGCCTTATGTCCAAAATTCCGAACTATCCCTTTAACTTCACTGAGTTTCAGTCTATCTCACTTCATGGAGGCCTATCCCTTCCTACCATGCAGAACGATGAGTTCCGCACTTACACCAGCAAGTTGCCTGAATTCAAATTCTGGTGAGAGCCCTGCACACTTTCATCTGCTGACTGATTGCAAATTTTCCTATTTCAAATTACCTGTGCAGTCCAACATTAAATCGTGCAGGGATGATTTGTAGGAGGAGGTGGTCTTTTAGCCTAAACCAAAGACACTGGGTTTCAAGTCATTTGTGTAAATTTGCTTGTGATACATAGTATGATCTTACAAGCTCATCTGTACTGAGAACATTCTTATCGTATAACTTTCTTTTAAAGGGCCATTCATTTATGAAACATGCCCGTGAAAGTCATGCATGCAGTAACAGATTTTTGAGGGTGGAAGGAAGACGATGTGTTTGATAGTCTGAGTTAGTGACCATTTGGAAAATTTAAAAAATGTTTTTAAAGGATTTAAAGCCTTTTCACGTCCTGGTCTGAATTTAGAAATAGGTTATAACCACTTCTTGATGGACATTGTGAATGCAGCTGTCAACTGGACAGCATATCACCATGTGATTTGTATTGATAGTATTTTATTAGTTTGCATTATTTCATACTACGTCATTGACATAGTGGGTTTCTTTTTAATCAGTTTGTTATTCATTAATATGATAGAATAATTTTTACCTATCATTTGTTTTCATTATCTGCACCATGATGGTTACTGTTAAAATCATTCAGATGTTTTTCATTATTAATACACTTCTACTCTTTGGTCAAGAGCTTAAAGATATTTTCCCCCACTTTTTTTTCTCAAATTAATACCAGTCCTTGAAACCTGAGAATGGTACAGAGGAAAGTATGCCACATGTTATAGCAAAGGGAAACATGCTTGCAATATTTTATACATAGATATATTTTCTATGCTATCGTAATTTCTTTGTCATCATCATTTCTGTCCCACAGAGCTGGAAAACTAAAGCGAATTTGCCATTTTGTCAAAAGAACTTCTGCATCTTCTTAGAGGATTGTCATATTCATTAATGATAGAAGTGTTAAACTTGCTTGCTCATGGTGATTGTTACACTCAGTATGTAGTCGTCACAAGGGTTCTGTGCAGCAGCAGTTTAGATGCTTTTGCATACTCATTTGTAAATTTTCCTCCCACAATTTGTAGTAATGCATTTGTCACACTTTATGCACTCCCACATGCATGGAAATGATATTGGGTGATGGATATAGCCATCACCTGTGTCTCATAACAAGGCAAAGGCAAATTGTACCACATCAGTTTCACATCAGATCTGTGAACAACTGCAACAATGAAACACTGCCTGGCTTTTCTGTGTCTCTCAGGATTCGTTTTATATGCCTTGGCTCAATGCACTGTCCCAGCCTCAGAGTTCCATCTAGATGGAGATTTTTTGATAGGTGGACTGTTTAATATTCATCAAGCCAGTGTCCCTCTTTACCATGACAGACCAGAAGCCATCGACTGCTCCAGGTAAGTTTTAAACTAAATCTTGGTTGATGCCTTCTCAAGATGAAAAAAAGAATAATGATACTGTTTTTTAAAAAGCATTTAAATCAGTCCAGTTAACGGCTACATGATCAAAGGAGTTGTATAACATTACAACTGACTTCATGTTTTGTAACATCCATTTCTTGGGTCCCTAGAATGATAGTGATATTTCAGCCTTCACAAACAGAAGTGCTTAAAGCACTGTGGCAAACTTGCAAGTGAGAGGTTTTGAAGCTACACTTCAGATTCTTAAGAACTAATCCTTTTCTCCTGTTGTTCTCTCTCTGTCCTCAGTCAACCGTTCAGTCTTACACATTATCGAATGTTTCAGTTGATGAGATTCTCTGTGGAGGAAATCAATAATTTGACCAACCTACTGCCAAATGTATCTCTGGGTTATGAAATATTTGACCACTGCTCAGATACACAGAGTTTTCCAGGCATTTTAAACTTCATCTCATTCAATGGCATGATTCAACCTGGGCATGAACCACATGACCAACAAACAGGTCCATGTAATTCCAAAGTCATTGCAGTGGTTGGCCCTCTTTCAAGCACTCACACTCTGACAGTTGCCCCATTGTTCATGATGGATTTCATTCCTATGGTAAGTTTTTTCAGACTTCCATCAATGCAGCATAGTCTAGTCCAGGGTTTCCACAAGTGTATTGCAAGATCAGCAGCTTGTGGGGCCCAAGCAGTTTTTACATTTTTAAAAAATGTATATTTAAGGCATAACATTGGTGAGTGTGCAGTTGAGAGAGACAAAGGGGTGTATGTGACAATGAGTATGAAGCAGTAATGTTATAGATATGAACATAGCAAAGCATTGTGTATGCAGTTGAGGCTATTCGTGAATAAATGCTCTGACAAGAACCATGCCAAGTTCCCGTGTATTGCTTTACACCAACCAATTAAAGTCTACTATTTCCAGAGAAATGACAGCTTCAACTCAGGCTCAGTTAAGATGGACTGACCTTAAAGGTGGAAATATAGTGTACAGTATCTGTTCTCCTTTTAGTGAGAAGCTGCTCCTACTACCACCCACCTAGCCTAAATACTTTTCTGTGGAAAACCCTGGTGTAGGCCGATGTTATTGTCATTTATTATATTTGAAAAAGCTTTCATTTTGAATTGTCACTGGAAAAAGTTAACTTCTCTATCACTCTATTCACAGGTCAACTATGGATCTTCTAGTTCTGTCTTCTCAAATAAAGCTAAATTCCCCTCTTTTCTGCGAACAGTGCATCCCAATAGAGACTCCATAGAAGTGATTTTTAACATTCTGCAGCACTTCAACTGGCGCTGGGTTGCTTTCCTTTACATCGATAATGATTATGGCATTGATGGACGGGAATTGTTCATAGAGAGGATTAAGGACACTGAGATCTGCCTGGCCTACACCAAAGAACTATATGACAATCCAGATTACTCTCAAATATTCAAACAGATAGAGGAACAGAGGATACACATCATTATTGTTTTCACCCCTGAAATAACTGCTGAAGCTCTCATTGAGTCAGCATTACAACTGAATATCACAAACAAGGTGTGGATAGCAGGGCAAAGCTGGTCCTTAAACAAGAGGCTCCCCAAGACAAAAGGAATCAAAAATATTGGAACTGTAATTGGGTTGTCACAGCCAGTACAGACAATACCTGGTTTCAGTGATTTTATCTATGCTTCCAAAAGCCAGAACAATTGTCTTAATGCAGAACAAAACATGTTTTGTAATCAGGTCTGCAACTGCAGTCGCCTGAGTGCAGAAGATATAATCGCAACAAATCCATCTTACTCTTTTTCTATTTATTCTGCTGTATATGCCATCGCTCATGCCTTACATAACACCTTGCAATGTGGATCTGGCAGATGTAATGGAAATATTAAAGTGTGCCCACGTATGGTAAGTATAAAATATATATTTTTTAAATGTAATAAGAGTATTTGGATTTGTTTCCTTCCTTTATGCTAATGTGCAATTAGCATACATCTTTTTATTATGAACACAAAGAAGTAATGGTTATTTGAACATTGTACCCACACCAGGTTCTAGCAGAGCTGAGGAAGTCCAATTTTACACTTTTAAACCAGAGTATTCAGTTCGATGAGAATGGTGACCCAAAGTACGGATCCTACTCTATAGTTTTCTGGAACCACAGTGGTGATGCAGAGGAGATCGGCTTTTATGAAATACACCCAACAATCACTTTCTTCATCAACAACAGCAAAATTCAGTGGTACACGAACGGAGAAGTAAGTGGTTTTCCCTTATTACAGTATGTGTAGTATAATGGGTATTTATTAACAGGATATCAACAGTTTTAAATAATTCTTCCTCTCTACAAGGATATGTGCATGTGTGTCATATTCATATTCTGCTCCCTAGGTTATGTTTTCATTGTTTCATTAATTTAATCAGAGTTTCCCATTTTATTTTTTTACTTAGCTCTCTCATCATTGCAAATCACTTCACTTCATGACAATGTGTGTTTTTCTCATCTTTTTGTCTGCCACACCCTGATTGGTTTCAACTGTTCCTGGTTATCCTGCCCTCTCTAGTGTTTTTAGTGTGTGTTCCCCAGTTCGTCTCGCTTACTCTCCTATTCTTTTCTTTTTATCTTTGCTTTGCTTGTCTGGACCTGTTCATTGGATTGTGATTCCTGCCTGTTGCCTGTTGGATTTGTTTGCTCTTGTAGAACATCGTCTACAGAAATGACCCTAGCCTGCCTCACCATCCTGGGAACTTTCGTACTGTTTTTGTGTGCAACAAATTAATTAACCTGCTTCAACTCTGCCTCTGGTGTCCTGTCTTGGGACCCACTTCTTGTTTTTCTTTTACCCCTTGCACAAGTGTAACATTGGTCATGGACTCAGCCGACACTTTATCAGATTAACTATATGCGCTGATATCAACCCTCATGTCCCTCTATTTTGAAAGGCATTTTGTAATGAACATAGAAAGGCAGGGAAGTATCTTCTAAGCCTCAACTGAGGAGCTTGTTACTTGTGTGGGTTGCAGATTTACTTAACACCTCAGCCTGCTTCCTAACCAGCTGGTTTCCACCACACAAGCCTGGAGCCTGTTAGCTTCCAGAATGCTAGATTCCAGCCTGCATCCCAGCTTGCTGGCCACATAAGAAGAAGCCATATTGCAAGTCTCAGCAGCCCTGCACCCCAGACCTTTCACCGACCGGTGCCACAGGACTGCTACCAGCCCTCCCAGATCTCGAGTCAGTGATTCGGCTGTTACCTGCTCCTGGCCCCTACTCGGCAGTGCAGCTTTGTCTTTTTTTTTGGCCAGTTTAATGTAGCGGCTTTGCATTCAATGCCCTGACAGACAAGTCTGCTTCAGACTCTCTGAACAGTGGAACTAGTGCAAAGTCCCTGCTAACATCAAAGCCATCTTGGGGCGCCAGGGAGGGTGATTGTGTAGTTGAGGGATTCGCCGCTGCAACAGCTCCCTGCTCTATCTCAAGAGCTTTCAACCTTAAATGCATGGCCTCCACCTCCAAATCCCGGTTTCACACCTCTACCTTATGTGCAGAGTCAACTTTACCTCCTTGGCAGACATACCAGTCTGAATAGGGAGGGCATAGAGTGGAGTGGGGCAGCAATGCCAGTCAGTACACCTGGTTCAGCTCCCACTATAGAAGCCGGCTCACCAAACAAGCCCCTTTCACTTAGCTTATCGTACAGAAGCTCCTTTAACTCCTGCCTCTAAGCATTAATTGGCACAAACACATCAGAAAAGTCAGCTATCAAAATTAGATCAGCTTTTTTACATCTTTTAAATGTATCAATTGTCAGATTAATAGTAAAGTCTTCTAATTTAAACTCCATATTTGCCACCCCCACAAGAGAAAAAACTGCTAAACGAACAAGCAGAGATGTGGACAAAAAGATCAACCGAACTCACCCAGTTCACCACAACGATCGACAAGGAAAAGAACAGAGAAGCCCCCAAATCATGTTACGCCTCAGGTCTAGGGGAAAGAAAGCCAGTTTCACAGAGGAGTTACATAGAATTTATTTTGCTTCTGAGAATCTGTTACCCTACCTTCCTGCCACAAATCAAAAATATAAACACAAGACAAAATCTTACGTAAGTCCTAAAATCAGTATAAACAGGAGAAAAGGGTTCTCCCTCCTACTATGCTACTAATCTCTGTCTATTTACAAATTACTAGATTGTAGTGAGGCTGAGTTATTCATAACTAGCTTATATATCACAAACAAAACACTAGTCAGACTAGACACTGGTCCGTGTTGGAAGTGGAAGATCGGTGGAGAGGGAGACTGCAGTCAGTTGGTGGTTCAAAAAGGGCTCCTCTCCTCCCTCTGACCAATCTCCTGTAAGCAATCAAGCTGAGCAAGCCAATCAGCAGGTCCAACCTGCTATCAATCACAACTCACACACTCAGACAGACTGCTCACACAAAACAAGGAGGAGGAGAGACGGATCCACAAATATAAACACAATAATGACTCAGGTTCATAACAGCTGTGTCTCAGCAGCCTCCTGTTTCCCCGGCTCCACCAGCTTAACTGACTATCTCTCAGCTGCTGGCCTCCAGTCCTGCAGTTCTGTCACTGGACTCCTGTGCAGCTCTGCTGTTACCAGCCTCCTGCTCAGATCCCCAGCCATGAGTCTCCAATCCCACACTCAAGCTGCTGGACCTCTTCTAGCTCTTCAGCCGGCCTCCAGAGCATCTCAGTCTAAATTGCCACCTCTTGAGTGTTCCTGCATATGTTGCCTTTAGGCCTTGCTCCTAATCATTCTGGGATTACGTCTGGAACTGGATCAGTGTGTCTGTGTATGAGCAGTGTTTCCTCCGCAGTCTAATTTGTCTTATCAAATTAGACTGCGGATAATAATGCTATTATGACAATTAAAATATCTTTTAATTGTCATAATAGCATTATTGATCCCTATCATGCTTTATGCCCTTGCATCCACAATGCGTCTTTTACTACTAATTGTCCATTGTGTGATCTGCAGAGATGTCTAAATGTAACACTCGATGTCTAATTTTACAAAAAGTCTTTAAACTGTTTAAATGCTGGATATGCCCTGTAACTGATACTTCACAGTATTAATTTGGCTTAACTGACATTTGATTTGTTGCTATATAATTGTCTTGTACAGGTGCCTACTTCAGTGTGTTCCCAGGAATGTCCTATAGGACATGCAAAAAAGCAAGATGGAACCCACAAATGCTGCTTCACTTGTGAAATCTGTCAGAATGGAACTTATGTCAACAGTACAGGTGATTTTTAATTATGAGAGGTCATACAATGAATTGTGTTTTTAAATAAACCTATTTGCTGTCAATCAGCAATACATTCTTAGACTTGTTACGGTTAATTCCCAGGTAGTTTACTATAAACGACTATGTTAAATCAGACATAAAATCTTGCTCTTTCTTTACACCGAGGATTTTCCAAAAGTTGACCTCAACTTACTCTTTTACTCATTTTCTTATTCTCATATATTGACATTCTTTTCCTTTTTTGTGTAAAACAGAAGATCCCTACAAGTGCATCCAATGTAAGAAGACAGAGTGGTCTGCAGAAGGAAGTACATCATGCAGTCTGCGGGTGGTGGAGTACATCCCATTCACAGACAGTGGAGCTATAGTGATCATGGTCTTGGCCTGGGTCTTGGTGGGCCTCACAGCAGCCATGTCCGTTGTCTTTGCCGTCAACTACAACACACCTATTGTCAGATCTGCTGGGGGACCAATGTGCTTCTTAATTTTAGGCTGCCTCAGTATGTGTAGTATAAGTGTGTTCTTTTACTTTGATAGGCCAACAACTTCCTTTTGTATCTTAAGGTTCTTGCCATTTCTTTTGTTCTACACTGTTTGTCTGGCATGTTTTGTTGTGCGCTCATTTCAAATTGTCTGCATTTTCAAAATAGCTGCCAAATTTCCCAATCTGCACAGTTGGTGGATGAAATATCATGGAAAATGGCTGGTCATCACTGTGGCATTTGGAACTCAGGCGCTCTTACTTCTTATTGGCTATTCTTTTGACCCACCCAAGCCCTACAATGAAACAGTTTGGTACCCAGAGAAAATAATACTTAGTTGTAGTCTTAATCTTGCCGCATCTTTTGGTTCCATAATTTTACTGTCATCATTGTGCTGTCTTTGCTTCATTTTCTCCTACATGGGAAAAGATCTCCCCAAAAATTACAATGAGGCCAAAGCAATAACCTTCTGCCTGCTCCTGCTGATCCTCACCTGGATCATCTTTGCCACTGTAACCATCCTTTACCGTGGCAAGTACATCCAAATTCTTAATGCTCTGGCAGTTCTCTCCAGTCTCTACTCCTTTCTGTTGTGGTATTTCCTCCCAAAATGTTACATCATCATATTTCAACCCCACAAAAACACAAAGCAGTACTTCCAAGGTATCATTCAGGATTATACCAAAACAATTAGCCAGTAGACGCTTCAAAAATATGTGGATCAATGGACAGAAGACCTGATGTGCCTCAGACATTTTGAATTTCGGAAATGCAATGCTAACATTTTTCTTAAATGAAAAGTACTGAATATTTTGACTTGTGAGGAACATAAACTAACTTTAATGGCTTCCTTCCAAATTGATGAGCCAGTTTTAACAGGAATAGTCATTATAAATGCTAGAACTAAATTCTGTATTGAGTAGACAAAATCTTAGCACTTTGCAATCTTTGGAAGGTCTTATTTCTGAGAATATGTGCCTTGAATGTATTTTGTTGGACGTGATTTTTTTTCCCATTTGAATTAAAATACTTTCAAAGTATAATATTTAGATTAACATATTTTAAATTATATATGTAATTTAATAGCACCAGGGCATTTAGTGAAAACCCCACATGCAGTTAATTCTGCTTAGCCTTTGTACTAATTGAGATTGTTTCATGTAAGTGAACATTTTTATGTACCTTCAGAGTTATCAGAATAATACATAGTCTGTCACATCTACTTACACATTTTTACAGGGTCCTTAAAACTTCTAGATATTGTGTATTTAAAAACATTTGAAATACTTTTTTCAAGTCTTTCAAGAACAAAAAAAAATATTAAAATGCAAAAAAAAAAAAAGTTTTCGCAGTCAAACTATGGAATGAACTCTGTGATGAGATGAAAGTGTGTAGCTCTCTGAGGAGTTTCAAAAAAACTTAAATCGCATATGCGGTGCCTGTGGCTCAGGGGTAGAGCCAGCATCTTGTTGTCGGAACATTGCTGGTTCGATTCCCCTGGTCTGTATTTCAGAGTGTCCTCATGAAAGGTACTGAACCCTTTACTGCTCCTAATGTGCTGGTTGGCACCTTGCATGGCAGCCATCAGTGTATGTATGAGATACTGTAAGTTACTTTTGACATAAGCATCTGCTAAATGTAATGTAAAAAGACTGAGGATTAGTATCTAAATTGATTGCAATTTGATGAGTAAAATGTATTTATCTTTTTTAGGTAAGCTACTACTAATGTTCTATGTTATTTTATGGATGATATAGGATAGGCAAAATTAAATCTTGGGCTTCAGCCCATTCCTTTGTCAGTTATTAAATGTAAGAGATTTGTGTAAAATATTTTTTGTTTCTTGTTACATTATGTAAAATTATTAATTTACATGTACAGCAGTTATACTATATGACAGTAAGAGTAATCCAATAAAGAAAAATACAATGGAATGTGTGTTTTTATTTATTCATCATCATCATTTGTGAGGTTGTTGTAACACCAGTGTCACCACATGATGGAACCACTTCACACTGATGCTGTCTACAAGCTAGACTACAGTTCCATCACATACGACTTAATCTTCCTCTGTCAGTAATCAGTATTCACCAACATCAAAGCCAGATAATAAACACAGCCATTCATTGCCTAAACAAATTAGACTAGAACTTGTAGCCTAATTGAAACTGGATGATGTGAATTAAAGCTTAACGAAGGGGAAAATCAGCTCAAATGAAGTCTCTGTTTGAAGAAGTATGTTAAACCACCTTTCAAGGTTTTATGCTACTGTAACTGCAGTTATCTGTGGGTTCTTCTCATTCCAGTGTTTGAATAGATTTCTTCGGAAATAGATTTTCTTCTTCTCAGGAAATATGTGGACATGTACCTCTGTGGTAACAGGTACCATTTGCTGTCAGCAAACTTAATTAAAAATTAGTTTACAGTACAGGGAAAACAGACATCTCTAGAGCAGGTTGCCCCAGTGGGAATCAAACCACCAACCCTATCTGCCCACCTGAACTTAAAAATGTCCCAACTCACTGGGAGAACACAACAGCAACTATGATCTTCTGGTTCAAATCCATTAGTTATTGTGAATCTATAGGGGACATTAAATATAAATATAGTAATTTATTTCTTCTGTTTTTAAAAAATGTGTTTTAAATTTGTTGTTATTTGTGGCATTTCTTTCTTTGTTTGTTTTATTAACTACATTGTTCCTTCTTTCTTTTATGGGATGCATCCTTGCCACATAACCAACACAAGTTGTCACACAGCTGTGCTGCAATGTGGATCGTCTATTTCCTACTTCTGCTTTAAACCCTTCTCTCTAAGATGAAGCCCAACGTACCTTCTGGTCGCTTTGACAGGTTGGCTTCGTACTGACAAAATGAGTGATGAGTCAACAACGCTGACCTGAGTACTGACCATTTTCTGTCTTCATTTGAAAGTCAAAGTTTCACGCCGTGACGCTCAGCAAGGCCGGGGTGCCCCACAAAGTGAAACGGAAAGCGCCTTACCGCAGGGGGTATGTGACCATTCCAGAGGGTAAATTGCCATTTTGTTGTGGCTATTCAGTTTCATGGCAAGGAGAAGGGGAGGATGGACCGTGAAACTAGGAACGAATTGGTAAATAGTGCCACTTAGCATGGCATATGGCGCGTTCGGAAAGCTGAACGCTGACACCAACAAATTGACGATTTCATACCAATTTCAGAGTTACATTCGGAACACACACGTTGTCACACAGACTTTTAGCGTGATCATCGTCCATATGTGATAAGTTCGAGACTTCCGCCGCATACTATGGGACGATTAAAATAACTCCAGCTGTTAGAGTTACGGGGTGATGAGCAGTTTAATCTTGAATTTAGTCTAAATTAGCTGCTATAAATTACTGAGAGTTGCTCCCGCTGTAGCAAGGGCCAACATGCCTTCATTAATTTTATTTCAATTATTTTTCATTATTTTCATTTTTGTTCAAGTCGAGTGAAGCAGCATTTCTGCTGAGGGGACACATATTTCTGTTTCACAAAATATGGAGCGAGGAAAATCGGAGGAACGCCCCACGGCTTTTCACTTGTAGCTTTCAATTTTCCACTTTGGTCAGATAAAGAGAAAACCCTGGGAAAACTTGGCCAGCATTCGGTCCTTCCTTTTGCGCCCGGAGCAAAAACAAAACGCACTTTAAGTCTGTCTGGTTGGCCATATGGGATTTGCCTTATAATGTTCCTCTTTTGAATCAGAGTGCAGGTACCTCGCCGGTCAGTGAGACTGATGTTGACAGATCTGCTCTCGTATTTTCCCGAATTTTAAAAAGTCTCAATTAGTCCGATGCCCGCATGTAATGATCAGTTATTAGATAGGCTATAGAATTAAGCGCAATTTATTTGAAACACTCTAAAACACTGTTGGTCCTGTCTTTGAGAATATAGGTGTAATTATTAACAGGAAGAAGAGTTAATGACTAAATGAATTCATGTTTAAGTGGACATCTACTCACTGTCAATACAGTTGGCTCTCTTTCAGCGATGACAATTAGCTGGAGTTAATTTTTAGTCCACGTGCTATTGTTGAACACTGTGTGGGTTTAATCCACAGAGGCTGGCGTTGCGCGTAAAGACACGCATCTCACCGATGGGACTTCATCTGTCCTTCACATGCAAACAACAAGGCATAGCAAATCATTTCCTCCAAGGTTTATTTTTTATATGATTTTAATCTCAAATCAAACGCTTCATCTCCACGGTTGGTCATATGCCTGGTAACTGTTGTTTTACGCACGGCTAAATACTGTGCCTTAAAGGACGCTTGGTTATTCTCATTCAAATCTTGCTCAAGTGGTTCAGAGTAAATGGCAGATGTTTTGCAATTCAAGGCGCATCAATACCCATGCGCTTTAGTGTTTAACAATGGCTCTCCTCTTTTGTTAGGCACTTGTGTCTTTGAGCTCAGAGCTCGACAAAGGCTTCATCCTCCAGCGAGTTATAAAGTTACTTTCCAGTCAGTTCATTTCGGCCCTTGAGAAAACCTTAAGCGATGTTAATGTGCACCTCTCGTCTTTTCATGCGGTAACCCCGGCACACACAGGCATACAGCGGCCATTGTGTCCCCAAACCAAAGTAAGAAGTCTTTAAATAACCCGAGGACCAGTCTATAGAAATTCATGATGCGATTTCTATTTGATGTTTGATCAGAGCTTCGTCCTCAGGTCCGTCGCGTGGCTTTTCAGAAAATCCTGTTTATATTTCTAATATTTTTCCAGTGCACCTGTCCATGTACCTGCTCCTTTTACTGTGACCTTGTTACTCACAATGAGCGTTTTGGTCACACCATTGCTGCCTCGGGTCCATCTGAATAGAAGGCGGTTCATCGATTTGCTCCGCTCATGGTGCGCCAAATTATGGCCCTGTGTTTGCATATATTAACAGCGCTCTGCTGTGGCACGCAGGCATGCTGTAGTCTGATAGTGCATGCATTTGGCTACAATATATACTGACGAAATTAATTAAATCATTGGTAATTTTTAAACATTGCTCTGCAAAATACAAAGACCTGCATCCTATAATACCTATTTAATTATTATTTAATATTTAAGTGTAGGTGATAACATCGGAATGCATATTAATTTATTATATTCTAGCCAGTGATTGCAATAATGGAGTTTTTACGTTGCTCAAACACAGTATTCTTTGTTATCTATTGTCATGCGTAGACATACTTAAGATTAACATATTGTATTCTTCAGAAGTAGCCTAAATGGAAGATGGAGATAAACTGCACTTCAGCTTCTATTATAGGCTACCCACCGTTTGGGTATAGGCCTAACCATTGGCTTGCAAATGTCTCAGTTTCCTTCGAAGAAGAAAATAGTTTATTGCAGTAATTGCATAATTGCTTCACTAATTGTTGTTAACAAGTTCCCCAATAGTCCAATTATTACTGCAGCATTGTCAGGTCCCCGCCGGCAGGCATCCATGACAAAGGTCCGCCAGGGTTAATGAATGACCTGGGGCTGAAGAGTGAAAGTGGAGCGAGAGCCCGAGCCCTTTTATAAACATACACTTAACTTGTCATTTAATGGCACTTGCATTATTATGTCCACTCGGGAAACAAGTTTCTCGTTGCGCTATTCTTATGGATAGATGATGACATAACGACTTTTGTGAGGATTGAGGAGGTATTGGGGGACAACAGTTTTAAGGGCTGGCTGCATTCCCTCACTGCAGACCAGTTGTTATTTAAAAAGAAGAAGAAGAAGAAGAAGAAGAAGAAGAAGAAGAAGAAGAAGAAGAAGAAGAAGAAGAAGAAGAAGAAGAAGAAAGAAAGAAAGAAAGAAAGAAAGAAAGAAAGAAAGAAAGAAAGAAAGAAAGAAAGAAAGACACCAACCCCTCCTTTCATTTTGCAAATCTGAGTTCCCGTTTTTGACCCCAGACAGGAAACACTAATTGAAATTATACCGAATAATCAGCGGTGAAATCTCTACACCGTGGCGCAGAATAACAAGACAGGCGACAGTTGCGATGCCACGGCTCCATGCTGAAATCAACGCTCCACGGTCTTGTGTTGAAACCAAGCGTGAAAAGGCAGATAATGTGGCGTCCAGGGAGGACAAAAGCCCACTTACATCGGAGCACCTCGGCCGAATTTCATACCAATTAAATGCTTCAGTATATAACACCACAATTGTGGTCCGCAAGTTTTCGGTACATTTTACGCAATTAGTGTCCTCTGACACGAACCTGACATGCCTGTGCTTCGACTGCCTCTTTGAATTATCAGCTGCCACGCGAAACTGTGATTTAGTTGCGAAAGGCCAGTTAATCTCGTTTGTAGACAGGGAAAATGCATCGACTGTAGAACCATGATATGCAGTTTAATAAACGAAATTGCCGTGCTCAGCAGGTTTCAGCAGACAGATAGTGCAGTTTGAGCTACAGGATTTAAAAACAAAATCTGTTAGCGCCTTGGTGGCGATCAACATAGATTTGCTAATTAAAAAATGTTGCTAAAAGTTCCCATGAAGCAGCAGATTGTACAGAAAGACTTGTTTGTCTTGTCAAAACGGGATGAAGAGAAGAGTGGTTCACTTCAGAAGTGGAGGGAAATCTTTTGATGCCCACACGTTTGTGGTCACAAAGCAGACGAAGAGAAAAGATCAATGGCGCACTGTCCACTATAAACTGGCCTCTTTTGACGCGCGCTCTCCACAGACTGAATGCTGATGCCCCTCCTTTACCCCGACCCTCAGTCGTTTTAATACACGCATTGTGTTCAGGCAAGAAGACCTGGGCAGTTTAAGAAAGCTTTTCTCAGCGTTGTCGCGTGTCTTTCAAAACGCTCCATCTAAACCACCTTTCTTTAGTTCTCGAAATTCTCAAGTAACCCCAAATATCTAAATAACTAAATACAATGGACAATTTTACCTTTATAACGACAGTCCTAAGGCCTAGCACTCCATAGGTGAATAGTATTAAATATCTATTTACTTGATTTTATTTTAACATTTTTTTTAACCAGGATGGGTCCCATTGAGTTAAAAATCTGTTTTTCAATGGAGTTCTGTCCAAGACAGGCAGCAGCACACAAAAAATAAAGACTTACTAAAGAACAGTTGTGGTAGAAGTACTCAGATCATTCTATTTAGTAAAAGTAGCAATACCATAGTGTATCTGTTGCAAGTTAAAGTCCTGCATTCAAAAAATGACTTGAGTTAATGTGTGTAAGTATCAGCATCAAATTACAGTTCAAGTATACCAAAAGTGCTAATGCTGTGCATTTCTGAATAATATATCTTTGATTACTATAATTTGTGACACATCAGTGTGTAAGCAGTGTTGCATTTGATAAAGTGGGGATGAATTTCAACTACTATACACTCTGTGAAGTAGTTTAATCCATAACCATCCATCGTAATTTATTGGTTCATTTATATTTGTATTGCGACATAACTTAAGTTGTCAAATCAACGTAGTGGAGTAACAAATGCAATATTGGCGTCCAAAATATATAATGTAGGCTATAATATTTGAGTAAATTTATTTCGTTACTTCCCACCGCTGCTGCAAACCAAACCTATGGCTTTAATTCCCCCATTTAGTACTTTCAGATGGCCTGTGAGCACAAGATGCGCAGTGGACTGCAGTGCGCCTATAGTCAATACATTGTTTCAGCTGGTCTGACTTTCCCAAGCCTTCGCCCTTTTCAGGGAGCAGTGTGGAAAATCGGGAGGCGAGGGACCGAGGACAAGGGGCGGCCCGCGATTCTCCTCGGTGCCTCACCGCGCCTGGTATGAAGACAAAAACTGGTGACGCACAATGGCCAAAGAATCCTAAAGTGTTAAGTTTTTAAAAATCTGGTGTGCTTTTCGTGCGTTACATGTTTGTTTGTTAACGTGTATAAACATAAGCGCAGCTGCGCCTCGTGCCTACAAAGAAGTAGACGAGCTGCTGGTCTGACTATTTGCAGGTGTAACACTTTTACAACAAGCGGCCACCAGAAAATCGAAATGTTGTGGGGACACGCAGGGAATTACCACGGTGCTGCCTTCGGACTGGTGGCGTGAAACTCACATATAAAAGATTGAATACAGGAGTGAATAGTGCCCACACCATGCTCACCAAGCAGAACCATTATGATTAGCCATTATGTGTATCATTTTTACGCTTCTCTTTAGGTTTTTTGCCCCACACGTTGCTTCTTGGGTATCTGCACTTAATACACCCATGACGCAGTAGGCTATGCACTGTATCCGATTTATGGCCTGTGTGTCTTGTGCTTTAGATAGATTGATAGATATATTTAACATATATAGACTGTATGATTATTCCTCTGCATTCTGTAGGCCATGCATATCTAAAGAGTAGGTTGATGAAAACAGATTCAGACAAAACTTACAGATGAGCGGACTTGTAATAAGAATCGAATATGGATCAATGACAAAACATTCAACCATTTTAAATATATTTATAAACAGCATAAAATGATTCACTTTTCAATGGTGCGTCTAAGCATTTGGCTGGTTTTGGCTGTCAAACAACGCCAGTGTTGCTCACTTGAGCGCCAGAGACAGGCGGGACTGTTTGCATTGAGATGTTAAGTGGGTGTCTCTATATAAATCCACTCAGGGTGACCTCCTTCATTCGTGCGCCAGAGAGGGAAAGAGATTAACTTCAAGGAAACCAGACAAACAGAATGGTGGCATCGACAGACTGCGCAGAAAAGCCCAAACCCGTCGCTGGAAACAAGGTGTGTAGAGGAAATAATAAGGAGGAGCTGGATGTAACCATAGGACATTTAAAAACAATAACAACAAAGTGACTCACGTTTTGTTTGACGCAGTATTCATTTTTACCCGCCTTTCTTTTTAACAGGTGTCCAAACCACTCATGGAAAAGAAACGAAGAGCTCGCATAAACAAATGTTTGGATCAGTTGAAATCACTTCTGGAGAGCTATTACAGCACTAGTGTAAGTATGCCGGCTGTAACGTTAAAACTTAAAACACGATTTATTTATTTGTTTTAACTTCAGGACAGATTTAATGCAATCGGTGCTTAAGTGATAATCATTTGCTTGAGTAATAATTATTTGATGTTATTTCTTTCCTCAGATTCGAAAGCGCAAACTGGAAAAGGCCGATATCTTGGAGCTCACTGTGAAACATCTAAGGAACCTCCAAAAGATTCAGAGCTGTGAGTTATAATCTCATATCTTACAATAGACCAAAGCCACATTAAACGTGATTTTTTTGGATGCTTCAAACTCAGCTTTAGGCATAACTTTACGCTCAGAGTCTGCGTGTTTCTCACCTTGTGATGTCTTCCCATCGCTTTCAGGCACTGCCACTGCTTCCGAGTTTCCTGATTACCAAACTGGCTTCCGCAGTTGCTTGGCAAACGTCAACCAGTACCTCATGATGGCAGACAACTTGAACGGGAGCGACCGCTGGATGTTATCGCAACTTTCCAGTAAACTCTGCCGCTCCAGGGGGCGAGAGGAAGTCTTCAGCACCATGGACAGCGGCCTGGGCCACGCAGCTGAGACACAGGAGGAGGTGCGGAGACTTCTTCCATCTGCAGCTGGACCTGAGGAGAGAAAATCGGCTAAATCTAAAGCCGTGAAACGCGACAGCGCAATCCCATCGCTTTCCTTACCGAGTGAAGACGCACGGCAGCCCTCTGGAGACAAACAGGCTCCCCTTGTTGTGGCGCCCACACAAAACACTCATGAAAAAAGTCCAAGTTACAAGAAGTTTCACTCAGTCAGTCACAGGAATGAAGTTGCAAACACTGAGCAGCACATGTGGCGGCCTTGGTAGAGGCACAGTTGTCATCGCTTGATTAAATGTTTATAATTGCACTGTATAGAGTTACACAATATGCTATAAATTGTATATGTTTTATTTTTCTTAATAAAATTGGTGAAATAACGAATATGTTGTCTCTTTTATTAAGCTGCATATACATCTTAACCCTAAACTTAGGTGGAAAGGGTCGTGTGTTTCGTACAACATGTGATAGATTTATAGCAATTGGTGGCTGATCTGTAGAATCAATAATGAATTTTCGACATCATTTTGGTAAAAAGAGAGAGTAGGTGGGTGAAAACATGATTGATTATTGGGTAGCTGCGATGCAGACCTCAGAAGCTAACTCGATTTCGTGCCTATATCTTCCAAACTGAAAGAAAATGACACGAGCAGACTTTTGAGTCTCGAACAGCTAGGTGTTCAATTTTAGTATTTTCTACGCCCAAAATAGAGATGGAAATAAAATCTGTCTATACATCTATACAATTTTGTGTTAAAGATTTGGTTAGTTGATTATAGAAGCTCTATAATTTGTGGGGTTGACATAGGGAAAAGAAAAAGATCCAGGAGAGTGGGGGTTGACCATAGTTTCCTCCATTCTTCTCTGGTTTCACGCGTAAGTACCGCAACAGTAGCGGGCAAATCAGATGCTTGTCGGACAGCGCAACAATTTTCTGCTATAAGCTACTGATTACACGCCACGCTCTGTTCTCTGTCTTCTCTGGTAGGTATTAGAGACGGCGAGGAAATCATTTCAGAAAAGTTGTGAAAGTTAAAATTTCTGCTCAAGGTTGAAATTGAATTTCTATCAAGTTAGCAGCTTTTCTGAAACATCATTTAGATTTGCTCTGCACCTGCAGTGTCAGAAATAACCCCTTCCCCGAGTACTGTTTATTACTCCCTGGAGTGCAAGACCCAATTCTTGAAATAACTTTAATCTCCATTAATCCGTCCTCTGCTTTTCTTTTTTTAATTAAACAAAAGACATATATTCACCCTCAGCAAACTATTCTCCACTGTCTCATCTGAAAATGACTCACTTAGTGAAAAGGACATGACAAATTGGAGTATGAGGGTCAGCTTTCTTGTATTTTTTTTTTAGGTACACAGAATACAGTACAACATGCAGTGCCAAACAACATGTTGCACAGCAGCAATTGCAATTGTATGGGCCATATGCCCAAGACAGCAAACCTGCGTGTCATTCAGCTCCTTCACAGTGCCCCATAGTTTTCTTCCGCTGCTTTGGTGGGGATGTCATAAAGTGTCTCTAAGGAGCAGCGCAGGAGAGGATGGCACCTTACAGCGAGGAGAATCGCTGGAACGCCCACAGCTCTTTCAGGGTGGTACATGCTGAAAAGACACTGCTGCTCCATGGAAGAGGGGTGCGCAACGCAAAACACAAAAAAGTACACACCGCCTGGTTCAAGGTTTTTTACCCTCAAAAATAACAACACAGCACTCAGCTCCAGTCACCCTTCTGGCAAGTATTTGTTATTCGAGCTTTTTTGTTTCATTTGACCAGCTCATAAATCCCGTCTATAAATCTTTTCAGCACTCTCTCCCCACAAAGTCAAAGCTGCTCTTTGATGAGACCCACAGAGGCCCACGGCACAAGAAAAGTTTGTTTTATCCAAGAAAGGAAATGCCACGTGACTTCCACACTGAATGCCCTTAAACTTTTTCTGAGAATTTCTATGAACTCTTCTCGGCATTGTTTAAGTAACCTAGTTTGGTTTGCCACTATAATAGCGACGTATATTAGAGCTGAGAACCGCAGGGAGAGAGATAATGCGTTATTAGCATTAGACTGGACCCAGTCAAGCGCTCTTAAGAGAGCAGACGTAGATGAAGTGCGCTGCAGACCCCTCTGTCCCCTGCTCACTTTGCTGGTAAATATGTCCTTGCTAGGACAGATTCTGCACAAGTGTTGAGCATTGCTTGCCGCATGCAATGTTATCACTTGATGGCGTGTGCAATTGAAACATAGGCTACAGTATGCGACTCACACAAATTAAGCGTGAAGCTTATACAATAGAGCTGGCTTTGGTTCCAGGCGGTGTACAGCTAGACCTACAGCACACCGTGGAATTACCTTTTGGCACGTCAAAAGAGCCGTGTCCATGCTCACTGTTGCGGGCAACTCAGGCATCTGACAGCTCCGGCCTCTCCACACAGCTAGGACCAGGGGCTGCAGAGCAGAATCAGCTGATTAGACACAGATATTTAAAAAAAAAAAAAAAAAAAATCTTAATAAAAAAATCTGTTATCTTAGATTAAACGTGACCATTTCTTTTACGCAGAACTGAATAGGTTTCATTTAGTTTTGTGAGTAATTTGCCTCGCATAACTAAAAGATGAGTAGACCACTTAATTAAATTTGTTGATTTAAAGTATATGGTTTAATGAGCAAAGTGTCATTCAAAGCTGCGCACACCTTTAAGTAGTTAACCACTGCAGACATGACTAATGAAGTGTCTATGACCGCTAACAGTATTCTCATTTACACAGACAACAACGTTGGTTCAGGAGTGACAGTGAAAAGGCAGTGCAGTTCCTGTTCGGATGAAAATGTTTCGTTCTAGCAGAGGATGGTTTCGATCCATCGACCTCTGGGTTATGGGCCCAGCACGCTTCCGCTGCGCCACTCTGCTCCGCAACGATGTGAAATCACTTACAATACAGAGTTCTAACTGGAACGCAGTCCCTTAAAGTTACAGCCGTTATTCGTCCTATTTTCATCGAGCCACGTCGGCGTAAAAGATAATCTGTTTGGCAAGACATATGGAGACGAGTCGAGCGTTGTTGCTTCGTGTTTTTCAACCAATAAAAAAGAAAGACCTAATCCTAAAAGATGTTTGTTATGGGATGAAGACAAATTGATTCAAACGAAGTTAACCTAGGGGGAAGTAGACGCCGTTGTCCGAAGCACAAGCAGTTCTTACCGGTATCTCTTATATGCCAAAGATATTATTAAACTATGCATGACATGAGGCTAACTAGCTAAACGCTATGGTTTTTTTTTAGCATGTTAGCTAACGTTAATCGACCTGGGCGAGTTACTATCGTCACTTCCATGGAGGAAAAATGCACTGAATATTGACGCTGACCTTAATTGAACTTAATAAAGAGAAACATAACAATACAAAACGATGTACCTCAGTATAGAAGGGAAATAGCGAAATTAAACGCAATAACAAGCTAGCTACGTAAGGTTTTGTGGGTTTTTTTTTCACAAACTACGCACTTGTTAAATGATGAGACGGTTGAGACATGTTTGTCACCATAGCAACCGCCTCGGTGACGGCAACTGACAGACTTTTCCTTTGTGGAATCATGGTGGGGAACCATTATGATGATCTTAAGGTTTGTAGCGGAGGAAAAAGTCTTCTAGGTTTGTGTGTTTGTTTTCTTTCATTAGTGTTTTATGCGTTTCCGCTTCATTTTGATAGACACAGCTAGGAAGAGTCAGGAAAGGCAGGAGAGAGAGAGAGATAGCACGACATGACGCAAAGGGCCTGGGCTGGATGATGCCATTGCGGCAAGGACTCCGCTTTACGGCTCTTCCAGTTGAGATGACGGGGCAGCACGATTCAGGCAAGTTTTTATTGACGGGACATTAACTTCCGTCTTTGTGCTCAACTGACAAAGATTATCTGTCTATGTCTCTGCCCGTCTAATTTGGTGTGTAGGTAAGGCTTTACCATAATTCAAGCTTTGTTAAATTCACTGGAGGGAATAAGAGCACATTGCAGTTTACCCTCCACAGACATCCATAAAACTTTAATATGCGTCTAACTAGTTTTTTTTTTTTTTGCAGAACAGGTATAATTTCCACATTACCAAATTACCACAAAAGCCTATATGAATATGCAAATATTTTTTACATTTACAAGTTTACCTGCTGAACACAAGATGTCTCCTCCTTCACTGTAAAGTCCATCCTCTTCCATTCATTCAAGTTTCCACATGATACTTGTGTATGCTGAATATAGAATGGTGTAGTCTGTAGTCCTAAAAGCCAGAAATCAGTTGGCAGGAACACACAGACTCATCTACTCACTAGTCCCTATAAACAGGTGGACTTAAATTACAAACTATTCTAACTCTAACTTTACAACTTGCAGATTGATCAATTCATAATTGCCAACTTCCAGGTTAGCCTACAAAAATGCAGCATCCCGGCACCACCCTATTGGTTGGCTCCCAGACTATTTGTGATGTCACAAATCACAGTCATATGCCTATCTCTTAAATTCAGATTTTCAATGAGCACAGAGAAAATTTACACTTTCAGCAATGAATGTGGAAACGACCTTCTAGTGTTAGGCTCAAATAGGCAACTGTGGGAACAAGAAGAAAAACAGATAGCTCCATCAAAATTTTGTTTCAACCAATATTTAGATGTGTTTCTTGCCGTATCCTACTGAAAAATGGATATTGCCAAACGAGGGAGGCTGGTCAATCATTTCTCATTTCATAGTGGAAGGCATCAAACCTTGGTCCTCTTCTGGGGACCTGCCTGGGCGATATTTTCACGTGGCCACAAGTACAAGAACAGTACTTCACTGTGGCCATTATGGTGAGCTCAAACTCCTGAGCAAAAGAAACAGCATAAAGCGAAGAGAGACTTTAAAATGGATGCATACTGCTGTTCCACAACAAACATATAGCAGTACCAAATGAGGTGAATCTGCAACAAAATTCCGAAAAAACACACTCTGAAGCATCATCTTGTGAATTTAATCAGTCATATCTTTTTAACAAAGTCATCATCTGAACAAGAAAAATCATAACATTTAACATCATTCATATTTGAGTCATAAATCTTTGAATATGTTACAAAATTATATTTTAATATTGTAAACACAACAAAATGCAAAACTCTATGACATAGCAAAGTTTGACAGGGGAATGTGATGTTCTGCCTCCAACTAAAGATACATTTCAGCTAATTTGTCCAATTGAAAAGGCTGCACTTGTGCGAGGTACACTAATACATGAGAATTCAAACTAAACATTTAAATGACTGCAGATGAGTGAAAACATGTGTGCAACTTTATTACTTGGATGGTAACAGCAAAAAGGTTCCACAACTAATAAGGCTGTCAAAGGGGATATTTCCATTTCATATTGTCCTCATAGTCTTAATAATGTCTTTTACAGGTTACACCTAATAAGTGCAAGTACATTCATGTTAGTAGTGACTGTCCATGAGAGGTCAAAGCCCAAAATTGGTTCTGCTATTATTTGTGAGTAGAAGAGTTTTCACTTCTTTTAGTTAGATAATCGTCACATGAGAAGTTACTTGATAATTTAAGAGTGTACTTTGTAAAGTTAGCCCCTTTGTAAAGTTAGCCCCATTGTTAAATTCACTCTATCCTCCATTTTTGAGTGAGTGTGCTGAATGACAATTATGGGACATTTATAGGGCATTTCACTGATAATTTAGTAACACAGTTTGTGTTCTTGAACTTTTACACTTTGCTATAATGTGAAATAATCACATTCTCTCTCCAAATATATATTTATGAAAAAATTAATGCACCTAATTTAAACTTCCCACAGTATCCCGTACTGAGGCTCCGGAAATGCTAACAATTTAATTGACATTAGGGTACTTCATGGGACTTCGATACATCAGGTACAAAAAAAGTCACTTCACACTTGAATAACCTCACAGAATAGGACCATTAGCAGTCTTGGTGCATATGATGAGATCACAAACAGGTAGAATTATATTGCATTTTCATTCAAATTACAATGTTCCTAATTCATGCTATTGTTTTGTGGGTTTAGGTGTTACACCAGCATTTAAGTTATGCTACGTACAGTCAGTCTGAAAGTCTATGAATATTCTACTTTTGGACCTGTTAACATCTTTTAGAAAAATCTTTAAACACTTCTAACACGTTGCTGACACAAATTAAAGGGTGAGGTCAGGCTGACATGTTCATTTGATGACTATGAAGCACCATTACCTGCTGTATTGGTCTGATGTTCTGTATGTATATATCCAGCGTGATAAGCAACTGTTGTGCTTGATGATGCCCAAGTTAACACAAACATTGGAAAAACTGGGAGAAAATGTTCTGAGCAAAGGTCTCATTAAACAGAAAAGTACATCAAACCCATAAATCCATTATCCTTCATATATACATGATATGTCAATCTTTAAAACTGACTTCACATTTTCATTAAGAATTTAGGGGTCTTCACGTTATATCTCAATATCTCACACAGTAACTGTAAAACTAGGCATTAAAGAGTTTGGGATTACCACTCTCAATTTACTTCAACATGGGGTGCTTGAAAAAAAGTGTTTCACGTGTCGTGAATAACAATGTTAATAGAAAAGTTGTACATCATGATCAAAATAAAGTAAATATGTATAATGTGTCAATCTCAAGGTAAAAGGGCAGTATTCAGGAAAGTTTGGTTTGAAAGCAAATGTGTCCATACAACAAAACACACAGTCATTACAGGCCAAATAATAACTTCAAGTTCTTAAGTGCAAAAGAAAGAAAGAAACACAGCCCTAACAACTACCTCCTTCAATTCTTTGAGCATTTCATTAGAAACAACATCAAACAGCAAAAACAAGGTGTGGGAATGTTCACCCTATTTAAAAACAGGTTATTTGTGCCGGTGCTGGAAAAAAAAGGTATCAGTGGATATTCTGTGACATGAAAGCTGAATAACAGGACCACCCAACCCTTTCACCAGCCAATATATGAAATCAAAGTTCGGCCCATTCAGAAATGATGTCCAAAGCTCCCAAAGCCATTTAGCATAGCAGGTATTGGTGATATAGTAAAACAGAAAATTGGCACATGTAAAAAGGCCAAATAATCCGGTAGGTCACTTTCCCATAACCAAGAAAATTCCAGTGATTTTCATGTCGATAGTAACTTCAGTCATAATGTTGATATTAACTAGGAAAAGCTTGCTTTTAGGTTGTGGAGCCGACAGAATCAGAGTGAAACATGATGTATCCCGAGGACGATACCGAAGGCGTGCTTACAAAACTGTTTGTGCTTCCTTTACTCTCGCCTTTATTCAGGTGCTTCTGAGACCCCCAGTTAGCTCCAGCTCCAGCCCCGGCTCCACCGCCTGTCCTGGGCCTAGAGTGCCCTGGAGTCTGCTGGCTGCGCCCAGGTGAGCCACCTTCACGCTGATGTTTCCCATCTCGCGGGCACTCCCGGCAGCCTTTACCAGAGCCACAAGCCCCGGGGCTCTTCTTTCCAACAGGTCTGTCTGGTTTGGGGGAACCCTCAGGCGAGTTGCCCCGACTGCTGCTCCTTTTGTGTTCTGAGAGCCGCCTGAGCGCCTGAGGCTCGCGCTCAAAGTCTGTGAGAGGGAAGTGAGGAAGGATGACTGTCTGCTGTTCATACACATTGGGGATAAGTGAGATGGTGGATGTGCGCCGTGGGCTCTTCCTGGGGCTCGGCAGCGGCGTCTCATCTATAAAGTTTATCACCTCATCGCGGCTGAAACACCGCAGTTCGTCCTCGTAGCGCTCCCCGCCACAGACCACACGTGGCAGGTGCTTGAGGGAGTGCATACTATCCTCAGAGCGTCGCCGCTTGCGGTGCGGGTGATGGTGATGTTGGCTCTCCTCGTGGTAGGAGACCAGGCTGCTCCTGCGCCTCTCGTGGCGCGGTAAGGTGGAGCTGTAGTGGGCACTCACTATCATGTCCTCGGTGGAGCCCCATCGGTGAAGGTATGAGGGGATCCGGTCGCTGGTCCACATGTCGGTTTCGTCGTGGGAGTATCTTCTTGTAGGGGGCACCTGGACGCAACACACAGACCAAACCCTTCAGTCTATCGGCCATTTTGATATTCAACTCTACAACAACACACAATCAGTTAGCATTGTGCCACTGCATATTATATATATAACACTATAGATTTTAATACACCTACATTATCAATTAGAAAGGGTACTACATGTAGGATTCTTCAAGGTTTTATAACATTTTTTGAAGTAGTCCCAATCAGCTGCTCTGCTTAAATATTTGGGCTGATGACATAAAGCTCAGTGAATACATTTTTCAATGCTTGCAATACAAAAAACAGGCTAGTTTCAGAAGTCATTCTACTTTTACACTGATTTCAGCCATTATTTCTGTTTAAAAATCCTACATGTCCCAAATATAAGTTGTCTGTCCAACAAGTTGAGTGCAATTTTAACTTATTTTTTAATATAATCCCTCAGACATGAAGGTTTTAACACTCTAACATGCATCAATAAGGTTGTAACTGGTCTACTATTCACCTCCGTTATTTGGAGATGAAAATGCAAAGGTAAATAGTTCCCTACATGTTATACTCACATGCCATTCTGTTCTGACAACTATGCAAGAGAGAGAGGGTTTGTCACAGTGACGTCAAGAGCCACAAGATTGATATCAGTCTGCCCCCCTGTGGTGGGTTTTAGTAAATGCAGAGAAATGAGACAGCAGACGATACAGTAGCATTGAGTGGGTTAGGTGGGAGAGCTGAACAGCAGAGGGCAGCACGGGCATTAGAATGAGTTAGGATGCAGGACAGACTTGGCAGGATGTAGAGAGAGAGAGAGAGAGAGACCAACACACAACAGCCAATAAAGCCAAAGAGGCTTTATTCTGCAATCAAACCACTTGAGAAGTGCCGTAGCATTTCTCAAATGGAGGTGCTACTTGATAATGATTTGAAGGGTTTTGTTGATTCAGGGTCTAACTGGGCCTTCACCCTTGGAGCAGCAACAAAAGTAGTGTGACCGTATCACAGTTCAGCCAGTCTTCCTGTAACTGAAATCAAAAATGCACCTTATTTGTTTTTACCACAAGACATACACAGCAAGGAGTAACACAGCTAACTATCACTAAATATATATCTACATATCACAATCAACTGAATCCACTGTCATGCGAAGAGGTGTATCGGACACAAAAACAATGGGTGGAGTAATGGTTTGGTCTCATGAAGTGATAGCTACTGTATACATCTCTGTTTCAAGGCTTCTTAAAAAAGTCAAATTGAATAGAGATCCAATCCTGTAGGAGCACTGGTCTTCAGATGTCCATTATAATAGCATACTTTTGGGTTATTTTTATTCAAGTAAAAGTAAATGTTTTGGGCTGCAGGCTGTACTGAGAAAACTGAAGCCCTTGTTAAGTTGTTTCTGACAAAGATGACACAGCGTTAAGATGTTTTTTAAAATGTAAACATTGTGTTGGTTGCATCAGTTGTTTCTAAAGATACATATTCTCCCCACAGTCTTCCAGGCCAAGACCAGTATGATTTTTTTTATTTATCATCATCACTACTTTAATCAATGAATTTCATCAATACTGATTTGATATCTGATTCTAGGTCAGAATTTGTTCTTTACAGAGTAAAGTCAGTACTGTAATCAAAGTAGAAAAAAAGGTTTTGTTGAATTGCCCTAGAAGGCTGCATGGTAGAACACATTTTGTTGTTAATGCAGGCTGAAAAGGAGCATTTCAGAGCTCTGCATCTGTCTGTGATGGATGCTGGATACAATGGACACAATGCTTTTGGGTAGAACATGAGCAGATGTTTATAGTGCTTTCCTGAAACCTTGAGGGATTCCTGAAAGGTAGAAGGTAAGTCAGTTACTTAAGTCTTACCCTCTTACAAAATAAAAATGTAGTCAACTGCATGACTAGGACACACTAGTCGATAAATGAAGCACATCTAATATGTTGATGGGACTGCCGATGGTCATATTTACCGAACATTAGTCAGCAGGAGTATTTTTTTTTTTGATTCATGTCATGAGGACAGGATCTCTCGGAGAGATAGCTGCACAAAATGTCTGATGATTCCAGAAAACTCAAGCAAGATATTGTCAGGGCCCACAAGGCCATTTCACCATGCACATAAGCAATGAAGTGTCATTTGAAAATAGTTCAATTGATCAAGTAAAAGAAATGAAGAAAATCAATGAAAATATACCTGCAAATACTGCATTTTATCTTCCTGTTGTTCCCTCAATGGATACCCTTGCGGAACCCCCCTTTCTAAGGTTGAGAACTCATACTTGGCATTACGGTCTACCGTCACGATTTCAGGCGCCGAGCTATAGTCATATGGTCTGTCATATATTAAGTCAGCATGAATTCCTCCATCTTGGCTGTTTTCTGCAAAGTGCAGAAAAGCACGAGCGTCAGGATTAGAGAGCAACGAACTCAATACACAAGACAGACAGACAGACAGACGAATAGATAAGAGAGACAAGTTCAATCGTTCGCTGATTTGTTGACTTTTCCTACGGGTCTGCTCAGGAATATGAGGTTTAGATCAAATAATGTTTTGCTTCAAAAATGACCAGTAATTCAATTTTAATTGTTAGTAAGGGCATCAAAAAGGCCCCAGATTGGTTCTGAATTCAGAAACCTTGCCAAATGGTTGCATAGAGAATCTTTGAAGGAACAGGGCTTACATTCTGAACAAAATGTAAAAAAAAAAACAATGTGTATGTGTGTGTAAATACCCATCTATCTATTTGTGCAATTACTGCATTCATGTTCATTAAAGATCAATTGGAGATGGGTGTTAAATGCTGATCTTGAGGAAAATGTTGGCCAAAAAGATGAAAGATGAAAAGTAGCTATTTTGCACAGGCAGCTTGGCATGCAAGTCAGAGGCTTTGGAATAAACAGGAAACAATCCTTATACATACAACTGTGATGAGTTATACATGGCAAGCCCTCTGGAAAAAAGCAGAGAACTGGCAGTGTTAATTGTCACACAGAATATGGACTGCCCTGTGTTGTTTTATGGCTCCTGCTGGACAATGAGCAGTTATCAGGGAGGGTGTCAGGAGGGAGAGGATCAGAAGGTTTGGAGGGTTAGAAACAGGAGAGAAGGGGTTCAGATCGGGTGGAGTTTAAACAGTGCCAATAGAAAAGAAAGACAGATGGTTCATACTGTCATCAGTTTGCATGAATTGTGGAAATTTGGTCATGGACTCAGTCCACAAGCCTTTCTGTGATTATCATGTGACCTAATTTTGGGACCAAATTTTGTTGAAGTGTCTGTGATTTTTTTGGTGAAATGTTTCATTTTCAGCCCTCTTGGAGTACATTAACATTAGTGTGATGGAAGACGAAAAGTCTTGGACCACTTTCTTTCATTTTTATCTATGAGTCACATATTTACTGAATGCAGTTTGATTAAGAATCTGCCTTTAAATAGTTTTTCCTTTTAAATCACTATAATCTGACCAGTAGGTGCGAGTCCTCAAATAAAAAGAAATTAAAACAACAAAAGAGAGAAAACGAAAATAAACATATGTTTAAAAATAATTCATTTTGTATCTATTTCAGTTGCATTTTCTCAGAAAAAAATTGGGTGTATCCCTTTGTGACCTGAGGGAAATATGACCATCATAATGACATGAAAGTGCTTTTCAGCTTTACTGCAATCGTTCCAGTTTCACTCTGGATCCAAACAAATAAATGGGGAACCATTTATTTTGCTGTTCTCTCATGCCAGGGAATTGTAGAGGAAGATTGCCCAGATCAAATGCATTGGAGTGAAAAAAAGAAAACAGTGCTGCAAGGTAAATATGTCCTTTGTCCTTTTTTTGTTTTGTTTTTTTACATCAATCTCATAGCAGGGTACAGTAAAGCATTTTATAAAGCACACACCACGAACAAAAACACAGAAAAATATATTTTAGTATAGAAAGTTATGTTACACAGACACTTGTCACTTCAGTAACATTTCCTCACAACAAAGGTCACATGATAGGTCACATGATAACATTTGACCACTGATTTCAGACCTCAAACTACAACAAAATATAATGTAAGAAATGATGGCCATTCAAAAGAAACCAACTAACATATCATTCTTTATTCAACCAACATGTACAAACACTATAATCATGATTGCTATTATAAAAAGGTATTAACCACTCTGTAGTCATTTCATCAAATGTAAAAGTCCCATTAAATACACTAAAATGTAAGAAATTAGGCTAGTTTTATGTTTATTTATTATTTTGCTATTATAATTATACATTATTTTGTGCCAGAAAGGTGTCCATAGTCCCCCCAAAATGGAAATACAGTAAATAAATCAGTTCAAAAAGATATATTTGCTGTTTTGAAAATGACCACCTTTAAAATACAGATTCACAGATAATATTATAGCAACTTATATCAGTATATTTTGGTTATCCTGTATCATACCTTGAAGCCAGGTCAGATCAAAGATTGGGGACAAGCCAAGATTATTGACACTAACACTGACTGTAGCATCACTATTTCTAGTATCTGTATTTTGTAGCATGACTGGTCTGACAGAAAATACCAACGACAGAGAGTAACTGCACAGTTTAATATTTGGAACACCAAGCAAAGCAGCCACAGAGGTCGAGGGTGTGACGCCGCAGTAATCATGGGTGCTCCAGAATCAAGGAGCAATTTAAACCGGCATCATGAGGTAGAGATCTTCCTTCGATTTCTTTTCTGACATTTACATTTTCAAATTCTGCTTTTAAAAGATAGGGGTAGGCCCATGACTTTACCCTGGTGACATTTTGTATGTTATGTTTTGGCAAGGTCAAATAATGTTCACCAACAATAAAGATTCCACTGATAAAAAAAAAAAAAAAATGCCACCCTTCTGGGATTAACAATACACAAAAAAATTTAAAACTTTAGTTTGTTACAAAGTTCGTTTTTTTTGTTTTTTTTTCAAAATGTGTTCTGATTGAACCCCCTTCCCAAACAAAACTATAAAGGATGTCTGAAAAAGAAAGTAAACCCCCATCTTCAACGCGGGTGAAATTACCTTCAGTCAGTTGATCGTCTTCATGCACACACGACAGCTGACTACACGTGCATCTGCAGGCTACCAGAAAGCTAGCTGTGACGTCTTTTTCGTTGAATGTGCACATGGAGGCGGTGATGGACGGACAAAAATCCTGTGAGAATCGCTGATGCTGCTTTAAATCTCGAAATTGAAAGTTCATTTTTATCGATTTCTCAGATCGTGACAACCCTAATATCTTATCTAATGATAAACCTGTGATTCTTGAGAATGCTTGCTGACAGTTACTTAGTCAACTGTCCCAAGATAAGCCTGTCAATTTCACAAGCCTTTCTTCACCAAAAATCTATCATTGTCATATCATTTCAATGCTGAAAAGTGGCTGCTCAAACCGCTTCTCATCTGTCTAAACTACATTCATATTTGTGTATATTGTGCTATGTCACAATGTTACTTTGCTACTGGCATACAGTATGTACCTAAAGTCAAATCCTGTGATTTGACAGCATCAGTTATCTACATACACACTAAGAAAAGCTATTTGAACAGTACAGCACCTTTTCTCTACAACATTAGGAAAAAAATGCTTTTCTTGTCACAAATCTTTGATGTTAACTGGCTCAGGTGGAGGTCTGATCATTTATTATCTCGTGCATTGGATTCTCAGTCATAATGTAATAAGAAAGTGGTACTGTGTATTGCACAAATGCAAATACATGAATCACTGAGGATTGTAAATCACAGTGATGACACCATGCTATACCAAGGACAGAGGAGATCTCCATCAAACATCAGGTCATAAACTAAAGATCTTTTTAGCTAGATACTAACCTCTGTTCCCTTCCTGCAATATTGCTGCCCTCAATTTCCCCAGTACAACTACTCCCTAGGCTAAGAGACAAAACTATTTTGGTTGATAAATCACATTTGTCACTGTGATTCCTGTGGCCAAAGACAGTTCAGAACACTTCTCAACACAAACGAGTGTGTGTCCAAACCAGTCTTTAACTGTCATTTGGATTTTGTAAACTCAGGCAAATTGTAAAAGTATATCAACTTATCTTTGGAAGCACACTGAGCTGTCTTAGGACATAGGAATTATCATCCTTATTGTCACTATCAGGTGAAGAGGAGGGGAAAAAAAGAGGTAGGATAAGAGGGAGACGCATGACTGTTGCTTACCCTCGTCCACGTCGTCGTTGGACATGATGGCGACACACTTCTCCCACACCATGCGGATGTCAGCCCGATAGCGGTCGCAAGCCCAGAGGAACATGGGCAGCAGGATGGACTGGGCGATGGAGCACCACAGCACACACAGCACCATCCAGTTGTAGGAGCGGTCAAACTTCAGACTGGCAAAGCTCACCACCTTGGCAGAGTCAGCAAAGGGTTGGAGAAGATACAATCAGATTTTATACTGTGTGGCGACGTATTAGCCTACTTTAAACTCTGTAGACGCATTACAGTCAATTCAGCTGGATTACATGGACAGGTCAGTAGACAGTATTAAGTACTGCAGTAGTGCTTTCCAAGGTTAGCAATAATAAATCTTGTCAGTATGCCAAAAGACAAAATTTACATTGATCGTTTTGTTTAATTATTTTTGTATTTCATGTAAATAGGTGCATGTATCAATAAAACCAAAAAATCAGACATTCCAGACAATAAAGTACTATGATACAGTCATGACTTGAGAGGACTTAACCCACAGGATCACCAGAAAGTATCATGGATTAGGTTAAAGGAGATATTGATTTAGCGCAGCTGCTCTGTTGCTAGCATACTGGCTCAGGTGTGTGTGTGAGCTGACCAATCAGAGCAGACCGGGTATTCAGGAGGGGGGCCCTTAAAGAGACAGGAGCTAAAACAGAGCATTTCAGACAGAGTGTGAATTATATTTTTTTGAGCATTAGAGCATGTAAACCTATTCTAGTAGTAACCCAAAGTAAAATTATGAATGTGAAAATTAGCAAAATATGTTGTGTGACAGCTCATAGTCACCGATGGAACAACAGTCCAAACGACATTATAGAACATCTCTGTGAATAAAATATTATATTATGGACAAAACATGGTGTAACTACCTACCAACTACTAACACCAACTAACAGAATCAGAAAACTTGCAAATCTACTACTTACAAATACTGCTGTGGAAATTATTTTGGTTCAGATTAACATGACGGCACGTCTCTGTTTAAACTTTTAAGAGATACTTGCTTTAACACCACACCTGCGAGTTCCAATATTCAAGCCGTAGTTGACTCAGAATGCACTCGCTACAAAGAGGCCGACAGAACAAAATACTGAAAGTCATCCCCCAGATCCAGTCCTATGCAGTATATTAGTAATCAACTAATTCTACAAGCAGCTTTAAACATGCTGTGACATACAGTTTACAGTAAACATATAAACTAGTGCTGTAACTTATGATCATTTTTTTCAACTGGAATAGTTGTGAAAAACAACAGATGTAGAGAAAGTAGTTGCATCTAATTATCTTATTCATTCATTTCATCCCTACATTCATCCACTGCTCTGCTCCTCAGTGTAGGTAAAGGTGACCTCGTTTCGGGCACGACCCCTTTTAGCATCAGAGATAAAGTGGGTTCTGTACCTCCATGAAGTAACAGAGAGCATTATCTGATCATTAAAGGTCGACGGGATCAGCGTCTAATCCTCATCTCTAATGCATCGGGGGCCGAGACACTGATCAGATTGATTAACTCAAACTCATTATCACCTCCTCTGGTCACACCTTGAACTGGAGCGGCGGCCGCACACAAGTAGCGTCACGGCGAGACTTAATGAAGTTATGAAGTCTCAACCTGATATTAATCTTAGTGTGTCTACTGAGCTGGCCCGATCTGAAAAAAACTGCCAGGAAATCACAGGACAGTGGAGACAACAAAAGACTCGTGTTTTGTCTTTCTATCAGAACACATGCACTTCTGATTTCAACACACTTTCATCCAGAGAGCTGAATAATTGAATGCAGACCAAGCATAACACTTACAACACTCACTCTGACATCACGAAATGTCATGATGTTCCCCAGTGTGGAAAAACTAGCTTATGTTTTTGTTACAGCTAATGTATTTTCCACTGGCTTTATTTTGTTCTCTGAAAAGCTCAAAGTGGTGAGTTCTTATCAGTGTACCACAGTGTTTTAAACTCTAAATATAAGCTCTAACAAACCATGAAAGCAATAACAGGATCAAATGGCTTTTACAAACCTTACTATGGGACTATTTGCAGAGGTAATGATGCAACCATTAGTATTACCAGCAGTTACATAACAAGTGTTGCATAATGGTAATTTCTTAAGTAAACTGGTATCCGATGGCCTTAAGATAACACTTTGGAGTTGTAGCGCTGGGAGTAAGTAGTACGTCGACTCACCGGCCAGGCTCTTGAGAACGTGATCAAACAATTCTATTTTTGTTTTGTTTTTTTACTTTCCCACAGTGGTGATTCTATTATGGTCTGTTCATATATCTACACCTCAGTGTTCCTCTGTGTAACACCATACGTGCCTGTGTGTGTTTCAGCTTTCCATGCATTTAAATAGCTCATTACAACAGGTAACAACGACAGCAAGCAGACGCGTTGTTGTTTCTACCACAGCACTGGAAATATGAGCTCCCATTGGTGCTGCGCTCCCTACTCTGTCATGCACACACATACAGAAACCTAATAGGAAGTTGTCGTAAAAGTGATACCTCACTCTCTTTTCCTATCCACTGCAAGAGGGCAGTTTCCCCTCCGATCAGACAGAGAACATCTCTGTCTGGAGGAGTGATGTTGACAAGTAATAATGTGACACACACTAATTAAGCAGCACACAGTTACAACAGAAGCGTCTCTACTATTCATGTTTCTTTATACACTGATATCCACTATTCATTAATTCATAAAAAGCATTTCCCCGTGTGTTCCGTCTCTTTTTGAATAACAAACAGCAGCTGTGGTGCCTAAAGACCTGTGAGCTCATCGGTGTTGCGTAATTGCGCTTCCCAGCAAGGATTCATTCAGTCTCTGTACCTTTATTCACATTCTCCTTTTGGTGCAAACTCCGATGTGCTACCATCTCTGTGAACTTTCTGTAAGGACCCTTCTTGATGTAGGGCAAGAGCTAATTTGAGTAAAAATAAGTGATTTTTGAGGAACATTGATAACAGTAGGAAACATTGAGGTGTTTGGTGCAAGCAAATACGTGCAAATGAATCGATTTGTCAGCGTATTAAAAGAGAGACCATTTTTGAGAGAGTAGATTTGTATAATTCTACTGAAACATGACTTTAAGGCATAATTTAAGATCACTTTAGAAGCCAAGAACTGCAAGTTGTTATTATGTCCCCACTGAGTTTTTTTCTTGGAGAGAATTCATGTATTAAGAACACTGGAAAGATTATTCTAGCCTGAGGCTTCAAAGTAACCTGACGTACCAGATGGTTTGTTAAACAGAACCATCTGGGAAGGAGCCGCCACTTTCAAAAAGCACTTGGCAGGCGATTGGACCAACCGTCAGTATATCACAGACAAACTTTAACCAGTCAGTCTGTTGGTAAATCAAACTCTCACCAAAGCTTGTTGAGAGAAGAGAGAAAACCTCTTTCCGACTGAGAGAAGCCGTCAGATTTCAGATTCTCCTGCACTGCTGTTCTCATCCTCACAATAAAACAGTAAAACATGTTATTATTACTCAAACTCCCACATTTCCATTGAGGTTTATGATTGGTCCACACAATATTGCTTTTATTTGTTTGATTTATTTATGATATTTTATTCGTTTGACTTAATACCTCTGTGATGTCTTCTTCTTATCATCCTTTATTGATTGTATTCTTCTTCTCTCTTTATTTGCATTGCTTTCTTAGGGATTTTGCCTGTTTTATTACTTTTATTCCTTTTACTTGTAATTACTCATATTGACATTTTATGTTTTGCATTAAGCGTTTAGCCTTTTTGTTTTAACATCTCCTTAAACAAGGCCTCCTTGGCTTGACTGTTGAGTATTTATTTTGTAATATTGATTTTCCTGCTTTTGCTCGACTGTCAAAGCACTTTGTAAACTCTGCTTTGAGAGGTGCTATATAAATAAAGTTATCATTATTGTTTTATCAGGATGTGTGGTGACATGGCTATGTTGAACCAAACAGTGTATTGATCCTATGATAATGCGATATAGTTTCCTTGGTTAGTGTTTCATATTTTAGCATTAAAGGCTCGTGCAGCTAGTGATACTCTGTGCAGGGTTTTCTTTTTGGCTTGCCTCAGGTGTACAACACTTAATTAAAAAAGGTTTGTCTAATGTGACAATGACTCCTAACAGATGGCTGGTGCAAATGATAACAGAACTGAGGCAATGTATTATATATGAACTGACACTGAGGCACTTTGAGACACATAATGTTCTTCCACTTAGAAGAGGTAGAGTGAAACAACCCAAACCTCATTTCACAAAACTTCTACTATTAAAATATCCACAATGAAATGGCTCAGCCATGTGGGTTAAATGTGAGCAGAGGGTACTTGCTTTAGAAATAATAAAAAACTACCAAAGGACATTTTCCCTTTAGAGAAAGCTCTATCCAGGTGACTTGCTTTCAAGATGACAGTACGGCTGCTTTGGCTGCATGAAAAGCAATAATCCTTGAGCTTTCTACAGGCTCTCAAGTCCTCATAGAAAACCAATGTATTGACTTGTTTAAAAATGGATGAGAACCTGAGGGTGGAATTTGCAAACCAAATGGCAACACACTGAAACAGAGCTCACGCCTTCACTCATTGATAATGCACTTCAAGGATCACGTTTCCTGGGAAGTAGAAGAAAGTTACGCTCTGTTTTCAAAGTCTGGATTTCCTGGAAGATGATACCAGTGCTTAAATGTAACCTGGAACTCCTTCTGACCAGGAGCTTTTTCTAGTGTTGGCCAACATATTCATGTTGATATTCTTATAGACTGCATGCAATCAGTACCCCTTACCCCTGCTCCAGTAGTCACACACTATAGACGGTATATATAGACGCACACTGTCCATATTGTACACACTTAGCCTGACCTACTTAGAGGCCCAGATGAGCAGAAACATTTAAGTTCATGTAAATAATAAAACAGTATGGGATGGTTACAGGAGCTGCAGTGGATAAACTCCACCCTCCAAACCGTTACTTTCATCTTAATTTTTAATTTTTATCCCCCAACCAACCCTGTCCACTGTTTCACTCTCCAGTGCCGTCTCAATTAACCTCCCTTACCCGTACAAGTATGAGTGATGATGAGGTCACATAAAACCTGACCTCACTGTATGTTAGCGTGTCCTGTTTTCAAAGAGGGCGCCAGCATTTTGCTTCGACATCATCTGAGAAAGAAAATTTCCATTTCAGTATTTTCAATCTACTCAAAAGTTTCTTATTGTGGGTAATATATATACATAAATAGACATTTTTAGAAATGCTTCTTATTGTTCAGTGTTTTACCAACACTGGAAGTTTTCTTATCTGGAACAATTATTTATAATAACTCTATTTCCATTATTTTATACTGGCATACATGATCATTCTTATTTTTGTTATGTCAAATGAAACAAGCAAGGAGATATGTTTCTTGCAGCTGACATGCAGAACAGAAGAGAGAGTCTCTGAGAGTTCTGGAAATACCTTCAAACCAGCAGACAGTGTTGTTAAACGACCTTCTGGGTTTTTTAAAAGATCACAAGGGGTTAGTGGTTAAGAGAGACAGATGCTCAGCTCTGTGAATCAAATGTCATGATAAGTAATGAGAGGCACAATCTGGAGCTACATGAACTACTATAAAACACTGATGAATGCCTGAAACCATACACAGTCACAACTGATCCGGAAGTCTTGCATCTGTTAGCCCATGGTAATACACAAATGACTTCAACTGGAATTTTTTGCTTTATCAACCAGGTCTTTTAACTGGTTGGTTCTCCGACCAGATCCATCACAAACTGCAATCATGTTCAGGCAACTCACCAGTATGGGGAAGCCAGTCAGGAAGTCATAGATGAAGACGATCCCACTGATCAGGTAGGTGATCTGCAGTGACGTCTTGAGAGGCTCCGATCCATCGATGGATGATCTGCGCTTCCCCTGGGCGTCCTCCACCACTATGGTTGGGACGTTGAACTTGTTCTTGTCTGCTTTGTGGCCCGCCTGAATGGAGAAGGTCTGGAAGAGAGCGATGCCGATGCAGATCACGCCCATGGCCACGCTGCCGCCGATCAGCAGCAGAAAGCACACGCCGAAGCCCAGACCGATCTCAGTCACAATGAATCGGCAGTCAGAGGTGTAGAAGCGGTCGAAAGTGTCGTGCCAGCCCACCGCTGGAAGTGTGGACAGGATGAAGGAGACCATCCAGATACCCATCACTGTGTGCACCGCCTGCTTTTTGGTGTTACTCAACCTGGAAGCAAAACCACAGATTTTAGCCTAAAGTTCAACTGCTGTCAGGTCTTCAAGTGAAATGGGCTTTGGCTTTTTTTCCTGCTGTGTATATCCCGCAAATTAGTCTTGAACTGGGCAACTGGATTAGGGTTTCCTTTGTCCAATAATTATCTTTTTTTACAGTGAAAATCTGACTATGATCTGACTTAAATCTCTATTGTTATAACGTCCAGTGAAAATAACTGAATGATAATAAAGGTGGAGTTTGCGATTCTGGCGAAAGATAGCTGATCGTTGACTCTTATTCCCCGATCATCAAATACCGATGCTTTGGGTTCGAGGCATGGACTGAGCCAGCCTTGGAGTGACACTCAACAATCAACCGCCTTTCTATTCTTTCTACTATAGCTGATTGTTGATTAATGGAAAAATAATCAAGTCAAAAATAAGTCAAAATAGTTGGCAATTAAATGTTTTTTTTCATCCACCAATTGATTAATCAACTAATCATTTCAGCTCTATTACAATGTACAGTTATGCTTTGTACGGAGAACACTGATACTGAAGAAATATATGTGACTGACAAAGTCAGTGTAAAGAGCCGTTGTAAAACTACAGCTTTGGTAAAATACTGCAAAATGCCACAAAATGGCACATCTGCACCTGGGACAGCTAAGCTGAATTTCTCACACCACCATCACTTAGATAAGCTGGAGATGAATGGAGGGAAATCAATGCTTTGCTGATGGCCAAAGATTGCTTTTCACGTCCCTCGGTCTATTTGTCATCTAGGTCTATTTCAAGGCGGAGGGATTTCTATTTCCTCTCACCTCCAAGTAATTGTTACAGTCGAGCAATTTGCTGAATGTGTTTGTGTCCTCTGGCGGTATGGCACTTCTCAAGGTTTGCACACGTACGGCTAAAAATACGTCAGGCAGTTAGTGGTGTTCTCAAACTTGACGAAAGACTGTGCTATCCTGCCGAAACACTTGCACCTAAAGCACTGCATCAGCAACAAATCATACACGGAGGCCAATCCTTTTTAAACTGGTAGAATACCGAGGTAGGGTTCGTTATGTGGCTTTTATAACTTTCTAACCATACTATCTACGTATTGGCCTCCTTTAAAAGTGGATATAATAACAGGGGACGTGTGGACAGAATTTGCAAAAAATGTACCTCTCCTCCCTAATTTGTGTTGGAAAGGAATACAGTAAATTCTCAGTTAAGCGTCACTTGTCCTGGAGCAGTTTTGGCAGGAAAACCAATCTATCTCCCTCCAGAGAGCCGGAGCCCATGTCGACTATCCTCCTCTTCCTCTCATTAAAATCCCCTGGAAGAGCACTGAGAATGTGACCCCTCACATACAAAACATGTCAAAAATACAGTCAAAGTAGTCATGTGTTAGCCTACATGCACTGCCACAACATGAGTGGCACAGAGGGGGCAGCGGCAGCCTCTGTCTTTGCACTATGGCTTTGTGCAAAGACGAGTAGGTCTTGTTGTCACTGTGAGTAATTATGCTAGCCTTTCCTGAATGTGCCTGGGGTACATATGATGGGGAGGGTTACGTCACGAAGCTGCTTGAATCTATTACCAGAGAGAGAGCGTTGCGAGGGGCAGGGCAGCTAAGAGATAGCGAGCGCCGGGTGATGAGAACAGCTGCCGAAGTACAAGGTTGGAATTCATAATTCAGGCCTTCGGTGTGTGTTAATGTCAGGGACAAGGCAGTCATGCTACCTCAGCAGGGCGAACGTGGAGCGATTTAAATGAAAGATGAACAGCAATTACACGGTGCATCGCCTGAGCTATCACTCCGCCATATCGCTGTTAAAAGTGACTTCGGAAAAAAAAGAAGAAGAAGGAGACGCTGAATGGAAAGTCAGTGTTTCCAGGCAGGAGAGAACATAGTCAGACAAGCGAGGGACCAGGCGAGGAAGATAAAAGTGTAAAGCCTGATATCTGTGCGAGGACATCAGCCAATAATGACAGCTGCACGAGCAATATAGATAGCAAGATTGAGCATAGATTTAAAAGGAAGTTTGCATATCTTATTTGAACGTCTGCTTATCTGCAGAATTGGCCAAGCTGACTGCAGGCTGAGCATCTGCAGGCCCGATGCCACAGGAAGTACAATCTCTTTGTTTTTTCAGCAGGGTAGGAAGAGGGACGCAACACAACGCTGATCTTCACCACATGAACCACAGCACCAGCTTCTGCACCAATTCAATCACCCGCACAGAGCAGCTTGCATGTATTGTGCAAAAATTGCAGATTGCAGATGTCAGATGTAGACATGCATTAAGCTTCAAATGATTGATCTGTACGTGATGACCAGAAAATCTCTACAAATCAGAAAGCCAAGACTGCAGAGGTGAGATTTGAGGTGAGGTCACCTTAAACTGCAAATGACAAACTAGCATATAAGCCGCTGTATGTGATTTATGTGGTTTTAGGCTTGTAACTGTGCAACCGTCATGGTGTTTTTCAACTGCAGATAAAATACCAAGCTTAAAGGGGCTCTACCTAACAGTTAACGTGTAATATAATCACTTTTTTATTGGCAGTAGGCGAGCTCTTTGTAACGTGACGTGAAAAATAAGACCTTCCCATCCTTCTCGGTTGCCTATACAAGCCTGTGGACGATCTGTTTGTCAAACGCTGCTCTGTTGTGGATTTCTTCGTGAAGGACTTGGATCGGAAGTCCAAAGACTGATCTCGAGTGCCTTGCTTCAGTGCCTGTCTCTGCTTCACCAACAAGAGAGCAACAGGAGCTAACGTTGGGTTAGAAATGGAGTCCGCCAACATAAACTATCAACCGGCTTCCAGCGCAACACAGAGGCTCCACAGGGCCCCTTCGAATCAAAGACATCCGTTAACAAATCCCTGGTTTTGAAATGAGAAATGAGTTTAACATTGTAGAAATCAAAGCAATCCAAACACGTGTATCCTCCTTCCTGATAATGACGTAAGATAAATCCCAACATAACAGTATGTCTCCTCAAAAGTGTAATTTTCCAGTCAAAAGCCCTGGATCTCGTCAACCATCATCACAACAGGTAATGTTAAAGCAGCAGTTGTACATCCCAGAATACAGACAGAAATAGCATCAAAATCTTGTTTCAGAAGGAAGCAGCAACGTTGCTCAGAACATCTGATTACGTGTGAACAGCAGATGTCTAACAAGACCAAAATGGTGTTACTGCAGCAGGGCTCTGACTGGTAATGTGAGGTGAACCTGATCTTTATTATTCAGAGTTACTTCGTAATATCACTTGTTGTGAGAAGCCAAATGAAGCTGGGAGCTAGAGCTGGCAGATGCTCTGTCTAGAGGGTTTTACACGGTGTTACCCCAAATAACTGCAACCAGCAGATGTGTTGGCAGCAGAGGGAGATTTCACCTGATGCAGAGCATTCCCAAAAAACTGATGTAAACAGGTTGTCAATTTGCACCAATCTGAATACCGTCCCCATCCAATCTGAGGGATGTGCTCAGAGGTGGAGCGAGGCGCCAGAAAATTTGCAGCTTGAATGCTGTGTTTCAAGGTGGCTCGGGCGGATGTTGCGTTAATGGAATCTGCAGGATGGTAGAATTCAAATTGTCTTTAAATCAAAATTCAATTCTATTGTTTAGAACATAAGAGAAGTAGATGGTTGGATGTCTAAAGTACTCAGTATCTACATTAGTAAAATACAGATTCATGTTCTTCTTACTTACATAATTACAGAAAATACTGTATGTTGAAATGACACATTTTTAACCATTCCCCTTTAATTAGAAATAAACATATTTTCTCACTTGCCTCGAGTGGTGTGTAGTCATGGACATTATCCAAGAACACACTGTCAATATTTTTTATGTGGACTATTTATTCAGTAGAAGGTACCTCCATAAAAAATGTTTGCAGTGAGGTCGAGAGCAGTCAGGAAATTCTTTCTGGAACATAAATTCACTTTGGGGGTGAAGGCAGAAATCTCAGAGGCATATATCTCAACACCAGAATGTGAGCAAAGGTATCTGTAGTGGTGTGATACCTTGCTGGGTACTACAAGTCATGAAGTATGTAAATTTGGCAAAAACTACTCTTTGTAAATTGACAGGCATGAACAGAAACGGCTTTTGATAACCGACTCGGGTGTCTTACCTGTAGTTTACAGGCCAGCGTACCATCCACATGCGGTGATAAGAGAGCGAGGTGACGGAGAAGCAGGTGACCAACGTGAGAGTGTAGAAGGTGGACACAAACACCTTGCACAGACCCTCGTTCCACTCGTAGTTGGAGTGCTGCCGGCGAAGCGTTATCACGCAGTACATGGTGATGGGGATGGCCATGTTGAGGATGTGCGTGCCCGCCAGCGTGCAGATGAGGAACTCCAGCGGCTTCCACTTTTTCTGCTTGGCGCTGACGCTAAGGATGCTCCAAGTGTTGGCCAGGATGGATACCCCCGAGCAGACCAGCCAAGCCAGCGTGTTGGCGTTGATGACGTCATCCTTCATGGTGGTTACCTCATCCACCATGTTGGAGCGGGGAAGGGCGGAGCCTGGGGGGCCGCAAGGAACTGTTGGCAAGAGCAGGTACACACGAGGAGAAGGAAGAGGTGGTGACGGGCAGGAGGGGATGCAGGGCGTCAGGCGAGGCAGGCATCCTATCTTGGTGGGCGTGCACTCTCCATGGGGTGGCCACAGCAGGGAAAGGACACGGTAGCGGTGCGACGCAGTGGGATGTTAGTGGGGAGGATGGAAGAGCCGAGCCAGTTCCCTTACAAGGCCGAGGCTGGAGAGGGGGAGAGAGAAAAGAGGGATTCAGAGACCGTAAGAGACAGTCCAATTCAAAATAATCCTTCATCATGCATAATCCCTAATTCCAGTTAACTAATAGGGTTATGTTAATCACAACAGTTGAACTATTACCATTAATAATGGAAGCCGTCCATTTCATGTGGTTAAGACAGAACAGTAATCGGTCGGCAGGGCTTATTACAAAAATGCTGCAAGCGACAGGACAGAGAAAAGCATAAAGCCACAATTATATGCAGCTGTTGTTGTACAGAAACCGCTGCTCGTGGTCACACTGTTTCATTCTACTGGCACAAAAACATTCAAGTCACATCAAAATGTTGGAGTAGACGGAGAACATAACAGAATCAACTCAAATGGCATTAAGTAGAGTGCATACCTCCGCCCAAGGCCCATCAGTCCACTTTAATTCAATCAATTAATCATGCTTTTATTTGGATCTGCATCAAATTGTACTCACTCATAGACACCAGCTACCTAAATACGACTGATTTAAAAAAAAAAAAAAAAAACAAGTTCCGTGCATTATTCCCTGAGAAATTAACTCACAATGTTGAAGGAAGTGACAAAAAAAAATTCCTGGATGCATCCCTTTATAAGCATCCACAGCAAAAGTTAATGGGGTCTACTCTGGGAAAGAAAAACAGCAATTAGAGGAAAATTGTGATGATCATTTGACAAATTGTAGACTAAATCATTAATCTTGATGATAAATAAGGTATTGATTCAAGTCCATGGCAACAGTTTCTAGTGTTGGATGTTCAGGGCTTCATTATATTAGGGGTTGTTCCTGTTATTTTGTCCCACCCCTGTAACATCCTTAAAAAGGGTGCCATTACAAAACTGAATCTTTTGCAATCCTGTTTCAAGGAGCCATCGAGAGAATAAAGACATAGCTGGCTACAGGTTTAGTCCATGTTCAAGGGCCACTTCCGGCATATGACAGCTCCTGCTCGAGAATCATCAGAGGAGGATGACTTTGGTCTCCCCACTGTGGAGTGAAAAATGCTTGGCACAGCTGGAGCGTGTTGTCACATTTATTTCCTGTCTTTTGGCTTGTCCAAACACTGATGTGCTGCAGGCAGGACCCCTGAGAGGGGACACTGGAAATGACAAGAGCCGCGTCATCGTCACCCTGCTCACTCCTCCACTGATCTAATCCTCCTCTCTCCACGTCTTTCCTCCGGTGGCACCCTAAACATCTGCCAGCCAATCAGATTCAGTCATGCTAATGCAGGATGTTAAGACGCAGCATGTATATGCCCCTGGGACCTGTGTAACCATGTGGATAAGGAAATGTTCACAGGGCTTAAGAAGCCGTGACAAGGCATTAGACTCCTGACTTTACAACTGTAGTTGATCAGGGGAGAGCTGCACCAATTAGGTTCAGAGTAGCAATTAAAATTTAAAGTCTGTGTGTGGCACAGTTCGTTTGGAGTGAAGTAATGGAACGACATCACCACGCATACTACTGGAAATGAGGTCACAGTGACATCCGACAGCCAGCAGTGTCTCATTCTTGGAAATCAGAGAATAATAAATAGAATAGAGGGCAACTAACGCCTGGAGTGAGTCTTATGTTCAGCTTTATCGTTCAGTCCAACAATAACTTTTAACCCTATGAAAACGGACCTCACACGGGCAGCTCTAAACATAAACAGAGTTGGTTGTTTTGAGCAGTGTATTTAGCAGTTTTTATGATGAGTGTATTTCTAAGTTGTGAGCATATTGAGCAGATGAAGATACTCCAAGATGTATCACCACACTAAGCAAAATGACCAATGTAGTGTCATGATTTGAGTTATTGATTTAATTATTTCCTGTTTTATTTTGGTGAATTCATTATTGTGCACTACTTCTACTCTACTTCCTGTCATTGTCTGTTTTCCCGCCATTTTTGATTGCTCAGTTTCACCTGTCTCTTCCCTTCTTTGTGTATTTAAGTCTTTCACTCTCTCTTGGTCACTTTGTCCGTTTTGTTTTTGGGTCTTGTATTTCTCTTTGGCTCTTTCTGGATTACTCTGCTGATAAAAATGGGCACATCTCAATAAATAAAGGATGTACATAAGTCAAGGCATTTTTGTTGATGTTTTTACATTGGGAAATCTTTTGGATTGATATGTTTTTTGTTTTAATCTAGTAAATTGTGATGAAAAACATGTCATGAGTTTCTTTTAATTTATGACATAATTCTTTATGTCTTTCTTTCTGACCTACACAACCTTTTAGCTTAGATCTTACGGACACAATCGAAGTTAGATGGAACTAGACATGGATTTGTTATGATCAACCCTCTGCAACATCGGGTTACCAGCTCTGCCTTATAAAAAAGTGACTCATGGTCCATGTGACTTTTGTTTACAGGTCGTTCAACTGTAATATCGTGGTGTGAATCTAAACACAGCAAACCAAATAACAAAGCAACTGTTTCACGAACACTGCACCACAAGACGATCAATGAAAACACACTGGGTTAAAAAGTGTCATCACACCCTCAAAAACCATAAAAACACAACACATTAGACCAGGCTGGGATATGAAGAGAATGATTCATAGCTTTGATCCAGGAATCCCCAGGTGGTTGGGATGGACTAAGCTGCAGTCTGTCTGTTTACTGTAGACTGAAACCTCGCCTGAGTCAAACGATAAACACAGAAACGGTGCCACCGCAGCCTGAACCAAATCTCTCCAATATACACCTAAACTGAGGAGAAAACACAGCTAATCTGTTTTAGTAGTGCCAAGAAGAATACGTACACTACATTTAAGTTCGAGAACCATTTTCAATTACAACTAAACAAACAGTTATGCAGTCGCGGAGTCTCAGCCGGTCAGAATAAGAGTTAAGGACTTTTTCAGGTCTTTGGATCATGAGCTCCCTCACAGCCTTCGGTATCATTTGATAAAACATGATTTCACCTTCTCGTATATCGCTCAACCAGACAGCTGCTGCCAATATCTGGGCACCTGCGTTTTCTCTGTCAATTACGCCACCCCTCCTCTCCATCTTCCCCACAGCAGGAATATGCTTTACTGTGTCACCCTGACCCTTTTCTTTTAATGCATTTCCTGCCTCTCTGTCCATGTGCGCGTTTACAGTGTGAAATGAATCCACTCAGTATTGTTCAGCAGCCTCTGAGCTGCTGACCAACAGAGTGAATGTAAGCACCCCTTTCAACACTTTTCTTACATGTGGGCGTAACTATCAAGTGTAGACACGAGGGAAACATAATGGTTGCAGGTATTAATAGTCGTAAATGACTTAGCTGTAGAAACTTTCAGCTTATTGTTTTAGTCCTCCAGTCCAGAAGTGTTCTGTTTTGGTTCACTGTCATCGCTCTCATAATGTCACAGCAGCAGACAGCTGTTTTCAGTGAAAAAGCTCTTAAAACCAGTGGTGGAAAGTAACAAAGTTAATTTACTCAAGTGCAAATTAGAGGTTCTTGCACCTTTCTTGAGTCTTGAAAGACTTTTAGTGCAGCTATAGTTACATGTCATTACTTTGCAAATTAAGATTTTTGCATGCAAAACATAGGGACCTCAGCAAAAATGTTTTGTTAAAACTCGAACTACCAAAGTATAAACTGAAAGTAGTACAACTGAAACAATTAGTCAATTAATCAATTAGTTGACTGACAGACAATAAATTGGTTTTATATTTGACAAATTTTAATGTTGAAACAAAAATCCTGCTTTTATATTAATGCATAAGAAATAATAATTACGATAATATGAAATAGCATATAGTCACAGTCACAGGGGAACTTTTCTGCAATCAGTAAATTAAATTTTCCTGACTATTAGGTATATAACAGGTATTTTTACTCACAACTTATTGCACTGTGTTATTAGTCATTTTAGATAAAGGACGTGAATACTTCCTCTAACATTGCAAAAAACCCACTAAACCAAACAGACAAAGTTAGCGGCTAGCAGAATACAGCAGTGGAGCATTTAGCAGGTAACAGCCGGACACTTCCCCAGAACAGAGCTGAAAGAATAGTGTGTTTGAGGAACATTAACTTTGATCCCTGGGCTTTTTTTTTTTGCAAAACTGGACACCCAGCAGCAGAAGCTGTGAGACGGGTCATCTACAGTCGTTGGATTTTGACCATTCTGACCAGTGAACCAAAGCAATAAACCCTTTTTATGGAAGACGTTTTCACTTGTCAAAGCCAGGGTTGCAGCCGTATACCATTTTTAAGGAATAAAGTAGTATGTAAATTGATTATCATTATTCTGTGTACATTTGCTGTCTACAGTATTTATCTGTGGGGTTTTCTTAGTGTTCAACAAAGCTCAACGAGTCAGTTCGGTCCTCTGGTACGGTGCATGTTCATGCTCACTCTCCGATGTATCACTGTGATACTTAATGGAATGGAGCCATCGTTAATGTTAATATTTACACCTGTGTTTCTCCTGCTTTGACAAGTCTTTGCGTGAGGGGTCTGTACGCCGAATTTAAAGTAAAAGTGCTGCAGAGTGGAGATGATTTTCAGTGTGTTCATCAGTGCGAGCAACGCTTTCAAATAATGGGTTCTTGTCATTGATTTAAATGAACATTTTAACATTTAACGTAACCAAAGAGTACAAGCTCACGCCCAACCAACCATTTAGCAAGATCAAATCTTTTTAAAACATTTACATAGGGGTGGGGTTTCAAGGTTTGTTACGCCACAGAGAGAGCTAATTAATTGTTTTCTAAAATATGCTAAATTAAATTCTCAAGCAGATAGAAATCAAGAAATAAGAGAGCAGGCCTAAACCCTATTAACCCCCCAGCCCCCGCAGCCCTCCCTTTAACTCCCACCCATTAACCCCACCCAACAACCGCACTTCCAACCCACCCTGAGCCTCATGTATGAGCAACAGGTCAACAACAGCACATCATATCAAATATTTTCTGTTTTTTGGATCACAAATGGTGGGGTTTAACATCAAACTTGGATATTGGTTGACCGTCCTTACAATCAACATTTTAGTCACAGTGAAGGAATTGGCCCCTCGGCTTATTTTGAGTCATGTTCAATGAAAAGAAGTCACGTTCGTCATCCTGGAATTGCTCAGAAAATGTCACATAATACCTCTTGCAGCCACTGAGACACTACAGCGAAGACCACTTAACGAACAGTGTGCTCCAAGTCATGTTTCTACGTAGACACGACATACAAAACAATTCCCCTTTCCATCTGTCCAGCTGTGTTTGTAATTTGCCGACGCAGCCAGAGAGCAGCAGAAAATACACTCTAAGCCCTTCTGCCTGGGTGACTCATGAGGCTCCAGAGGGACAATGGCAGCTTTCAATTAATACAAGAAATTGCAATAAAGTCTAACAAGGTTATTCCAGGATGTTTACGAGCAACTGCAGTTTTCCTACCTCTGGGAGCAGCTAAGGGGGACTGTGGAGATTTAAAACGAACAATACATGGGAGGTATTTTTAGCTGGTGATGATGTCAACTTTAATCCAATTTTGGCCTCTTTTTTATTTTGATCATTCCGGCCCTTAACTCGCTCTCCACCTCAGTTTGAGCTTCTTATCATCCACGGCTCGTTCACATATTCAGAAATAAGACGTGTTGAGGGGTATTATGTGTTGCTGTATATGATGCAAAACTCCAGTGAGAATTCACAGGTGACTTCGAGATGTCTCTGAGCCTATTAATACCAATGTTGATGCAGAGCATGAGCACGACTTGCCAGCACCTTACCACTTCCACCTTACCAAATTCGTCATTCTGACGGAAATTCAATTAAGCCAGCCAAGTCTCCTCGAGCGGCACCGAACCAGACCAAAACACGTGAGAGAAGTCGATTATCACCGTGCTGTGCTACACTGCCTTCAAAATGATTCTGTCACAGTGCATGTTAAGAGATCAGAGATGGAAAAATGCACACACAGTTAATTATGTCTACAATGTGGGTAAAATCTGCAACACAACCTGAAGGACACCGCCAGCTTGGGCTACGAATTACACACGCAGAGAATCATATTTTATGGTGCCAACATCTAATTTTGTTCCAGTGTCAAATCTAAACGTCACCATGTTCCTCTCTTGTGCAAGTCGGATGAGAAAAAAAATGCAAGAAAAGCTGGCTGATGAAATAGAAACCTATGACGCGTACTAATCAACACACCAACACCTACGAAACCAGCCCTGTCACCAGACATTACTTTGGAAACAAATCTAAATGGGAATTCCAGTATTTTTAAACCTGGGCCCTATATCTACATGTTTGGGTGTGTAAATGATTCAAACATACCAAAAGTTTGGGAATGAGTCCAGTATATCGCCTTCTCAGCTGGCAGCTGCGACACGTCCGCAATGGCTACGATGTAATCCTTTGGGGCAACTCCGATTGTCAGTTACATCCACTTAAAGTGCTTGTATTTGCCACCGACAGGTGTAGAGTATGTGATTTTAAGTATCTTACAACACGGAAACAATTCCTACAGAGAGAAACCTTTTTGCTTAATATTAAGATCAATTTTTGTAACCAGAAACACAAGTCTCATTCTGCAATCTCACAAGATGTGCGTTGTTGCAGAAAGATGACAGTGGAAACATGAGTCAGAGTTGAGGAGAGGAGTTTACGTAGAGGGACTGCCAGCAAGAATTCGTTTCCAAAGTCACGGCTGATTACTTAACTGATTTTAACACTCCACAACTGTAGCCGCCCATCTCAATCAATCTCATTGAGATTTCACAGCGAGAGTTTTCCCCGAACGAGACTTGTGTTCTGGTAACAAGACAAATCTTATTATTTAACAAAACAAGTCAATCTCTGGAGGAATGGTTTCCGTAATGTTGTCAGACACTCAGAATAGCAACCTCAGCCTGTCAGTAACAAATGCAAGCAGTGGACGTGACTTTGACAGTCAGAGTTGCCTCAAAGGATTACATTGCAGCCGTTGAGGCGGTCCTCTGGACCTACTCCAAAACATTTGGTAAGCTGAAATCATTCACAAGCCAAACATGGAAATAAGGCCCAGGTTTAAAAATACCAGAATTCCCCTTTAAAGAAAACCCTAGATTACATCCAGTGACATCTTTAAAAATCCTCTATCTTGCTCTACAAGATCTGGGCCATGGAAACTAAGGTAATATTGCGTTTAGGAAAAGATCATGGATAACTCTAATAAAGCCGATAAAAAGGCAAATGTTAATTTGAAGCGGAACTCACTACATAACCACCCACCGCGATCTTCCTTACAACATAAAGGGCACACTATTTCACGCATCGGCACTGAACACTAAACACTGGCAATGGGCGTAAATCATGAGGGTAATTCCTGGCAAATGAGCTGAATTAAACACGCTCAATGGACTGGACCACTGAAAACTATTCTTCCTGTAAGAGAAAGCATAGGTGAGGATGAAAATGGGAAGTCAACTGAAAGCTCTTTTAAATATTCAGAAAGACTCAGAAAGAAAAAGTTCAAGAGGCTGATATATCCGTTGGATTTTGCTGCACAAATATATCTTTGACAAACACAGCATGTATAAGTCCGGTTCATTCTAGTACCTCTCATCCAAATGTTAGGTCTTACTCTTAAGATCTCCACATCACCTCTACGAACACTGGAAAATGTCCCGGACCATCATGATGATGTGAATCCTGAAAACTACCTTTAATACAAGCTGCACAGTATTTAATAACATCGGTTGCAGCAGCTCTAAGTGTGAAAAAGTGCACCACCGAATTTTGCTCACACCTAACTCATTATAGAAAACATGCCCCGCTGTTTAGCCATGTACTGAAGGATTCTGGATCACAATCAACTGCTCATTTGCATTTTCTCTCCACATTTCTCTTCACTTTGTCGTAACGTGAGCACACCATGACTGACTTTAAAGGGGAAACAAACTGTTTATTGTAACCTGCCATGGACTGGAGATGCAACAAGTTGTTAGACACAAAATCTGTGTGGAGATCAGGTTCAATTAACTACTTTTCATGAAAACAGTGATGCTTAATTATAGAAATCACATACTATATTGCAAATGTCTGGACGCTATTATATTCTTTAAAACAATACACAACAATATACGCAGCATATTAGTAGTATTGGTAAAAGTGGTGGCTGTCGTAGGAGTATTAGTGGTAGTAACAAGAATAGCAGTGGTAGTAGTTGCGGCACTGGTTTTATTTAAACACTTGACTGACGGGCTTGCTAACCATAGTGGAACTAACAGCTCGATCACCCACAATCCCCTGGGCCTCCGAGCCAAATCTGTCCTCTACACAGGGGAAATCAGCGCTGACAATAACACACTCGCTGTAAAGACTTCCTCTCTCTAAAAACGAGACACTGAGTGTTAACAGGGTGGCACAGAATCACTGAGGTGGTTCATACAAGGAAGATCTGGAGACAGAAACATGTCACGGCAGCTTCAAATGGGTTTTTAGAATGACGTATTTTGCATTTTGCCTAGCTTACATTCGCCGTTTACAACCAGACGTGAAGAATCGCTTCAGAGCAAAGGAACAGTAAATAACTGATCTCTCAACTGGATAAAATTTGGTGGATTTCTTATACTTTAGCCATCAAACAATGACACCAACAGAGCTAAAGACTTTGTTCCAAATAATCTGGCTGCAGGCTCGTAAAATCAACTTAAGCTTAAAATGCTAAATAATAGAAATACTGCCTTTGGGTCTAACAAGCTGTCGTGGCAAAGGTAGAGCGCAGTCTTCCAAGTTGCTCGTGTAGTGTACTGCCAATGTTTTAGCACATTTTAGTGAGATGAATTGTTCAATTGTAAGATGTAATTATCAACAATTTTCCTCAGCAAGCTGCAGAAGAATATTAGGAAACACCAAAAGGATTCCTGATAGGCTTCCTGTATGTACTAGAATCAGAAGATACAAACAACTGACGGTTGTATGACACATATCCCCCCGAAAAGTAAATCATCTGCTTTATCACAGCCGAACCGGGAAACATCCGCCAATCGTGTTGTTGCACTCAGCGCACAGCTCAGAGCCGTAACAGTTTCAGATGATTTGGTGCTCCTGAAGAAGGAGCTCTTATAAGCATGGAAAAGAAGAATGTACAGAATGTACATTAGCCTGATAAAAACTTTTTGGGTGAGGATATTCAAACGTTAGACATTAAACTCTTTGACTGAGCTGTAAAAGAAGTTGGTGCAAGCATAGCAGAAGAATTACCTGTGTGAAAAAAGCCATTTAGGCCTTATTTTGGGGCAAAGTCTCCAAACCTTTTAAGCGTTTTTTATCAGATGTGACTACATTTTAATGTCCCATTGACCACTTTGTTTCTCTCTCTATGAATTCAGACTGGAGCCTGGTCTTCTTAGCTCAAAATAACTTCCCAGCGGCGTTGCCAAAGATGGTTGTTTATTTGATTTTTTATGTGCTTTTCAATACAGATTACTCTGCATTTCTTTTTCCATCTCTAAACACAGTTTAAGCCATTCACTACCATAATGTATCCGTCTATGCAAAGGCTGACAGTCTGCACAGAAGCATTTAGAGAAATGCACTGTGGTGCTGCAAAGGGAACTGTGCTTTTCGTCTCCTGGATGACAAACATATCACTTTGCACATTAGTCACATTTTGGACTGCTGGGAAAATGGGACCAAACACTTCTTCACTCGTTCTTCATCTCAAACTATAATCAGCAGAGATACAGAGACAAGGAGACGAAGAAGTGTGCCTACACAGACTCTGGCAGGCATAAAGACCAATTTATCTGTTAAAACAAAGGCCAAAATGGATGACTGTGTGTCTGCATGAGATCAGACCAGTAATTAATTAGAAAACTGTTCCAAGGAACATGATCATTTATTAAGGCTCTATCTGACCACGCTCATCAGCAAAATGTCGGTCAGTGTGTTGGGCGTGGTACAGAGCGAGAGCTGGCGTACATGTGTGGCACTGACCCACATCTCTCGGCTTCAAATCGGCAGGAGCTGGAGTAGACGGAGGGAGTGGACCTCTCTTATAAGCCCCTGCTGACAGGTGTGATGTATTGGGTCTTATTGCCCGACCAGCCACTCGCTCCTGGAGCTGTCAGAGAGGAAAATACTCTGCCCCTGGGGGCTGCACAGCTTTCCCCGCGAGCACAGCCCCAGTGTTTAATATTACATCTCTCATGCCTACGTATGACAGGTGCTTTACTTTGAAAGTCAAGTCAGCAGGTATGCTTTTTGCAGCAGCACTTCACATTTACACAGTTATAAACACTCATGCAAGGAAGCTGCCCAGTACAAGTACAGTCCTCTGCAGCTTCGAGGGTTAAGTGCCTTGCACAGGAAATGTCAGAGGCAGTCATTCATTTCCCTGTCCCGCTTAAAAGCACTTATACTATAATAGATCTAAAATGTCTAAAAGGTACTGCACTGCTGTCTGACTTATAGTTATATAAATTCTGTTTCTTGTCTGTGAACATCCTGTTACGTTTTGTTTGCTTAAGTTGGATGATATCTAATATTATTGTCTGTTTATGTCTCTTATTCATGATATTCAGCAACTAAAGGGGATCCTGATGAGTGAAAAACCTGATCCATTGATTATAAAAGGCAATTTTGTAGCTAAATTATTGATCCGGTGATCATTATTGAACCCTTTGAGCAAAAGATCCTGACTTCAGCCCTTCATCAGGTCCCTACCTTTCTATGATGCTTTGTAGTCATAGCCTTTCTCCCTCCATCCACCAGATGACCGCAGATGTTCCCACCCGACCTGATACTTCAGTTTGGACATTTGCTAAACAACTCCATGTATCATTATTTTACTAATAAATCCACTGAGCTGTTCCTGCCTGCCTGCTTGTCTGCATTTGGGTCTTTGCCCTTGCTACCTCGTACAAACCCTGTGACATTAACAACATGACTGGGCGAAAAAACTGCAGCTGAATGAACCTCAGCCACCCATTCCAAAATGCCACCTTTGTCAAATGTCCCACCAGAAAAATCTTTCAGTAGCCGGGAGGCTACATTCATGCTTAATACTTATAAAGTATCATTAGTTCTCCTATTGGGTAAGGTATTGGTTTAATTAAATATTCACAATGATGTCTTTGGTATTCAACAGAAATGCATCGATTGCAGTTTTCTTCCCCGATTCTGCTTCTGTTCTGTAACTGGACAAAATGTTTTCACTGGCCTGGTGGACTGGTGAAATGCCATTAACAAATATCCTGACCATTGAAGTTTTTCTTCTTCTATGTAAAAATATTTTCCATCTGCCCTCTGTGTGGACCAAAGGATCATTCAGCCAGGGAGATGATTTACTAGCAGCACTTTAAGAGGGGGTCGTTGGAGGTTATTAAAATGTTTGGAGACATGGCGCCCTAGTGAGAGGAAATGGGGACTATGAAAGAATAAATAAGAGAATTTTGCAGTAGTTAAAGCAACAGTAGGAAATGTACTTTAGAAGCACTTTTTGTTATAATTTTGAAATTCTCTTTGAACCACGCCTGCAATCAAATCAAATGCTCTGACTAAAATAAAAATAATAGTGGGCAATGATCTATGGGGAAAAGGACATACTAATTTGGACGATGAGATTCAGATAATTAGAATTAAAACTCATATTTATATTCTACCAATTGATACATTCTTACACGACAAAATGGCTATTTCACATTTTTATTCTTCTACACACAACAACATAGTAAAATCGAAACCCTTGAAACCCGTTTTCATCATATTTTTAATATACTGTCATTGATGCTGCCAGTTTACACGTGGTGCAGGTGGTGAGCTCTCCTTCACCCCATGAGGGATTACAATGGCCCACTGAGGCCAAAACACTATCAATCTTGCTCATCTCCTGTGAGTGCTCATTATCCAGTTATCAATGAGAGTCCAGGAGATGCTCCTCCTTGCATGACAAATGATAAGCAGGGCCGGCTTTAACCTGCTCTCCTGCAGAGAGAGGCTCCGCTGACAACAGAGGTGATTAACCTCTTTAAGACCCAGGAGGTTAATATTTGTGAGCTCCCTGGTTTATATTTTTTAACAAGGAATGTTCTTGAAAGGATGGAAAACTAGATGACAGCTCCGTATGGCTTTTACTGGGTGGGGTTACTTTGTCACAAACACAGATAATGGAGCCATGGAAGGAAAAAATTAAAATAAACTAAGTACTTCTTTTTTGTTCCCACTCGTGATCGGCTGAGAGTCATTTCCAGGATCGCCTACCTACTGTATGACCTCACTCACTTAACTGTCTGCCTGTTTTATTATGTGCTTCCATTGAAAATGCAAATATAGAGCCTGAAAAGGGCCAATGCTTAAACAAGATATATCAAGGTCCCTGTTACCTAGGAAGGAAGCACAGCAGAGTATCACTAACCTTATAAACCAGCCAGCACTGCAACCTGCTCAACTTTTAAACCAAAACTCGAATGGCCCTCAGTAGAGTGCATACCTCCGCCAAGGCCCAATAGTCCCCATTAATTCAATCAAGCCTAATCGAATATCAAATAAAACAGATTTAAATTAATTCGTTTCAGATTTCTATTTGGATCTGCATCAGATTGTACCAACTAACATAGATACCAGCAAATTAAACATGATTTATTATTTTTTCCATCAAGATCCAGGCATCATTACAAATGAACAAAAATGTCAAAAAACACCCTATCACATATTCAGGTTCGAGACCCATCATCCACCTACGTTTGGTGAAAGTATGCCCAGTGGTTTTTGTGTGATCCTGCTGACAAACCAAACAACCAACAGACAGACAGACGTGTTGGCGGGGGTAATAAAACCTTCCCACCACACTCAAAATCAGTTAGTCTAGGACTGTTTTTTTTTTTTTTCACTTACATGACAGCCAGAGGGTTTATTGCGTCACCCATAACTGACATGTTATTATCACCCTTTCATAAGATGGGCCATTTGTAAACCACTATCACAGAAGGCGCTCTGCTCCGCTGTACTGGAACCAGACTGGATCTCTTATTGTGTATGTTGCATAGCAACTGCATCAGTCTTGGAAGGAAACATTCAGCAAAGAAAGGACTCATGTCTCCAACTCCATGTTTCCTCAAGAATTATCAAAATAAAAATTGAAGTTAATGTAATTAGCTGAAGTGATTTAAACCTATAGTGAAATAGTGTTCAAATCATGCTAAACCATTAACCTGGCCCTGCTGTGCTGTTCTACTAGCAATCCTCCGTGTGGAGTCCATGTATCTCCAAAGTCCATGTTTCTCCAAAAGTATCCCAATGTGGTGATTACAAGATAATGGCACATTAAATTCCCCTGCATTTCCCCAGCTCCTCTTGAGTCAGCTGCTTCACAGTAATGGCATGATCATTAGGTGACCTCGCTGAGCGCAGTTGACACGGTCCGAATCAAACAAAATCAAAAACAGGAAACAACACATTTCCCTCCAAATGAGGTACAGTCTGTTCACTTCAATTTGTACTCTTATTATAAATGTGCGAATGGACAGGGACAGACTTCAGAGTTCAGTCTGTCAGGTCCTCATTCCAAAAAATACGTTCAGCACCAATTTACATTCATATCTCAGGCTGTTTCTGAAATTGGTCGATTCCCTTTCATCTGCATTCAGTATAGTATGTTGTATATATAATTAACAACTTCAACCTCATTATTTTGCTAGTCTTTACAGTTATCTACAGTTGGCATCGGATCAAATAACTACAATAGCTTTTTTCCACAATTACGATTGCTGAGATGCAGTGTAGGAGGTTAATTTGCCCAAATACCGCCCAAAAGAGGAATACTTCAGCTACAGCTTATTAACGGCCTGTCTGGTCTTTTTAAACCTTAGTGAATGAGTAAAAACATTCATTTGTTGCATGCTGCAAAAATAAAAGCTGCTTGAATCGATTTTCTCAATAGTTTTATGTCCTAATTGCCATTTTACTCAGAGCCAAAGTTCAGTTTGCAGACACTGTTACATTTTCAGCTATGAATTAAACATTGCCTTGGACGCAGTTTATTTGAGTAGGATGACATTCCTGACTGTTTATTAGAGACGACAGCTTACATTTCATATTCTGTGTAATGATCATCCGATATCCACTTACAGAATATGACACCAGACGGCAAATATGCACAGGCACTCATACTCGAGGACTGCAACAACAACAAAAACATGTTGTGAGCGAATGCCCCTTCCGTTTAATCACAGCATTTCACTAATGCACAGCAGGAAGGCAGAGTGAGCTGGCAGCTCCAAACAGAGGGCCGAGATTCAAGCCCCCGTGTCAGCTCTGCTCCCCCTGAAGTCCCTAAACCGAGCCGGTGTAACACTATCAGCTCCAGTCATCAGATAATAATAAGCACCAGAGGTGCTCATGCGACCTTGACCTCTGACCTTCCTGTCGAGAGGTAAGCTGAGACATTTTCTCTCCTGAATCCGTTTCCTCCTTCTGCAGACTGTACATCTAACCAGTAAATGTTTGAATGCCAGGCAACCTCCCTGGTCAATACACCGAAAGGGTCACTATTGAAACTCAATACGGTTTGAGTATAATGTGAACAGTCTCCCCAGAACCAAGCCACAGTGGAGAAAGTATTTTTGAGTAGAATCTTTACTTCTAAAAATAACCTAAAATTCCTCCTACCACACTGTTAACATCCTGTCACGAGCTGGTTAAATGTGCAATAAGCAATTCTAGATACGGGCAAATGATCGTTGAGACCCATTCCCAGGTGAACAAATAGTGACGTGTTTGTGACGAGCTGGTAATGACACTGAACAAATCAACTAACTTTTTCCAGAGTCGCTAACATGCGCACATGAGCCGTCAAAATAAAGAATAGAGAGGCAAAGATAACAGCACACACAGAGGTCGCGTGACTTTCTTTGCTCAGGACACCACTACTTCACTCTGTCTTTACACAGCAAATAGCTGTAGCACCTTTAATGTTCAAAATCTCATACATGTCACCTTTAATTATTTCATACTGGGCTGCATTATTTTTGTCATAGAATAACCTGATGGTTATTTCCTTGATTAATTCATTTGTTCTTTATGAGTCACAATTAAACAAAGTGCTTGTTTTGTCCAACAACGAGTCCAAACCTCAGAACAAAGAACTGGAAAAGCAGCAAATTGTTACATTTGAGAAGCTGGAACCATAAAATGTTCAGCATGAAATTTATTAAACAATTAAGCAGTTCATTTTTAATTAATTTATTGTTGGGTAGTTCGATCTTTCTCTCTCTTAATCTTAACGTAAAATAGCTGGTTTAAATATAGCTGTCAAGTAATTGCAGGGGAGTAAAAGTGTCATGAAATGGAAAAAGTCAAATACCTCAAAATAAAAGACTTGTGCAGTACCTGAGTAAACTTAGTTTTTTTTTCCACCGGCGGAACCAGCAAAACGAGAAAAAGCAAGGAATATTAGTCAGGTTTTTTTATTACTCATTTTTGAATCACAGACTTTTGAAGTCTGAAAAATGGGCTGTAAATAAAGGTATCAAGAAAAGCATTGTGTTTCAAGTATCCATTTTGAAACTCATGTAGCATATTGGCAGCAGTATGAACACATTTTGCCCAATATTATTTACATTAGAAAGGTCACAGAGGAGTTAATCAGTCATTAATAAATCAGGCTGGATTAGGCTATGATGTCAGAGCGCCTCTTATGAGCAGAGCTGCCATAAGGCTGCAATCGCTGATTCAATCACTCTGGCGCAGCATTTAATATATATTAGGCATTGGATTTCGTACCACTGATTAAATACCCATCAAATGATATCAATCGTATTATGCACTGAGGTGCTTTAACCACTGAAGGAGCCATAACCACAAATAGGCATTCAAAGACTGCAGCTCTAATTGGCTTTCACAGTGCAGTAAAATGGAGTCTGTTGTTATCGAGACGTCCTCAATGTTTATTTGCTTCCAGAGGTAAAACATCGAAAACCCACAGCTAATTAGAGCAACTTCTGAATGGGTTGTAATTCATTAGACTATTGAAAAGATAAGTAAGTTTAGACTACTTCTCTTGCATTTGATACGGAGAGTGCCTCTTATTTTGCTGAACCTGTGAAGATGCATTTATAAAATACTACTGCAGCCGAGTTTGACATAATTTCTTAAATACTGTGTGCAGTCATTAGAGCTCCCAGAGCTGATACCCTCCCTGCATTTGAGCTGCAGCAAATACCTCAGATTACCAGCCACACGGGTGAAATCAGTGTCAATAGGATGCCACAAATCCACTAATAAGGTACAACAAGGTATTAAAAGGTCACAAGCCGGAATCCAGCATGCTATTTGATGTTCCCCAGGCACACTGTGAGCACTTCTCTTAGCTGTGCGACATGTCACATGAGTAAGGAGTTGAATTTTCCATCACAAATGTAACCCTAGAGGCTCTCTTCCTGTTTATGTTAAGCTACCTCCAGCTATGACTGTAGCTGGATCACTGGGCACCATATGGCAGGAGGTTTGTCTCAGAAACAGGCAGGGCAATGTAGGTGAGTTCAGCTGGTACACATAATACTATTAAAACAATCATCATTAAATCCAAACTGGCTGACATGAAGCATCTGTAAATCATTATAGTCTTAATTAGGATTCATCTCGTTGTTACAGATGCAACATTATCAATCAGCGCTGTTTACGGGGTGGCAGAAGCTGGTCAACGTGCTGTGTGTGCGCGAAAAATAGACTAGTGTGAAGACGGGCTAACGCGGTCACAAAATGACAGAGCCAAACGTGTGACAAACAAAATGTCACATATGCCCCGCGAAACACTGAGATCTGCGCTGAGCCTTTGTGGTGTAGCAGCAACTGTCACATGTAGGCTACAGCACTTTCTCTGAGCGGTGAATGTGATCACTGGTTTGCACGGCCACTCTCTGACCTGTGACTGCTTGAGCCACTCTATCATCTGTTTATACAGTGAATCCTCTAATGGGAAATGTAATAAACGGTCTTGAAAGGATGCCAAGATCAACTGCCTGCTCGTCCTCGCAGTTTTGTCAATAACATGAGCTGCTGTTGCTACTGGTGCACAAGCAGTATGGAACAATTAAGCAAGGGATTTTCATATCTCTAATCCACACTTGTTGCAAACGACCCGGGAAAGCGCAGTGTCGAATTTGGTGCAATTTGGACACATTCGATATTAATACATTTTGAATAAACAATAAAAACACTGGGGCTTCATGGCTCCGCAGCGGGGCTCACGCAAGATTCCTATCACATGATCTCATGGCCAAGTAGACGTAAACAAAATGAAGATTAGCTTTGCAGCAACTTGCTGTTGTAACGCACTGCAGTGAGAAAAAAAACAAAACACAAAGGTTAAACAAGTCTGGATCAGTGGGGAAACGTGGACAACACAGGTTTTCTATTAAAAAACTGGTGTTTCCTATATTTCTTCATCATGAGTATATGATGAAGCAACATACGAAATGCATAATTTGCTCCTTGTTGTTTTTAATGTATTAGTAGTACGCAATAATTGTGTCAATCGCATCCTTGTCTGTGTTGGAATATTGATTTTCTTTTAGGTCCACACAAGTTTTCTATTCTTTAGCAAGAACTGTCAACAGTAGTGTGCAAGCTAACGTTAGCCTCAAGGGCCACGAAACAAAATGGAGATTAGTGCAATGCAACAACAAAAGAGGAACGTTTAACAAGTCCAAGTGGAGAAATGCTTACATTTTATACTAGCTAAGGTTAGTGTTTTGGACCGTCAGCTGCTGCAGGATGCCTCTCTAATTGGTTGTTTGTGGTGCGGCTCTGACAGTGTTGATGTAGGCCTTATCATCCAGATTTAAAATCGGGAATATCAAACAGGTTTGGGGCGGCCCGATGAGCCCGTACGCAGTTCAGGAGGCTTAAGACTGGATCTGTACACCCCTTACAGTACCAGATAGTACGTGCAGAACAGCACGTTTTGAACGAGCACTGCACTGGTACTGTATAAATTAACTCGCTCTTCTCTGAGCCAATCAGCTGATTTGGTTGGAGGTGATTAATGCCAGTGATGGCTGGTCATGTGCACCACCACTGTATTGTAATGGATGGTGTCCCAAACCTATATATTTTTTCTTCTTCTAAGCATTCTGATATTCAAAAATGAAAAGCTAAGATTATCTCTTGCATCTTGATATGAAGGAAACACAAAAAAGTTGCATCGATCTAAAACAAAAGTGGAGGTGTGAAGCTCTACTGAAACTGTGCTCAACACATTGCAGAAATTGGATGCATTCAGCATGCATGTGCCCCCTGTGTGTGTGTGTGTGTGTGTGTGTGTGTGTGTGTGTGTGTGTGTGTGTGTGTGTGAGTGCCTTTAATCAACATAAGTACACTATCATGACTGGCATTACTGGTGCATTATCCTGTCTATCACAAACAGAGTATTAAATCAGTGTCTAATCTCGGTCATTTCCAGTAATCCAGCACCGAGCAGCTCTGTGTGATTACCATTCTTCTCAAAACACACAGATGTGATGCAGGAGACGCTCCTCGCTCAGTTAAATCGATGTATAACAGAGCCTACGGTGTGCAACATCTGTAACTCAACCTTCCAATTAGGCCACTTCCTCATCCGCGTCTGTCTACGCACGCATTTTGATTAAATACCCCTCAAAATGGGTCACATCTGCACGGCGGCTCCACAGGAATGTCTCATTTTAATTCAAATATCCGACTCTTCTCTCCCATCAGCTGAGCTGCTCGTGCCACAGGACACCACCACCTGTTTGGACGAAGAACCCGTCGTCGTCGTCGCTTTTGTTTGTTTTGTTGTTGTTGTTTGTTTTGTTGTTGTCAAAAATGAGCTAATCAGCGGCTCGTGTGAGGCTCGTTCTTACCTTTCGCGGCACGTTTCAGGCTCCTCGCGGGCTCATCGTTCCGGGGGAGGGGGTGAAAGCACTCTCGTTGAGTCACATCGGCTCAGGTCCGTGAACGTGTCTTCCCAGCGTCTACATCCCCGATCTGAGCAAGTTAAAGGAATGACCTGCGAGATGAGGGATGAGCCCCTGAACACCACATCACCACAGCTGTACTCCCGTGTCTTCTTGTCCTCTTTGACTCGCTGACGAGGTGGGTTGGAGAAACAGACAAATCGTCGAGTTTGAATTTTTTTTTTTTTTTTAAAGAAAATCTAAGCTCGTTCACCACGAGGTAAGCGGTCGCACGACAGCAGGAGCGCTGAAAGAGCGCGTAATTCTATCTGAGGGATGGATTTCTTCTTCTCTCCTCCGACACTGGCGACGCGAGCGACGGATGAGGCATGATTGGCGCGCGCTCCCGATGGCACAGGCGCGCTCGCGGGTCAGACGCTCCGTGGCCGTGGGAGTGAACCGCAATAAGAAATAATTCATGGAGAAGAGGTCGGCTTTTTTTTTTTTCCTTTTTTCTCCTTTCTTTCTTTCTTTCTTTCTTTCTTTCTTTCTTTCTTTCTTTCTTTCTTTCTTTCTTTCTTTCTTTCTTTTCAGAGCGAGAACTGCTCCTGCGTGTTGCACATTTATCACTGAATCAAAAACACATCTTTATCCCTGCAGCCTCTGAATGAACACGACGTAATATTCTTTCATTAAAAGGTCGAATTTAAATGATTACAACCTGACCTCGTTAAGGTGGCTCTGACAGCCTATTGCAGCTGGTTGTAAGTGTCCAAATTGCGCAAAATCATTATAATCCAAACATTATTTTATTTATGTTTTATTTTTTATGAAAAGGACTTTTGCATAAGTATCAATCGCATTAACGCGCGTTATTTTCTCATGTTATTCACGCTCCTTTAAATGGGCCCTTTTTCATTGACATTATACGACTTGTTATGTAAGGCTCCTTCCCTGGTTGATTCTGTAAGAGCGGCTTTCCTCCCTCAGGGCTTAGATTGTACCCAGTGAGAAAACTAATAGGGCCTACATGAGAGGAGAGACACACAGAGGTCCCTTGTGCCTTGTTTTTTTTTTGCCACTATTATAAGGATTATTTTAATCTACTCTGTGGACGGTCTGATGAGCAGCGCATGCTCTGCCTTCCATTCATTAATACACACACCTGGGAGCTGCCCCTGCAGTACACAGCCAGGCTGTTAGAGCTGAAGTGCCTTACCAAAAAAAAAAAAAAAAGCTGCTCCAGGTGCTGAGGCAAGGCAGGAAATGTTCCCTGAGCCTCGCAGCTGATTCAGTCAATACTTAACCTAAAGCTACACTGCTGCAGCCTCGAGGTTTACATTCCTCTCATTATTCACATCACATAATGGGACAGCAACAGGGGCAACACATTCTGTCTGAATATATGCTGGAGAGTTGTCCCATTTGCACATTAATTGCACATTTACAGGTAAGATTTTAAAAAAGAGAACATGAATGACAAGATGAGAAGGACTTGGTGGCTTAATATGTCCATCAAAAGTGAAATTACACCATTCAACCTTTCAAAGGCTGTAAGATCTTTAGAGGTGTTGCATCTCTTGCTACCTAGCTGTCTTGGTAATTTCATTGTTGAGATTGACCACAAACACAGAAACGCTGAGGCAGGTTTTCAGTAAGTCCAAAGTTCAATCATGTTTTCTAAACTAATAATTTCCGTGAGAAAAATGTAGGTCACTGCTGCAGGAAGGCTAAAACTCAGTGAAACAGGTGTCACACTGTGACAACAAAGGAGAACATTAAAGGATGAGTTCAACCTGAACTGAAAATGGAGTCGTCGTCTTCACACCCTCATGTTGACGGAAAGCTGGGAAAAGTTTTGCACAAAACATTTCTGGAGCTTCACAGTAAAATAGTGTTGCAACATTCTCCTAAAAAGCTGAAGTAGTCTGACGGGGATTTGTTTCAACACATTAAAAACAGCTGGACAAAAAACCCACAACTTTCTTCATACAACTTAATCCAAGTTCAGATGGTATCTTAGCAACTAGAGTGAAGATTTCAGCTTTAAAATGGGTGTAAACAACATCTTTTTAAATCAATTTTGGACTCAGGGCCTCCAGAGACTTGGAAGAGCTGTATGGAACAATGTTGTGTTTTTTTCAGTGGGCCTAGTTTGTTTTTTACTTTTTAAAAAAGCCCCCATCTAGTCTCCATCCAGCTGTTTAGCTGTGAAGCTCCTGAATTGTTTTGTCTACGACAAAATTTCCCCTAACTTTACGCCAACTTGAGGGTGAGTAGACAATGACTGGATTTTTTATCGTTAGGTGAACTTATTCTTTTAAGTTTCCTGCAAATGCTGTTATATCTACCGCAACACTTCCTGGTTCAACTTGAAGCACCTGCCCTTACCTGCAGTACTGCAGCATTGTGAGCGATGGACAGTTTCATCACACTGTTGGTTTAACTTCAACATAAGTGGTTTAAATAAGTCGGATAAACTGGAGATTTTTTTTTTTAAACTCCACTTCGTCTGAGCAGTCGCGTTGCTTGATTTGTTGGACTGTATTTTAAAGCTGTGGTGTCTAATGATGTCACCGCGTCCCCTGAAATTGAAAAATGGTGGATGTGCAAACATGACCCAGGTTATAAAACGACACAATGACACAAATTAGGCGGCCCTAGATGAGATCTTAAAAAGACTTTTTCAGAGATAAATCATGTGGATAACACATTTTCAGCCGATTAAATGAATTACAACGGTTGTGAACACCGCTGCGACGCATGGCCTTAATGTTTTATTTCAGAGGGGCTGAGTTTGATACTTAGAGAGACGACAACCTTGTTTTTTTTTGGAGGATTTCTTAAAAATTTAAAGCTGAGGAGAAGACCCTTTTGATGCCGCACAAACTGAGAGGATGAAAACAAGATGAAAGAACGGACGCTGATTGCGTGTTCAGCCGCGAGGTGTGTGTCAGAGAAAGAGAACAAAGGACGGAAAAGGTTGTGACGGTGAGCTACCAAGTTTCCCTCCGTGACGTCAGATTCATGTCTTTTCAAGCACTCTGAAGCGAAGCGAATGACGCAATTTGATTTACGAAAGGTGTCCGAGTCGTTATCTCGGTGGGCAGCGGCGTTGCATCTGAGTGCACGTGACCCTGCAGGAGCCCTGCTCTACGTGCCTTTATCTCCGAGACTCTCAGATGTTCATCATTAAGTCGTCAGGGTAGAGTGAGTCAGGGCCGAGGTGGACCGAGGGGTGCACGCATTAGCGATCCATTTACATGCTATGCCTAATGAACGTCTTGCAGAGAACACATCCAATATATTCCTGCTAATAGCTGAAATAATTTTTGATGACGCCTGTGTAACAAAATGAGCAGGTGACGGGGGGGGACTTTGTTTTTGTACTTCAGACTCTGATAAGTCCATCACTGGAACCGGACATGGCAGGAGAGTTTGTTAAAAGAATCAGACTGTCCATGCCTAGCCTCTCCTGTTTGATGCTAGGTGACCTGGAAGTAAAAAGCAACAGAAGGCATTCCCGCCCACTGGCTCCGCTGGCACCGGGCTGCCCCCACTCTCACCGTCAGCTCCACAATCACACACACACAGCAGCCCTTTAAAGCTTAACACTGGATTGAAGGTCCTGCTCATGTGTGCTCTCTTACAATCTACTTTTCCCACGTTCCCCTCGGCATCGCCGCCGAGTCTGTGTGCCTTGCAGTCAGAGGTAGCCCAATTTAGTAGTACTCCCAGCGAGGTCCCCCGTGGCTGCGAGACAGGGAGGTTCCAGGCCAGACAAAGTACGGCCCATCACCTACTTCGCAAGGAAAGCCCTGCTGGCTCCCAGCCCAGATAACAGAGGAGGGCCGAATGTAGGACTTGTATCTCTGCTCTGTGAAGGTGTTCCAGGAGGCACAAGCAAACCGTTTACGAAAAAAGAAATCATCGAAACGCACTGTTTTGTGCGCGCCGACGATGTCTTTGAGCATCTGCAACTTCTGCCAGCACACATAACAGAAGCCTCCCACAAATATTGGCAGACATATTTTCACGGGTGACCTTGAAGTATGATGTGGAGCACGGTTCAGGTTTCTGTGTCTCGTCTCATGTGTGGAAGTGAAGCTTACCGCTGTCAGCGAATGACTGACGATGGAGACGGGGAGGAAATGCAAAGCGGGGTCATTTGGTAATGAGAGCCGGGATTTTTCTCAACACCGCCTCTCTTTATCGTTTATCCTTCCTTCGGAGTCCTTAACGGTTTTTCTCCTGCACCAGAGGATCATTCATCATAAGTAGCCTTGTCAGTCTCTCAACACTGGGATACAGCAGCGAGAGGGAGGATGGTCTCCTAATTTAGATGCGGAGACATGAGAGGATAATTGTGATCAGCTTTTTTGCCTTCATTTCATCATTCTCTGATGGGAGAAAGCACTCTGACGTGCAGCTTCCTACGGTGCCATTGTCTTAAGTGTACTGAACATTGCACACTGCAGTCGATGGGAGGTACACAGATTATTTACATGTGAGACATGAATAATAGGATATACAGCACATTTTTGCTGTTTTGTTGCTACCTGGATCTATTTCTGATAATGGCATCTCTTCCATTTCAAATCTGTTCTTCCACATAAGTAACCATGGTTACCATATTGTGTCTCTACATATTGAGCCAGCTGCTACCAGCTGAAATGGCCGTGGACAGTAATGAGCATTGTTGTGAATGATGAGAAACGACATTGTTCCTGAATGTCTTCAGAGCAGGGACAGTTGTACACTGTACATTAGATTAGTTTTTCAATCAACTCATTTTCCTCAGAAGTCTTGTCTCAGCATCTAAGATGGATCTTGTCTCCCTGTATTGTGTCTTCCCTCCTCCCCGTGCTCTCCTTCTCCCACAAGATGCCTCGACTTCACTGGGGTTAAAAATAGATGTATCCCCCCGGTGCAGCTTGAGCCTAACTTTATTTTCATGGGAGAAATGAAAAGCACACGTACTGGAGGGACAGACAGGGAAAAAAAAAACAGTAACCTTCAAGATCCAATGACAAATCAGTTTCTGTCTGCGCAAGAAAGCAGCGCAATGAGGAGCAAAGGTCCACACGAAAATCCATTTTGCTGAGGTTTAGACCCGTGTGGCTCTCTGTTCTTCACAGAGCTCGCTCACCGGGCTTTAATCTTTTCATTTCACTCTGGTTTTGATCTCAAATTATTCCTTGCCATCTGTTGCACGGGATTGAAGCCTACCTACTCCTCCTGACAAATCAGATGTGAGCCTAAGAGTGCTCTCGATACTCAAATGAGAGACCAATCCTGCTAAATATTTGAACAGGAGTTTTTATGGGCGGTTAATAATCACAGCCTTTTCAGTCCTAGCGTGGCCATATGGATATTGATTTCTTGCCGGCTGCTGCTGACCTCAATTCATTCTTTCTGATCTTCCTCTGCGCACACATGCAAAAACCCAGGCGACGTGTAAAGAGGAAGATGCCCCTACAGAGGCATTTCTTTCCAGTTCTGGTTCCTGTGAGTCCAAAAAAATCTCATCCGGAGACAAAGGGGGTGAGACGAGGGAGAAGGCTGGGGGAGACAGAGGGACAAATGGAGTGAATGAGAGGGGGAAGAGAGTGACATTGCGAGAGAATGGAGAGGGATGGAGACATGACGGTAAGAGGGAGAGGGAAAGGAGATCGTGGTGAGGCAGAGCCGACGCTAGAGTCAAAGTGTGACAGACAGGCAGAGGAGGAGGAGAGGGAGAGAGAGAGGGAGAGAAGGAGGGAGGGAGAAGGGGGAGGGCGGGCGTGGGAGAGATGCGAGCTGAGTCAAAGCCCCCGAGCTCCGCTGATTTCTCTGTGAAAGACACAGTGCTGAAAAGATAGATAGCGTGTGCCCTCTCTGCCAAGGCATGCCCAAGACAATGACATCATCATCATCAAAACTAGCAAGGACACGAGGCGGGAGCGCCAGACTCGCGCTTGGATCTTTATTCATTATTATTCACTCACAAATCCATCATTTTCCCTGCGCTCAGACCATCACTTTGCACCGATCACAAAAGTCTTCATACCTAAAAATCGTCTTCAAGTAAAACCAAACTCTTCCTTCTACATACAGTCAGACTGTCACTTTGCACAGTGGTCATGATTAGTCTTCATACATCCCAAAAAATATACTTTTACATACATATACAGCTATATGTGGACACTTTGGTGCATAGTACAGGAAATAAAATATAACCACAGGTTTAGGTTTAACAGGAGGCTACAGTTACAGAGCAGGAGAGAGGGTTTTCGTTCCCTTCATACTGTATGCGTGTTGTGGGGTTGATATACTGCTGTTGCAGGCGTTGTAACTCCAGTGAGCAGCGGCGTCACTGCTGCTGCTTTTCTGCCAGTCTCTTTGCTTTATTGTGCAGGTAACGTGCGTTGCCCTCCTCGAAACGTCTCTGCTCCTCCTCGCCGTTGATCTGAACAAAGCAGGAAAAAGACAAAAGATTTGTTTTCAGACACATTCATCATTTACGCGTACTGTGCAGTGGGATGTTTCCCCCGCTGTTATCATATGAACCGTGGGCTTGAAGCTCTGATCTAATTTACCAGTCTGTGCCATTGTAATTGCCATTCATCTTCTTGATGAATGGTTGAAACTCGGTAAGACTCAGTATGTGCACGGTATAAGGATACGGCACAAAAAAGTTGCGAAGCTCTGTAGAACATAAATAAAAACAGAACCCAATCATTTTCAAACAAACTGGGTTTACGGCGTGTTCACAAGCCCATGTGTAATATCTTCTATTCAATCAAGAGTTTCTCAGAGTGAACCTCGCCCCATCCTTGCTTGTAAACACCTGAGCCTTTCGAGGATGCCCTTTTCATACCCAATCATAGCACCATCACCTTTGACTAACTGTCCCAACTTGTTTGAAACATGTTAATGTCATCGAACTTAAAATGAGCATATATTTACAAAAAATAATTTTGTTAATGAGGTAAAACATTAAAAATATTGTCTTCATGCTGTTTTACGGCGATACAAAATTTATCTTATCTTTAATGTCAGTTTTAAGCATTTTTATTAAACAGACTGTGATAAAAAAAAAATAATAATAATGCAGATAAAATGCAAAGACAGGCTTTTCTTTCCTGTTTGAAAAAATACAGCTACAAAACACCAAAATGCAGAACTCTGAGGCAGGTGGGTTGAAAACTAAAAGAAAGCTTCGATAATAGCTGACGTCCTCGTCCAAAATCCAATAATCCAAAACAAAAGGCAGGCAAAAAATACAAAAACAAGAGTAATCCACAAGCAAAAAAAACTAAACTAAGTACAAACCAAAAGCCAACAAAGAGTGAGGGCTTAAATCAGTCTGTCAGACGTAACGTAGGTGCTAACTACAAACAAAACCTGTTCCATCATTCCAGTGTTACAGTATGTCTTGAAACCTTTGAAGCAGTCATTTTAAGGTAATTTTAGTCACATAATGTTGCAATGTCGACATGTGGATGCTTAATAGATGATTTTAAGCTGGACTTTCATCTAATTCAAATCGTCTCTTAAACAACAGCTGAGACATCACTCACACTACTTTGCAGCACATGCAAATGGGTATTCACAGCCCCCCTGTTGAACTTTTTCAGCTGTACCATTGTACTGTGCTGGAGCACCCTCATCTCTTTCATTACAGGGTGGGTGTTATAGTCTCAATTGGTTTTTCGCATATACGAAAAAATACTGGTATCACACCCAGGAGTTCTGCTAAGCCCTGGATTTGCAGCTGCTATGTATCACTTTACCACGTCTGCTTTTATTTGTAGCAGCACGTTCGAGCCTGCGAAGAACACATCTTCTCTTTCTCCTTCACTTAGCTCAGTTTGGCTGCTGATTCGTGGGAGGAAGCACTTGCTAGTCTGCACAGTTTAATTAGACTGCCTGGCAAACCTCGTGACTTAAACAACAATACCACCACCAGTGACAGTGTCAACACTTTGTTTTATTGTGCTGCCCCGCTCTCCCACTCCCTCATCTGCATGCTGCTCTGAAGGGAGCAGGGGAGGGTGTTGTATGCGAGCGTGTACGCATACTGTATGTGTTTGGTGTATAGAATACAGTGGTCGTGACATGTTCAGACGGTGAATCTTTGCTGTCCACACAGCAGGCGGTTGGCAGATTCAGGAGCACCTGCCACTCAGCAGCACTCCGAGAGCCGAGCTGACAGATGGCGTCTTAACTTTATGGAGTGAGCAGGGTGGTAAGAGATATGAAAAAACATCATGCCAGGGACAAGCCCAGGGATCATGACTCAAACGTGACGCAAATTAAAAATTAAAATAGTGACGCTGAACTACAAAGCGAACACCGGTGGGAGTATATATTCTCTGTAGAGCAGGTTCAAGAGCATGCAGCTGCAATATTGGTGTGTTTGTTGCATGCCTGTTATATAACAGTCAACATACTGCTCAGTCAATTTTGCTTTTGCCATTCAACTGAAAGTAATCGATAATTCCGGTTCATTGACTTTCAAAAAAAAAAAAGAAGAAAGAAGAGAAAGAGACCGAGTTGCACCGCTGTATTTTCAAACATTTTAAGCAGAAGTGCTGCTCAGACAATCGACTTTTCAAAAAGTAAATTCACTCGGTCCAAATCTGTAAACGTGTTCATGACCAGGAGATCTGGAATCTTGATCTGATGTATGAATGTTGCAAACCAACAAATTCATGAATATAAAAGCAAATAACAAACCGTTTAATGTCTGTAGAGTCCGTTTTAATAGCACGAGGACAATCAGTCTTTAACTTCGTATTGTTGGTTGCCAATCATTTATACATACAAAACAAGTGTTGCTCTGTCAAATATACTAACATCACATATTTAAGTGAAACACTTAAGGGCAACTTCACCAATTTAACACATTAAAGTGTGTTGACAGGTCTTTTACAGAGAGTACTACTGTATATGTGGAAAAAGAAGTAAAAAGCCTTTTGTGGCTCCAGAAGAAGCCGCATGTTATCTGATAAACTGCCACCAGTGATGTCACTCAGTGGCCGAGGTACATTGTGGGTAATGTAGGAGCAAGAATTTAAAAGAGCCGTATATGATCATATGATCCGTGCATTCTTCTGCCTTGTCAAAACTTACACTTTAAGTGAAGTTGCTGTATATTGAACCAAGCCATCGTGATTTTACTACTGTGGCCAGACAGAAACAAGGCCTCGATTATTCTCAATTACAAAACACAGCCTCCATCTATTCCTGCAGTGTAGTAAAAATGTACATTAGCTGATTAGTTACCGTTTCCAAATGGACTGCAAATAGCGCAATGCACAGTGTGCTGATCATTACCGCGTTATTAAAACAAGACCTGACGAGGTGATTCTGGATCCTGACACCAAGCGGAGGTTTATTAATCATCCTACTTTAATACAGCTACTGGGCGTACAAATCATCCATCATGTAACAAAACACTGGTCTGAAATAATTTCATTACAAGCCCAAAAATAGTTCAGACAAACTGCAGCCGTGCGACACCAGTAAAATAAAAAAGGAATGTGTGTAAATGTAAACGGGAGAAACAGCGACCATTCACATTAACCATGCGTACAGCTTTTACTGTAAAAAAACATTGTTTGAGTTGTTTGCCGATTTTATTGATTGTCATTTTTCAGTGTAAGCAACGTTAAAATATTTTTAAATTTACACTGGAACCATCATCTTCCTGTAAACGGTCTTTTCATTTGATTCTGAAATGCTAGAAAATGTGTAAAGTCTGTTTCTGTACGAGCTCTACGGAGCAATCACTGATCATCTTTCTGACATTTAATAATGATGAATGAGATGGTTTACAGGTTTGTGTGCGGGCGCAACGCTATAAATATCCACGGCCGTACATCGGGTCACACACGTAATAACAGCTGTTCTAATGCTGCTGGAGAACCGCGCTGATGCAACACGGTCGGCTAAGTTGTTTTTGGTCTAATGAGTGTTGAATCAATCATGCAAAGAGATGTTCAAGGTTCTTTCTACTTCTGTTTATAGATAATAATGGGAGTGGAAATGAAGCTTGTGCAATGGTTAGTATTTATAAAACAGAACTCAAGCGTAAGCACAGCTTCATAAAAACAAAACGAAGAGTCTTGTGCATCTGGCCCCAGATGGTAGTCAAACGCAGCCGTTTGGACCTTTTTGGTATGTTTATTTACAATGTCTTCAGGCTGGTTGTACCTTTTTGTTGTCATTATTTCTCACACACAAACCCCTCACATTCCTCCGGTTTCTCCCTCCCTCCCCCCTCTCTCTCTCCCACTCAGGCCCCTGAGGTACTAACCATTATTTAATTACACTTTTAAAACCACGGTGAGCCTCAGCTTGAAATGGTTTAATGAGCGCGCCAATTAAAAGCAACTGTACACCTGACTACTGCTAATGAAGATTGACTTTTAATAACAATATGAGATAGGGGCCTCTAAAGTTTCAACGCAAAGGAAAGACTGTTTGGGCAGGAGAAGAATGTGAGACTGTTTGTGTCGTCACTGACGATCGATATGCTAGAGTTAGCGGTAGTTAGTAGTAGTTGATTGATGCGCCATTTGTCTTAAATTCTGTGGTTTGAGTGTTTCTTTTTCAGTCTAATGAACTGGTTTCCAAGTATAAAGTTAATATGATATCAGTCTTGTATCACCTGGCCACACAAAACAAATGAAAAATGCTCACTATCTGATTTGACTTGCATCATAAAATGATTCAGTCCATCTGTCCAACTTCTTAAGTTTAAGAAAAACACAAGTAATAGAAGACATGTTGGTCCAAGTGAAGCTATCTCATCTACAAAGTCCTGTTTCTACTTTTTTATCCATATGTACGTCAGTGTGTGCACATTATTCCCCTGCTTAGACTTTGTGTGCATCCCTGCCAGGCTGCACGTGCGCATGCATTATGTGTGTGGGCTCATATGCAGATCACATTTGCATAACTCAATGAGACGATTCAACGCTAGGCTCAAAATGTCCTTTCGGTGTCCCCATGTAATTAGTATTCCCACAGTGGCTCCAGTATAATAACTATGATTATGCAGGATCATCAACTACAACGGGTGACTCTCCGACGCAGAATCAACCTCGCAAAAAAAGGAAGCCATGCTTGTTTAATAGCGTCTTCGACTGTCTCCAATCCCACTGCTTTCTACATTTCAGGCGACAAGAACGTTTGAAAATGACATGTGAAAATGTTTTGGTTCTTAAATCTTACCTGAAGCAAACTGTACCATCAGGACAGTTTGCAGTGCGGTTCAATAGTCTCTTAGCAACTTCAAACTCATAATGGCATAGATTATTGTGTTAATGTGTAGTGGATAATGAATTACATCGAAACTGCACTGTGTATGTACAATATTTGGCATGCCTGTAGTGATTGTACTTGCAAAAGTTAATACAGGCCCCTCATTGCGTAAAACACAATGGCTTCTCTTTGACCAAGACTACGGTCTACAGTCATGATAACAGCTTTGTGAGGCTGTACTCAGGTACAATTGTGCTTTGAACTAAATGCTGTGGTAACATATTATAATAACCATCATTAATAAATGGTTAATTTATATTTAATCAAAGTTTAGTCAATAGTTATTTTGCTGTTGAAATGCTTGAACCATTTATTAAGCATCAAAGTTTTTTGACAACCAAGCAAAACGTGTTAAAGGTAGAACAGTGGTGATGTTGTCATCAGGGACAGTATGTGCTCTTCAAGTGATTTTCATAACTTAAATATCATGGACAATTATCTGACCTATGACCCTAAAAATGTAGATAATGCTCTTTACCTGAAAAAGATATACAGGTTGAGCAACAGCAAATTGTTATTACTTCAATCTTCTTCTTGTCTTCTTCCTGAGAAAATCTAAATCTAACTTCTAATTTCATTATTTCTGTATTTAATTGTTTTAATGTTTGCATGTTTAAACGATTGAAACAGATGAGTAAGTAATAAAAAGCCAAGCAATCCTCAAGCAATACACTGCACTGGAACACATGAAATGATCAATTTGAATGTCATCAACTGGGAACCAAAGCAAAGTCCAGACCTAAGAGCATTGGCTGAAGGGTTCGGATGGCCAAGAAAAACAGCTGTTTCACCTGGTCCGTTAGGACAACAGTTGAATGGAGTGTGACAAACCAAATGGTGCAAACCTGGAACAGGGACAGGGCTTGTAAAAGGGACTGCTCGGATAATGCCAGCAAAATGCCAGAGGGGTTCCTTTGCGTTGGCACAAGCTGTTACAACAAAGTGCAAGGGGCTTCAGTGGTGCTGCCAAACGCCAGTGTCTCAAAAGTGGCACTAAGACATACGTAGCTGGCTCAAGACAAATAATAGCCATCTGGACTGGTATGAGCCTGGATACTAACCTAACCTGTGTGACAGAGAGAGAGAGACTCACACACAAAGGACGAAATTTTAGACAATCTTGAGAATCCTTTGTAGACATAAAAAAAAAAATCCCTTAAAATTATCCATGCTGGCTTTTGCTGAATGCTGAAAAGATCCATGCTGCCCATGGACCTGTATGTTCATTCATGATTAATATTTAATGCTGCCGCGGTTTTCTTTTTGTTGTTTCAGCCTGTAAAGCAATTTTTCCAAATTCTTTAATAATCTGGCCTTCCTCACAGTTTGACAACCTGCAGAGTTGCATATGTGACAACCTGATATATACAGCTTCAAGGTAGTTATTATGTATTCTGGGTTTGTTTTTCCTGACAACATTATGTAGGTACGTAACGAATACAAAGCACTGAATCAAAGCAAAATATGCCGGCTATGAATGTTTCAGATTATTCTGACACCAGGCAGCGACCAGGTGACTTTGAGCACAGTAAAATAAGATTTTAAATGGACTACTTTGCACTCCTCAAGCAATTATCAAAAATGAATGGACCCCAGTCCTCACCTGAAAAATCTCAATCGACAATATACACACTGCCTTTGCATACTTTCCGTTTTTTTTACAGTAATTTAGCAAATAAAATACTGTAAATGGGCTGAAACCCAACTTTTAAGACAATGAGACAGAAGTGGTTTTCACTGAGCTCTAGCCATGTTTTGCTTCGAGGCTTCAAAGTAATAATGAAGAAAATCAGAAGCACTCCTACTTGTATGAACTTTGTGTTGTAAATGAGCAGCAGTGCTAGCTGGCTCTGGTTGTGTGCCTGTCGGCCCACTTTTAATTAAAAGTGACACTTTCCTGCTCCTTCTCTGGCACTGCTGAGGGTCACTGTAGGAGATGCAGAAAATTAAAAACCAGAACTGGAAGAGACAGAAGACACCAAAAATGTTTACAACATTTGTCCTGTTTTACTCAGTCGTATGGTTGAATTGCATGAATGTGTTTTATTGACACTCACAAATGGATTATGATGTCGTGTTTCTTCACAGAACAGACAGACAACTGGCTGTAATTTAGTTTGGCCTGTGTGTTTAGAATCTCACAGGCCTCTATGCATATTTATGAGTAAAACTCCTAAGATTCATAATAAGCCATCGTTTAGGTGCACGGACTGAGACGCGATGAGAACAAACATCGGTATGATGTGCTCTGTGCTGTGCCTCGGATTACCACCGCGTCAGGAATATCTGCAACTCTGGCACCAGTGTACCCGTTAACCCGTTGCTGATTGTCTTGAATGGGAGGCATCTAAAAATAAACGTGCATCACTTCATGTGGACTACGGGAGGTTGCCATGACAACCGGGCTTGTTTTTGTGTCATGGGAGGCCAGCTGAGTCTCTGCCAGCGAGGAGGGGAGGCAGAAGGAAGGAGGGAAAGACGAAGAAAAGGGGATGAGGGAGGAGAGATGCGATGAAACAAAGAACTAGACAGGAGAGGAATAAAGAGAAGGCGAGCTTGCGAGAAGGACCAAACCTAACGCGCGTTTGAATGACTGCTGAATGTGAACACGGTTAAAGGCAGCAACCACCTTTTCATTCATATTGTAACACACGTCCACCCCTCGGTCTCTGCCAAGTGTACAACCGAATCCTTCCACCACCAGCTGGTATTCAGCTCAGACTGGCCACTGGCCGAGGATTCAAAGAGCTGACCTTCTGGTAACGAGCCAGTTTTTCCGACCTTTAGGCGACTGCTAAACCATCAAAAACATCAGAAAACACAACAGAGACATACGCCGCTCAACGGTGCTTCCAGGCCTTTTCGATTTATTCCCAAGCCACCCCAGCGTGCACATACATTATTTCAGTACTTTTCAAGGGTACTGCTGCAGAGAGGCGAGGCATCCCCCCGATATCCTCCCCTCTGTTCCTGCTGTCCTCTTTCCCTACTTCAGCATTACCCACAGTACACTAACGCTACTGACAGCCCATCTACAACCCCCAACGCAGAGTCCCTAACCCCCTGCTGAGCTAAAACAGGAAGATCTAAAAATAGTATAACACAGCAGGCTCGCACAGGAGAAAGCGAGGATGAGAGAATGAGGGGGAAAGCACCTGCAGTCCAAAATAGCAGAAGCTGTCCCTTCGATCAGGCTATTTATAGAGCGCAAGTGGAGCAAAATCTGCCACCATGTCATGTAAATTTCATTCGGGAGCTTTGACACGGGGGTGTTTTATCTTTCAGTTGAACAGTTTGGTTCGTGTGAGCTTCATTTTTGTAAAGGAGCATAAACATACATGATGCATGTGCTGCAGATTTTGGAGAAATGCCAAACCAAAGAACACTTTCAGCCTCAGACTGAGAAAATGAGTCCACATCTGAGCTTCCATTAAGTTGGTTACCAAGGAGAAAGGTAGATATGAAGACGTGGAGCTGGGTGCCACTGAACATGTTGGACATGGAGGATCTTGTTCACCAAAGTGACTTACTGAGTCATTTAATAATGTGATTTCCAAAATTACAGATGGTCTCAATTAAGAACTCAAAGTCACAGTCCACTGCATGGCACATGTTGAATAAGCTCCTCGCTGGAACCCTGCCTAGGCAAAGAATAAAATCCTACAGAATACAATAATAGAAAAACGGGGGAATCTTTTGGCTGAGGAGGACGAGGGTGCAGGAAGGGGCAGATTTATTTTTAGAAAACAATACCACAAAAGTTGTATGAAACACGTTTATTTTACCTTTTTGCTGACTGTAAGATGAGGAGATATGATAGAGCTCTTGTGTCTGTATGGGAAATATGAAGCTAAAGCAAGCAGCCAGCTAGACTAGCTTAGTGAAAAGACTTGAAAGAGCCAGCCTGGCTTGTAAAACATAATGAAGTTCGACTCTAAAGCTTGCTAATTAACATACTCAACAACTTATGTCTTGTTCGTTTAATCCTCACAAAAACCTTCACTGGGGTTATGTGTTGGAGTATTCCTTGGCCAGGTGTATTCACTTTCTAGAGTCTAGAAATAGTCCAGCACATACACCGTAGCCTTCTTTAAGACCACAACTTGTCATTTTTCTTCTTTGGACAGAGCTTTGCTGTCTTTTTGCCAAATTAACCAGCTACTGGCCGCAGCAAGAAGCATGACGTTGTTGTTGAGAATAAGTGCACTACATTTCCATGTCCCATTTATTATTTTCTTTTTGGAGCTGCCCAGTTTCACAAACCCAAGACTTTGCCCAACCCAATTTAGCATACAGACACCAGAGTGATCTCAATCTTCTCATCGAACTCTTGGAAAGAAGCAAATTAGCCTATTTCCCAAATGTCAAACTGCCAAAGCATCAAAAGCAAGGACATGACTATACATTACAGAAACCAAAACCTAAAAAGTCGGTGCATCCCCTTAAAGGTCCCGTGTGAAGGATTTAGGGGGACAAATAGAATATACTCACAATTGTGTTTTCATTAGTGTACAATCATCTGAAACTAAGAACAGTTATGTTTTCCTTTTCTTATATTACTGCAGAGGTCCTCTTCCACAGAGTACTCCATGTTTCTACAGTAGCCCAGAACAGACTAGCCAAACTCTAGAAAAGGCCTATCCCACTACAGGGGAGAGAGACGAGAGGGGTGTTCAAATGGTCGCAGTCCACAGCCACACCGCCAGATTGCACTGAATCCTACCAATAAATAGCTCTTTGACGGCTAAAGATTTACAACTTCAGCCTTGATTTGCAGCTTGAAAAGCCGCACAAGGTGGTAAATCAATCTAGACATAAGAAACATTTTGTGTAATGCAGTCATTTTAACAGAGGACAGGAATCTTTTGTTCTCTGGTTGCCAAAGAAACATAAAAATAAAGCTTTTATTGTACTTTGAGAATGTCAGCCGTGCTACATTTGTCAATCATGCCCATAACCAATTACAATGAATCTTTAGAAAATGTTTGTCTTTTCAACTTTTTCAAAGCACATGTATTAAATGCAGTTTGATAGGACTGTTTGGAACAATAGATGGTGGCAGCTGCCCTAGGTAAGATAAAAATGGAAGGACAGGGAGGTCAAATGTTTGTCACGCTTGGCTCAACTCTGTATTATCTGGCTTACTAGGCTAATTAACGTCATCGTTGCATTTCCATCCCTCACAGTCCCGACTCCACTGTGGAAATTCAGGTGTTAATTGGATTGACGTGTTAAAACCTTATTTCCTGGATGTGATGCGTCTCCTTCATACGCGCCAAGGGACTGACATCTATGAATAGGTTTACTGCCACCCATAAGAGTCTGAATGGGCGCCACCTCCCTCATCCCACGTTTAAGACCTCAGTAAATAGTTATAAAGCCAGAAATAGCCCTGATTGAGCCTCGTCCTCCTTCTCTCGCTCATGTAAATAAACACATTTGTGCTCAGTGATCTGTTCAAGCACGTGCACATCCACACACGCAAAGCCAGCTCTCACTCACAAACCTTTGCATGCGTTAGAGCTTTATTTGCCTTTCGTTTACGCACAAACACAAATAAAGTCTGTCTGCGTCCAACATTTTCTCTCTAACACTCGCACGCACATAAATTTCCCTATTTTCTGCCCTTGTTTATCTGACGTGCTAGATCAGAGCCCTGGCAGCCCGAGCTCCATTTAGATTTCCATTTATAGTGTTGAGGATGAATTATTAAAATCAGCAGGCGTTTTTTTTTTTTTTTTTAGCCCCTCTCTTCATAAAAATTGAGGTGAACAGAGAAATTACAATGACTCTAATCATCGCTGCAATTCCCCGCCGTTAAAACAAAAGCCATGAGCGGCCTGCACGGGATAGAGAACCAGGTAATGAATGCATGGAGTGAGGGAGACAATGGGGCAAACCAAATGGACGCTTTTGTGAAATGGAAATTGGAGGATTGACGGGCGCTTTTGAAATAGGGGTGGTGGAGATGCAGATTTCTGTCTGCCGTTGCACTTTTCAGTGCATGTGAATGTTTATGGTATGAGAGGTCAGCACACTTATTACAACCCGTTTCCACGCTTCACTCACAACCACGCTGCCAAACTTCTACCTGTCAATTTCTTATTACACGCTTGTGATACTTGAAAAATGGCAGGACATGTTGTTATGTACCACTTTTTATTTTTTAGGGTGAGTGAGACGGCTATGTGTTGTATACGCACTACATCAGACCAGTAAACAGCTCTGTGCTCCACTCTTAATATTGCTGTATGGTCTTTTCCTGCCTCACTCAGTACTGAGTGATTAGCTCAGGCGCAAGCTCTCAGAATTTTGTACAAGTTTTCACTTGAGAGAATAATGACCTGCTCACTGAAGCTTCCTTTGTTATGGACTTTGCTTGAGCAAAAAGCTTTCATTACCACATCCATCAAACGCTGCTTCGTACCTTGTTTTGCAGCGTCGACTTTGGAACTGATTTAGCACAGCTTCTCTGCTGTTGTTAGCAGTGTTGGGTCAGGCTTATGTGAGCTGACCAATCAGAGCAGAGTGGGTATTCGTGAAGGGGCCTTAAAGAGACAGGAGCTGAAACAGAGCGTTTCCGACAGAGGGGGAAGACAATGCTGCTGCACTGAACTGTATGAGAAAACTGATGATGAACTTAAGCATGTTAACCTATTATTATGTAGCCTTTTTCGTAGTAAAATCTCATTATGAACCTGAAAATGAGCATAATATGTCTCCTTTTAGTGCCTGTCACTGGGTTGGATTCTGATTTACATGAGTAGGAGAAGTCATAAAGTTAAAGCTACTTTTTAAGGCAGAGTACTGAGGGAAGAAGCCACTCTGAAGCCTGGTGGTACAGCACTAAAACAAAGTTTACTTTGTTTCACCATCGTCATCTTTTGTCCAAAGGGGCCGCTAGAATTAACAAAAAAAAGAAGTTCCTTGTAGCTTTAAATAAATGTTCATTTTAATGCACTAAATGCTTTGCTTTGTGCTTTAAATGTGATTTAAATGGCTCCTCTATTGTCTAAACCCCGTTCCCACACTGAAGTTGGACGAGCTTTAAAGCAATCACGAAAGGGAGACAATCAGGGCATGCAGACGGCGCCAGGAAATAATTTCAATGTGCTGAGTAAAACAGATGGCCAGAGTGTTCAGTGTTTGCATATAAACAAGGTTTGTATCCTGCAGAGCCAGAACAAACAGGAGGCATCCCTGTCCAGGTAAACATGCACACTTTACATCCAGACCATAGGTGCTGAGTCAGCCGGACTCTGTTACCCAGGGACGTTGCGGAGATATTAACATTCAGCCCTCGGTGCTTAAGGATAATTGCAGACACAGCAAAGATTTGAAAGCACTGAAAAGACACTGACAAGAAAAATATGCAAATAACCGATAGTCTGTCTCTTTTTCTGAGCATTCAAAAAGTCACTGGTGTCACTGACTGAAGTAATGTTATCAGGATAAAAATCTGAGAAACTGATTAGATAGATTAGATTTCCTGAATAAGAAGCGAAGAGTCTGTGAATGTTAAATTGGGATGTGATGAAGAATCCACTTCTTGTATTGAAACAAAGTTTCCCTGCAAACTAACCATCGAATAACTCAAATTCACAAGCGAAGTCAATTAAGTTGTGATGTATTGAGATTAATGTAAAGCAGTTGTCATAACAAAGCTATAGAACTTATATTTGACAGCCTGGAAAAATACGTTCTTGTGAATTTTATAAAGCATCGTGTTTTTTCAATACAGTTGGTCGCCCAAGGACTAGTTTCCAATTTCCAATTGAATCTTTTTCAGCACTCATCCTAAACAAAACTGACAGGAATGTACAGACTTTAAAGGTGATGCTTCAGCAGAATGGAATGATATAAACTACAAGAGCCTGATTCTTTTTTGCTACAAAACGTAGGGATAAGTCAAATAATATATATCGGTTTAAAGCTCCAGGAGGGGCTCATAAAAGTACAACAATTGTAAATGCCAAAAATGAGCACTAAATTCAAAATGGCCGACATCCTTTTGGGTTCAGGTCATGACACAGAGTGACAATATTGTAGGTCTCACTGTGATACACATGTGTACCGAATTTCATGCATGTAGGTGAAAGTAGTCCTGGGTAAGTAGAGAGAAAGAAAGAAAGAAAGAAAGAAAGAAAGAAAGAAAGAAAGAAAGAAAGAAAGAAAGAAAGAAAGAAAGAAAGAAAGAAAGAAAGAAAGAAAGAAAGAAAACAGACACATGATGGTACAAACCTTTAGAGGAGGGACAGGCAGAGGCCTGTTGTGCTTGTCCAGGGAGATGAAGGTGAAGAAGGCCGAGACGGCGCGATATTTCCCCTTCTCTGCCTCCACCAATGAGGTAGCATCTACCAACACTTCAATCTCCATAGACTTGTTACTGACGAACGTGAGCCTCCCAGTCACCGTCACCACACAGCCTAAGGGAGATGAGGAAAAAGAGGAGAAAAACATGTTTGACGTTCATGGAGCACACTGGTTTTGTACTTAAGTATGACGCCAGAGAAGACATTTACACTGCAGCAAGGAAGGAGGAGCGTCTCAAACTGCTTTCATCTTGGTTTATTATCATTTCCCAAGAGCGCTTTAACTTTTAAAAAAATCTTTATGTTTGATTCAAGCACCTCTGTCCTACAGCCATTCATGGAAAATTAATCTTTTCAGAAGTTTCAGAAGAAGTTGCCCTCTCTCTCTCTAGCTATCTCACACCACAGCGACTGAAGCTTAAATTCATCTGAAAACTTGATCTAAACTCAACGATATCCACTTTAAGCAATGTATGTTTCAATCAAACTGGGGACCTTCATTTATAGTGACACTGAAGACGAGCTGAACATGAAACTGGCTGGTATATTGACATCGTCGACCGAGGAAAACTTCAGCTCTGCTCTTGCAATCTGCTTCATGTTGTTGCATCACTTCTTGACTTGCTGAAGCGTGCGCCACCGAGGGTCAGCAAACATTTTTTGAGCGGTTAAAGTACGAGAGAAGAGTGAGACAATCTGCGCAAATAAAGTTGTGTCAAGTTTTTTGAGGGTGTTAATGTTCACAGTATAACTCTACATTATGTCCACTGTTGCAGAGCACATGTTGACCTCTACATGAGCCTGATCTGATGCATCTAATGCGTTTGGCTCATCAAAAGTTTGTGCTCCTCTACCTCTGCAGAGGTGGAAAAAAAAAACAGTCAACCAATAGTACCGGGCACTGCTGATGTGTTTCTTCATTCTCTTTGATGTGCCAGTACTGTATTATTACTGCTGTTGCCATAGAGACGAGGAGAGAAGGTGTTATCCCCCCCAGTCTAAGACAGATCTGGAGTATGTGGCCGAGATCTTATAAAACCGTCAAAGTCATAAATAATAAAAGACGTACATGGGAAATGAAAAAAGGGCTCTTATCAAAAAGTGCGGCCTGCAAACAATTTCGACAGGTGTTGAAATTTCAGTGGTGCGCTGTTTCAGTGATGGAGCCCTTGTACTCGTGCAGGAAACTCTTAATGAAACTCTCTCCAGACTCAAGAATATCCTCAGAGTGAAACCTGACAACACTGATTGTCTGATTGATCACTGAAATAATGACAGAAGTAAACAGTGTGTAAAGTTGATACCAGTGATCATTGTTTGTTGTCACTCTTGCTAGAAAAATAAAAAGTTTCTTCTTTAATCTTGGCCACAATCCCTCTTTAACCTTGACTAAGTTGTTTTATGTCGTCTAGACTTGCATAAGCTTTAACATCAGAAAATATTTGGTTGGAATAGTAAGCACTGATAAACAACAGACTTTGCTGTTCAGGTCTGAGGACTCTCGCCTGGAGGAAGAAATACAGAAAACAATCTGCAAACTGCTTGTTTCTCTGGTTGTGTCCTAAAACAAAAATCTAAGGGACTTTAGCCTTTCTTTATGTGCATAATGTCTTAGAGATATCCCTAAAAATGAACCCTTAAGACTGCAGAACTGGGAGGAATCCATAAAGGCCGCTGACGTCCATAGTAAGACTAATAAATGAGGATTTACCGGTCTTTTGGTAACACAGAATACAATTTACAATTTATTTTTTGTTTGTTTCTTAATATCACTCTTGCGAAATGTTGTGCAAAATAAAGCTGAGAAAAATATCCGTCTGTGTCATTAATTAAAATCCTCATATATTAACACATACTTCATAAAGTGTGAGGCGGTAATCACTACATGTTAGCACATTTTACACTGACTCTTGTGGGGCGACCATTTGCTGCATGTTGGGCCATATTTCAAGGTAAAACAACATATTTAATATCCCATTAGCTTAGCTATGGTTAGCATTCAACCACTTCCAAACTAACATTACCGTCTGATAGTGTTACACAAAACAATAGTAAAGGCAGAAATTAATTCTAAAATATATATGCACATCTTGAACACATGTATTGAAGCCTGGAGGTAATCAATGTTAGCTGGGCAGTGGTAGAATGCTAACGTTAGCTAAGGGGTTACCAAATATGTAGCTGTACCTTGAAATATGGCCTCATGTTCCTCCAGATTTTCACTATCCATCAACATTTCAGTGGCTGGTCAATTGGGAGGCAGTGAAATTATAGGAATTTGTCAAAGTCTGTGTGTTTACGACTTTGCAGTCTGCAACACAGCAGCATAACAATATCCCAGCAAATGAGCACAGCACTCTGAGTGAGGCGTCAGAAGAAAAAGGCCACCGTGCGAATGTGTCGGACTGAGTGACCAACTTCTATTGAAATAAACAGCCACCATCCTCGAGTCGAGTGTCCTGTTATTATCACACGTCCTTGGCTCTACAAAACATTGTTTTGTCCACCTTTAACGATGACTACTGTATCTTCCCAAATGCCAGTCAGCTGCATGTAGAAACAGGCATTCCTGAGCCTGAGGTTTGTATTTCTATTTATTTAAGGTAGTTTTCTGTACAGTGGGGACCATTTGAGAGAGATTTGGGTGAGTGAGCCTTATTTCCAGCCCTCTTCAGATAGTTGCAATTACAAGAGATGTGAGAGATGACTTTAAGGTGATATTGTATTCCCACTGAGTGAAGAAGTGTGAAAAGGTGATTAAGTGCAGTAATTATGTGAGAAATAAGGATGAGCTTTAGTGACGTAACCATCCATTATTTTCCATGTGGCTTGCTAACCCGGCACATACACTGAATTTATCTATTCTACTCCTTGTCGTCGGCCCATTGAGTGTTTTTACATGTTACTGCCAGGAGCGAGTCCAGTCTCATCCAACTAAACTACCTCTGGCCTGATGCATTGGCTCAGTGAACCGCGCTCTGCTCAATGACATTACACAAAAAATGAGCCCTTGATGAGACTGGGTGATTTTTTTTTTAAAGACCTTCATGATTAATAATTGATTCATGCAGAAAGTAGATCTTGGACTCGTGCAGCGCTGAAGGTCAGCCAACGAGTCTCTGAGGAGCCGTCTGATGCAGCTAATCTGCAACAGTCCATGCTGGGCATCATGTTGTATGCACGTACTCGGCTGGGATTGCAATACCTATGAGGTGGTTTTGTTATTTTAGCTGCAGCCTGCGTGAGTACAGTGACGGTTTTTTCCTATTTCTCTTTTCTATTCCTGGAAATTGCATTTTTGGATCAGTAAGTGTTTAGAGAAGGACACAAAAGAAAGGAACAAGGCAATATGCAGGTGAAATAACAGCTGTCACTTCAGACAATTTCTCTAGAAACTCATTTGGCTGAATAGATTCTGTTTCTTTTTACTGCTTGGAATCAAAGAAAGTGTCTCCTTTTCAGTCACATACTGTAATGTAAATTTACTCCACAGCAAAGAACTCTTTGATTTAAGCAAAAACCAAGAAATCCTCCAAGATACACTTAATTCTCAACTTAATGTATTTCTGAGGCTTGTTGGTAACACTTTTGTATTGAGGTCCATGTAGTAGGCATTTGAGATGGTGCGTGATAAGACCCTTCTAAGTCCTTATAGATGCTCATTAACATTAATAAGACTATATCAGCATAAATAATAGTGTCATAAACGCGTTTATTGTTGGCTTATAGGACATTTATACCTTAACTATGCCTTGATTAAGAGTTAACTAGGCTTTTTGCAGCTACCGGATCCAAAGCGAGAACAATGCCTCAATAAGTTCAATAAATGAAAATTTATTATACACTCGTTAACAGATTTTATTTTTGCTTATGTCTTATGATCTAACAATAAATGTGTTTATTAGGCTATTATTAACACTTACATATCTTAAATTAAGGTTAATTAGATTTTAATAAGGGATTAAAAGGGCCTTATTACCTATTAACTAACACTTAAAACAGACCTGAATGTAAAGTGTTACCTACTTAATACTGTATAATATTGTCTAATATCTGTTCGGATGGTAAGAACTGGTGCTCATTTACTTAGCATGGATACGATAAAGACACTTAAAGGGCCAGTTCACCCCAAAATCAAAAGTACATATTTCTCCTCTTACCTCCAGTGCTATTTATCCATGTAGATAGTTTTGGTGTGACTTGCAGAGCTTTAGAGATATCAGCTGTGGAGAATTTCAGGTTTGTGCAAATCATGCTAGATCAATTTAATTACACTAAAAATCAATGCATAAGAACATTATTGTTGAGTATTTCTTTTGCAATACTGTTCCGTTTACTTCTGTGGCACACCTTCTCTCTCACCTCCAGCACCCCCCCTCTCTCTCCCTCAACTGTCTTTTTATCCAGCATTCCCCTTTTGAAGTCATCTGCCTTTCTTCTCATTCTTTGTACCTCCGGGCATGTTGCTGTATAACAGAGGAGCGCAGTGCCTGAACACTGCTGTGGTACATCAATGTCCAGCACCTTGCAGACTTATTTTCTCAGTGCCAAATAATACACATTATTGTTCAGTACGTCTGAAGTCTGGGTGGGGGGCAGGGGGGCAGTGTAGGCGAGGAACAAGAAAAGACATGAACAAACAAGTGACTCACAAGTTGTGACATGAGTGCAGCCATTTCCTGATGTTTAAAAGACTCAACGTAGTGTCTCAGCTCCACTCAGGTTAACTATTCATATGACAAATCAGTCCCCTCGACATCGATGTCATCTCAGTGTAACACGGACGCTTCAGCCCTCAAACAGCCTTCAATCTTTTGCTTATGTCGAGTTTTATGCCAGACATTGTTATAGAATTTGTTAATATCTAAACTATGCACAACCTTGCATTTCATCTAAAAACATGCAAAAGAAAAGTATTTGCAGATTTAAAATTGTGTTTCTGCATAGTGGACCTAAAAAGTGTTGTAAACAGTAAATTAGGTGACGAATGAGGTGCAAGATGGAATCTGATGGGAAGGCACATTAGTATATAAAATAAGAAAAAGTCAAACTCCAACAATCACTTACAACCATCAATCATAATTCCTTAATTAAATGCTAACTGTCTTATTTCTATTAATGTTTTAATTGCATACATTAATTGCAAATGCAATTACTTTTTAAATTGTGTTTTAAATATGTCAGCTAATGAATCAATTAATTAACCACGTCAGTAGGCACGGTGCGATGCTTCACATTAACCTCTGAGTCACACTGTGTTCAACGAACAGCTCCGTGGTCTTTTGTTTGCTTGTTCAGTTCAGATGCACAGTATCTTCCGGAATCAATGAACTTGAATTTGTTCTGCTTTTACGTTGCTCATGCATGAGAACAAATATTTTAAACAATGGTACATTTCACAGGATCAAGTTTATGAAAATGGATATTTTATTATTGTTATCAAAAACTATACCTAATCATTTCTGGAATATACATTTATTCAACAGGTTCCCTGTGGTTTTACATTAAATGTCACCGTTGAGCAAGCTAACATCTGGGATCTTCATGAAGACATGTTCAGTCTGAAACTCTGCTTTATTTTTCTGTCTTTTAATTCAGTTCTCTCGTGTTTTTTTTTCCTCTGATGATTTTATCGTATGATAAACCTGCCCTGCTCTACAGTGACGGAAAATCTGTGCAATTAGTTAAGTGGACTGTTTAGGCTAGACACAGCAGGACCTCCAAAAATTCATAAACAAATCATCTGAACATCCTCCACATGAGCCGTGTTCAGGCACAGACCTCCGTCTGTTTTATGTCCTGGGTGTTAACGTCCCATCTCGTTGTAATAAATGTTAATTCGTCTTTGTGTATGCTGCTGTGTGGTCCTCTAGTTCCACACAGGTTGGCACATGGATTAATTATCATACTCTTCACTGTTTATAACTCAGTATTGATGTATTGCTGTTTTGTTTTATGTTTGTAATTCATATACTGGCGCTGTCAAGAGTAAGTAAAACCTGAAAATCTGAAAATCTAACATACCACCTTGTGATATTTTTCCATCGAGTTATCTGAATAATTACCTGAAGTGTAATTATTATACTAGCAAATGTGCCTTTGCCTTTTAGTGATTTCCCATGTTTTCCAGAATGCATCCAACTGGCTCATGAGTAAGTAGCAATTACCATGTTTTTGGGGCTTTTGCCCAGTGTTGAGCTTTCCAGGCTTGTCCTGCTATCTTAGCTGGTAACTGCAAACCCCCTAAAAAAAACACATAATCTCAACTTTGACATCTATGGTCTCAAATATCTAAATGGTGGGAGATGGAACTACTCTCTTGTAAGGACATTATGCCTGAGAGGGCAGGCGAGGACACTATAATTAACTGCAGGGGAGCTTGGAGCATGTTTGACTTCTACCCACATTTAGCTGATTACAGATCTGTGAAATAGATCTACAGTAGAGGTGCATCCTGGGTGCTTTTTTTTTTTTTTTTTGGTTTTTGTTTTTGATCCTTGACTGTAATTTTCCTAAGCACACCTCTTGAGCTTTTTGTCTGACCACCTTAAGCAAAATGGGAAATCTACTGGTGACATAACACCAAAGTCACAGTGGAAGCCAGGGGAAATCATGTCAGCACCACCTAAACTCAGAAGACAGACGGAGGCAGCAACTGGAGCAGCTCAAAGCAGCTGAAAGAGGTGGACATGGATCTGAATCAAACTGTACTGTGTTTTCTGGTCCTGAACCTCCAAGAAGGGTGTATTTAAAATGTCCCTCTTAGCTTCTCACTCTTAATTTGAGTGAATTCTCCTTTTTGAATAAAGTCACCTGTGAAAAATACAGGTACAGTGAATGCAGCAGACTAACAGCTGACCTGGCACAGTTACAGCTGAGCTGTAAAAATATTGTTAGCACTTCATAATTCAACAATGGGGACAGATGTAGCTGGTCCACTGTTAACATCATATCCTGCAGTAATCATAACATCTGATGTTAGCGCTGGGTGTCTGTATCGCATCATCTCAAGCACATGAACAGATAGAACAGACACTGAGCCGAGAAAGACTGCAACTCATAAATGTAATACACTGTTTTTACAGCACTTTGAGGAGACTGCTTTCAGTCACTTTTGAAATAATTAAATTCCATAAAAATACTAGTGAGCAAAACTCAAATATCCAAACTGTAGTGACAATATTTTCATTAGTTACCAACTACAAGAGTTTTTGGTCAAAATCCTTGTACATTTTCTGTCATTAGCAGTACTTCAGTATATCAGACATTCAGTCAGATATATCATTATGGATTTGATTTACAAGTCTCCAACAAGACGCTGCAGCTCCAGACGAGATTACAAAGTTTCTGAAAGGGATATGATCGCACCGAGGTCCAAGTTTGAATGGCACAACAGTTAGCTTCTGGGCAAAGGTAAGTTTCTCGCGTGAGGCAGTCCGGAGATATTTAACAATAGTTACATTAAGTCGTTCACTGCTTTCTCAACCCCAGTCAGAGTTAACTTCTACGGTGTCCAGTATGTCAGATTTTTCTCATCAGTGCTGTTCGACGCTTGGTGGGGAGACACAGCTCAAAACAGCGGCAAAACTCCGCACAGTTTATTTACAGAAAACCTGTCACGCCCTGAGTATTTAATAACAGCTACTTCAAAGGTGTTTCAACCTCACGACTGTCGTGTGCAAAAATACTATAATTATATAAGAGTTTCACCGTTATTGGCCAGTTTACAGGAAAGACACAAAGAGAAAACACAACGAGAGATAGGGGGACGAAGCACAACATATAGTACATCAACAAGGTCAGCAATATTTAAATATCTATTATACCACATATCAGCAAAGAAACAAGTATAGTAGTTTTGTTTTGATCCAGTCGGTCTGTGGGTGTGTATCTGTCGGAGTACATGTTTGTTCCTTCTTGGATTTGTGTACTTTTTCTTTGTCCTTACAAGCGCTGCTGATTTTTCCAAACTGCACTTCCAGTAAAACCTTTAACCCAGCGTTCACCTTTCAGAATGGGAGAACAGTGTAAAAGGTATCACCATGAATGGACACCCCCCATTAAGACGGCAAAGGCTAAGTGGATAATGGTGTTGCTGATCCTTGAATGAACTTTTTAAAAATAGAGGCTCATAATTTGTCCACATTGAAAAACTCAGACTGAGATGGGATGTGGCAAACGCAGTACAAATGATTTTATCACTTTAAGAGCGAGGTAACGGCTCAGAGACGAAGCTCGGTAATGGAAAATAGTTCAGTCATAACAATGAAGTGTTTTTCCAGACGCAGCGGCAGCCCCACAAAACACAACTGGTCATGATTAGCAACAGTGTGACGACTGTAAACGCTGACTCACCCAATTTAAAACGGCGCTGCCTGAAGCTCAATATATAGACTAGTGAGTTTTTTCCACATTATCTTGTAATTGGGTTTTTAGAGAGAGCAGTTCATTATTGGGGGCAAAAGTACAAGAGAAGCAAAGTCATGATGGGTGAAGGACGCAACTCCTGAACACTGCAGTACATGTTTTATAGAGAGACTGCATATACGTGTATCCTTCAACTTTTGGAAATCTGTATTAATCAGTGACTTAAAGCTCTGAGTGTATTTATAACATCATCCTCACCTTTCATGATCTTGCGATGGAAGTTGATGGCATCCACAGAGGCAGTGACAATGTTGGTGTTGCAGTGCCGAGCTGCCACAATGCCGGCGACCTCATCCATCAGCTTCATGGTCACACCTGTTCCAGAAACACACACACACACAGTTTGACTTTTGTAAGATATACAGAGATATTCCTACTAGTTTTTCCTTATCTTAAGAGCAGCTGGCATTACTGTGACTACTTTTGAAAGTATCACCTTCACACAAAGTCTTTCCTGTTCGTCAACAAGTCACATAATGAACTCCAGTGTTTTGTTTATAGACGTTCTTAGTTCATAGTTCGAGACAAGCACAACAATTTCAATGTCATTTCTCATAATTTTCTCTCTCCTTATCAATAAAACACAAGTATGTTACTGGTTATCAAATTATTATTGTTATAAAGTCTGATCATAGAGTACAGGTCCAGGGCTATTGAGCGGACATAATCTAGTGGAGATGCCTAATGCAACACAAACAGTGTGTTGTTCCTGATAAATAATCAATAAAATAAAATAAGGCAATTCAAAAACTCCAGAAGAAATCAGTAAGTTGCCCTTGAGATGATGTCGCGTTGTCAATTGTTGTTTCAAAGGACCTTAGGTTAAAATTGTGCCAAACCTTTTATAATGAAGCAGGAGCTGCACACCTGTCATCTCCAGTGAAACTTTCTCTTTGAATCAAAACAAGCCTTTCCGGGTAGATGTAGTCATTACGTTGGCAGGTTTCTCTGGCGTGACACTTTTTCAACGAGATGAGATTGTCTGAAGTGAAAGTTAATGGGTTTCCTAATGCAATTAGAAAATTATTCACCTGATGCTAAATTATCAATGAGTCCCCTTGCCATTTCCTTAACTTCAGCTTCACATTCAGGCTCATTAGTGCATCAACTGACAGCGAGAAGCATTTCAGCAGACTTTCAACTAACTCACTTTGAGCTGACAGCATATAGCAAACACTATGCTGTCCTCACCACAACATCAACAGCATTAGTCATTTGTTTTAATGTGTAAAGTGACCTCATTAACGTTTTCCTTAGAAGTGACCTCTCGCAGTCATGTGATTAATGACTGTCCTCTGCAGCAGAGACTGAAGAGGTGTAAGTTGCTACACTTGCACAATAAAGTCCAAGGAGGCAGTTCATGTTTCTGTGCATACAAAGTATGTGACTTTTGAACAGGAGACATTATGTTCTTTGATGATTAATCGATAAGTCGCTTGGTTCTGTAAAATGTCAGAAAATTGTAAAAAAACATCAGTGTTAGGCCAACGATGACGTGATCAAATGTCTTGCTTTGTCCACAACCCAGTTTACTGTCACAGAGGAAATAAACCAGAAAATATTCACATTTAAGCAGAGAATTTCTGTAAAAAAAAAAAATACTCAAATGGATTATCAAAATAGTTGCCTCATAATTTAATGACCGATTCATCGATGCAGCTCTACTTCCCGATAGACTGTCAGAGCTAGTTGCTTGTGTTTGTTGTGTGTGACCAACATGTTTAGCCTTATTCGTGACAAACAAAGTTCAGTCCAAGGTATATAGAACACCATAAACATATAGACAAAATATAATCATTCTGCTGCAGGAGGAGTCTGAGAAAGATCCTCGACAGATGAGATCCGGAGCACAGCGCCTTTGTCTGAAGAAGACATGCTTATTTGTTATTAAAAGCTTTATTTATGACTGTGTGCTCTAGATATCATGGTTGTTATTGTGGTAAATAATTTGTACTCTGCCATGAAAACTTCATAATATGAATCCGATGTCAGTGAAATGAAGCCGTTCGGTTTGAGATTTGAAACTACAAACACTAAGCAGCCACCTTTCAAACCTACAGGAGGTGAGTATTTGACAATAAGAAGATACTTTTTCGGGTGAAGCAACACTTTTATGATGTGTGAGCACATCAAATAATCCATCATCACAAGGTTTGCATCGCACTTTGCCAACACTTTGAACAGGAAATCAACGTCACAGATTACAGTCGGGATTGAAGCCCATTATTTATAAAGCAGGAGAGCTCACAGAGTCGACGCAGAGGAATTCACAAATTCACACCAGCATTCGTCTGCGTGTGTCACACATACAGCCTTTACAGCTTTCCTCATGTGTGACGGAAACAGTTGTTTTTTGGGTTTCTCGCAGAACGTGGGACATCTTGTGTGGAGTGGGTGGGTTTAAGATGAGAGAAGCGAAGACGAGGGTGGCATCTGTGTCTCACGTAGGAGAAAGGGTTAGCTAGTATGCTCATTTAAAGATATTCAAACCTTGACTAGACACTCCAGTTGCCCCAATCACTCCCTCTGAGCTGCTTTTTGTATCTCTCCTGCATCAGAAAATCAATAAGTCTGCTCGCTGATGGCTGGTTTGACTCCCAAAGGCCCCTACCATCTGCACTGTGTGGCTCTATTTATGACAGCCAAATGTGTGGGAGTACAAACAGAATGTGCTGCTTGCTCCCGAATGCAGCATTCACTGTAAAAGTGGGCCCGCTGAGTTGATTAAGTATTAAACACGCCATTACTCTGACATCATTTATCCCAAATGGCCGGTGAAACACTTGCATTTCATTTGGCTGATTATACTGATACGCGCACAGGTTCGGTTTCTGTTTCTGTCAAAGCTGAACCTTTCTCAGAGGTAAAAGAAGACTCACTTAAATTTTCCAACAGGATGTATCAAAATAGAAAATATCTTGATGCTGGAGAAATTGAATCAGGCTCTGGCTTTGATGTGTGATTATTTGGTTAAACTCAGGCCAGGCAGTGTGAAAGTGACAGATCTTTTTCTCCATCACATGAAAGGCTCCATCACCTTTACCTCAAACCAAAACCCTGTTGATAGGAGAGAGAGGTACATCGATCAAAAACGCTCTCTGATTAAGGCTGATGATGTGACCAGTGTTCAAGAAGGTGACAACAGCATGTCAGGCTTAAAGTGTGTGTGGGCAAGGAAATATATCACTTCCTTCTTTAAGCCTGTTGTGAGACATTTTCCAAGACCCATCTTGTTTATCTCTTCCCATCTCCACTATGTTGTGAAAATTGATGGGATCTCACCTAAGATTGAAAATTTCCCCTGGGTACAAGACACAGCAGGCTGCTGCTAGTCAAAGCCTGGAGTGTTCGTGTCTGAGCATGCAATAGTTAATGGAGATGGATCATGACCTGACAGGATGATGAAATTGAATATAAAAGTTGAATTATGCTAAACTGAGTGTATGACATACTACCTTGATGTGTTAAAGCAGCCCCCACCTGAAATTCCCTCACAACTCACTGCTCATGATTTAAAACTCATCTTTAAATCACTTTAAGAGCACTGGGATATGGTAAGTTACACTTACAGCAGCTATAATCGGTATTTTTATATCAACGAAGGATGCATGTAAGAGGTTGCTCATGGTGATGAGCCCACAGAGAATTATCAACCAGCTCCGCAGTTGTGCTGAACTCTAGGGACCTTTATAACAACTTTTAGCTAATTGTTTTGGTTTTCAGGTCTGCAATTTTGCTGTTTTGGTTCAATCTCACTGCCATCATCAGCACTGTTATAAGCAGAAGCACGCAGCTTCAGAGAAAAATCTCTAAAACCCAACACCTGATCAGCACCAAACAACAGGAAGAAAAAGTTAGCTGGTGAAGACAGTGCAGCAGTTAGTGTTTCAGAGCCAAATATTTCCCAGAGGAGATGGTGGAGACCAAAACAGAGCTAAAAGAAAGTGATTATTGGATATAAATCTGCCTGATGGACAGAAACCACAACTCCACATCAATGCTAATGTTGCTCCATAACTGTTGTGAATGTAATAAGCAATATAAAGCATATTAAACTGTTCTTCATGTCAACTTCTTGTACATTTTGTGTTTTAAAAAAATCAGTTAATGTACATTTTAAGACCATCAATTTAGTCTTGAGCATCAACATTAATATGTTGGAGAGTTATAAGTTATCTATTTCTTTAACTTTAAAAGTAAATGTCGCCTGAGGGAAGAATTCCATCTTACAGTCGGACGGTCTTTCACTCCATAAAGCCTGGTTTCCTATTGCTGCTGCTGAATCACACTGTCTCCTTCTCAAGGACTGACATGGTCCGGTACCTTCCCTGAGAAGCCTCAAACTGTGGGAAACTGCGCCCCCAAGGACCCACAAACCATGAACATTGTTCCATGTCACGACCGTCTCTTGGCCTTAAGCAATGTTTGCTGCAAAATCCATATTATAAGCATTCTAAAAAGTCTGCTGGATTGGCTTAGTCAGATCCAGTATAGTAGTCATATTTACAATACAAGAATGATTGCAAATGAAATCTATGAGTGGCATTCAATAACATGATCTAACTCAGCTTGATAAGCTGCAATAAACAATTCATTGCTGTGTCGTTTTCTGTCTTTATCTCACAGCAATGCTACAAAACAGCAGCTTTCATGGATCAGCTGATAAGCTCTGATGACATTAATCCTTGAAACAAAGTGACCCTGCATTTTGAGAGATTTCATCTTCCATTTTCAAATATTTCATTTTGAGAATTAGATTACATTTTCGGTTATTTTTCTCTGTAATGGAATGAGGACTCTTTTCAGAATTAAATGATCTTTAGGTAATTCCGAGGTAAATAAAGAACTCATAAAGAATGGAGAGAAGGCCCCACTCAGCATGCTGTGGTATGAAGTAAATGGTTAGACTGGAACAGTCAGGAATATCATTTAATGACATGACATGAACTCTGTAACTTGTACAGAGTACTTCGTTATTTGTGGACCTTGTATTTCTGAGGGATTTTGAGACTCAGTGGAGCAGTGAGAGTGGGTTCCCGTGGTCTGGTTCCCTTGCTCCCCAGTGTCAGCAGCTCTTCAGATGCCTTGAAAAAACAAGGCTGGTGGGTGTGTGGGGGGGTAATTACCCAAGTTTCCTCATGTTCTTTACTTTACCACACTCCCTGAGAGACTTTGCAAAACCTAAGAATAGCTATCAGTAGTAAAAAAGCTGGGAGTTTCAATGTTTGAAAACACTGTTGTCTTGCTTGAGTTAGTTTTGATAGCAGAGCGGGGAGGCAATTATGAACACTAACTGATAAAAGTCTTCATTATTTAAATTGTTGGAATTTTTGCTGCTTATTTTTCCTCACCACACACTTGTCATTGTGGGAGAAAGCTCAAGCAATACCCCAAAATGGTTAATTAGCATTCCTCAGCAGCAGCAGCAGCACAGAGGTCGTAGAAGCGAATGTCTCTTAATTTCAGAGAGGAAGAGCAACATTTCATTAAGCTGTTTAAGGGAAAAGAAGGACACATTTCGGATGTGATCCACATCCTCCTGTTGAGTTTTTAAGTGCAATATTCCCCTTTATTAAAACTTTGTGAAAATCTTCAGGCAGTTCTACTCTCTGTTGCCTTAACTTTAAACTCCCCTAATCAATATTTTATAGATTAATAATGAATCAAGTCTACATGTCACGTAAAAGGGTTCACTCAAAGTTACAACATCACAGAGAACTGTCAACCAACTCTGCAGCATTTCAAACCCTCTTAGCTCAATGTTTTCATTTTGCACATATTACAGTGGGGTTCAGTCTCAATGTTCCTATCATTCCTAAAAGCAGGAAGCCATTTTCAAGCAAAAGTTGAAACGTTTCATGCGCTATAATGCGTCTTGTGGACACATAGCATTTTATCTCACTAGAGCTCCAAAGGCAGCACTGGCTCTTGTTCATTCCACAAACGAATTATACGATTGTGTTGGCTATTTAGTTGTTCTGGTCCACTGGAATAAAAATGTCGAGTCAAATCAAGTGGACAACGGTGCTGTCCTTGAGTACCAAAGATGCTTGTCTTTATTAATCACTACCATCAGTGGAACTGTTAATGCAACTCCTGCAAAAAGAAAAACCCTCTCCTTGTACAGTCGATGTAAAAGGTTGAAGTGAGGCTCAATGTGAGACTGCAAATGAGGACAAGCGAGGCCAAGACAGCCCTGGGCCTGGCATTACACATTCACAGGGTGACATGGCACACTATGACTCTCCCTTTGCCGTAGGGTGGGAACTCAAAAGGCAGGGGGAGATGGGGGTTGGAGTTGGTGTGTATGAAGAGGAAAGACAGCTCACTCCAAATGGGGAAAAAAGGGCAATTAGTAACCAAGTCCCTAGTGCAGCCCAGTTGGCCACGGGGCAGAATACCTCTGTGATTAGATTCCTTCTGACGATTTCCCCAAATCTTTGAGCACAATGCCTTCCATCGGCAACAGGCATGAAGGGAGTCTCCCGGGCAGCTCTTGTCGCCCATCAACTCTGTCTCCTAACTTCAAGCTCTTTTGATTAGAACCAGCTCAGACACAGCACACTGTGCAAAGCACCCTCTGATGTAAGGAGGAGAGTGTGAGACCAACAGATATCGACAGCAAAGCATGCATGACCTCTGCCTCTCATCACTTCCTGAACTTACCCCTTCCATCTTTGTTCTCTATTTCTTGCCTGTTCTTGCCCTCCGCCCACCTTTATCCACCGCTGACAATTCCCTATTTTTTTCTGTCCTTCTCATCCTCTCCCCAACAAGAGCTTTAATCATGGACAGTATCAAACGGCTCAAACTGCCTCCTAATGAGCTGTTACTATAGAAACAGCTCCTGTTAACATTACTGCCACGCAGCCATCCACCCACATCCTCCTAGAAGGTCCTATAAGCTGCATATTTTTTATATATTTTACCATTACAGCTGCGGTGCGCTTTACTAAACTCTTTAACAAATTAGTGTGTGGCCTTCAGTTCTGCAAATTGCAAGCAAGCACTGTTGTGGTTAAACTGATAAAGTGTAACCTCCATGCACACCACAGGCCCAGGAAAATCACTGAGATACGACTCCTGTAATGGAAAATCTGTCAGATAAAGGGCTTTCAGATTAAATGCACCTCTGGCTGTGATGGTAAAGGTCATGGACTCCTGCCGATTTCTCGTCTAAATGTAGAACTTGTTCTTTGTAATAGTAATTTTCATGGTTGATTTCTGGTCAGTTCTGGTCTGTACTGGGTGATGCTCATTACAACACTGAAACGTCTGCTCCATATTATTATCAACTTGTGAGCTATATAAAATTGGTAGAAGGTAAAGGCCCCATCACCTTTTTAAAAATATTTTCACTAAAAGTGCCCTCTGGGCTTATTTACCAGGATGGAGATATGTGACCACCATGACAGGTTCTCTACTGGTGTAGATAGGGGTGAGTCTTTGCCTCCTCGTTTTAAAACCAACAATCAGCTTCTTGGTTTGATTAATGTTGAGCATTAGATTGTTCTCTGTGCACCACTGTGCAAAATAGTTGATTTCCTCCCGATATTAACTCTCATTGTTGTTTGAAAACAGCATGAAGCTGGGCACACAGCCCTGGGGGGCTCCAGTGTTGAGTTTCACTAAGACTAGACACTGCAGACTTTTCGGGTAGAGGGTGATGGTGCCTGTTTGAGGCAGGAGGGAACAATCTCCTGCGAGAATTATCTCTTAAAAATGTCAATAACAACATCAGCTAGCTGACTGGCACATGTTTTTAGTACAGGGCTAGGGATGTTGTCAGGCCCAGCAGCTTTACTCATATTCATTCTGCTCTGAATACTAACAGTGGCTGGTCCACTTGAGGCAGAGTAGACATTAAAGCTGAGTCTTTGTTGAGGTGATCAAAGTGAGCATAAAATGTGTTTAGCTCAACTGGCATAGTGGCCTCTGGATCACTTGCCACATGTCTTTAGCGTTGTTGGTTTTGCGGTCCCTCTCTAGTCTTTGCTGACTTGTCCGTTTTTTCTCCTTTATACCAGCTTTCATTCAGGCCCTGGTGGTGTTACAGTATATGTCTCCTTCTCACCTCATCAAAATGCATTTTTTTGGCTCCGGATGGAGACTTCAACCCTCCATTCATCCAGGCTTGGGGAATGATTCAGGTTGCCAGTGATGGTTGGAAGTTGCTGAGGCTGTTGCCAGTGATGGTTGGAAGTTGCTGAGGCTGTACACAGCCTGATGGAAAGAGCTTCAGCGACCTTTCAAGGCTGTAAAAATCACCTCCTCTCCATGTTTCATGAGTTGTAATGGATAACTTGATAGCCCATTATACAGTTCTTTCAGCCCTTAATCATTCAGTCCGAGCAACCGGTTTCCCATTTAGAAAACAATAGAGGATGTGTGTGAACCAATTGCTGATGGTCATTTTTTGCATTTACAAAAAATGCAACTTCCTGGAAAACTGACTGTAAATGAGGGGAAACACACACTGCCTCACATTGATAGACAAGACTAGACAAACTGACAGCGTGTTATTGTCACTCAACTTATATATTGTACAGTATGTCTGTTTCTCCATGTCTGGGTTGAATACTGCACACAAACACACACACGCTAAGGCTTTGTTACACCATTCTTTGATTTGTTGTGTTGAATCAATTTGGTGGAGGTCATTAAAGTTGGTGGCTTTTCTCTTTTGCATCGATTCTGGGTCAGCGTTTAGCACAAATAAACAAGCTCTTCACTCAAGTAAAGACTGCTCTGAGCATGGTAAGGTTGCTCTGTGCTCTGTTGTGTTTGTGTTTCCACGATCCCTCAGTGATTTCACTGGCATATAACAGAAACAACTTTACCACCCTGCAGATTGGACTCTTGTCAGGCTAGACAGAACTATAGTGATTTTTAAAAACATGAATTTAATGTTATTTTCTAACATTAATGCAGATAGATATATACCAGTTTCTATATATAGTTTAGACAAAACCTGGTTTTAGATAAAGTTTCCTCCAGTTTTAATGATTGTGGTGGCTGTTTTTTCCCTTGTCTGTCATCCCAGTGGAAGCAAGAGAGTTTTCAGATGTGTAATTGGTTTCAAGCTCTGAGGTCATCCAGGCCTGTATGACATATGCCAAAACAATATACAGAGTATACTAGACTTGCACTACCATGTACCGAGTATTACCGGGTGGTAGTATTAGATTTTGGGTCCTAATTTTACTTGTAGTTCATTTTCTAGTTAATATCTTAATTCTTCATATTTTGAATGATTTACTTCCTCTTACCCTTACCCTCTTTGAGGTAAATATTTGTTTTGTGATTCCTATGTGTGGTTCTGCTGCTTTAACTCCCTTTGGAATTACTGAAGTTCTCCATCAATTGATATTCAATCTACCAGGGTAGGAAGACATTTAATCTACAAGGAGCCTGGTTTTCGCCTGGAAGTCCTGACATTCAAAGATTCTTCTCCTGAATCTAAGGAAGGCTCCACCACTGCAGCAGATTCAGTATTTTATTTCTGAATCAATGTTAGTTTTGGAGGAGAGAAGGCTAAAGGTAGAGGTAGTAGAAGCAATCCACACACACAAACACACACTCCTCACAAAGGTCGATCACGCAAGCTCCAGTGGACATATCCCTGTCTCTCTGAATTCCTCTGTCTCAGGCAGTGACATGTTTATATACCCACTGAGCATAGATCAGAGCAGAAGACAGATAATATAGAGCCACAGTGATGGATGTGTTCCTGCGCTCAGGCAATCTCTGGCTGAACTCTATCGGACACACAGACATCCTGCACTAAATTTATGCATGTCCTGACCCTCTCTCTCTCGCTTCTGCACACACACACACACGCAGTAGATACATGCAAGTATTTCACTTTACACACACATTCACATCCACCGTCCAGTGGTTATTTAGATGAAAACATTTATCAGATCTTCAACACATACAAACATCTAACAATGTGTCTCTATTGATGATTTATTTTTGTCATTTTTGGAGTATTTGCTTTAATCAGACTACAGTTGTGTCCACCTGTGGCAATCAACCGCTGTTTCCATGGAAACAGGTGGTACACTTCCTCAGAACATGGAGGAAGAAGGAGAGCAAGCAGGGAGAGAAGGAAGAAAGAGCTTGAGATAATGAGGAGAACTGGGCCGACTGAAATTAGTTAAAAGGAATCGAGTCATAGCTCCTGATCCTCTGATCTATTCCAGCATTTAGAACATCTCCAGGCTTCTGTTCCGTATGTTGGAGACTTTCATGACATACCCAGATGTCTGTTATTTGAGGGGTGTACAGTCGCAGGCCTTGAGCCAACAACACGTGGCGCCGGAAACATTTATCAGAAATTGTTTCCAACACAATGTGTAGGATAATTGTCTTTACTGCCAAGCAGCATATGCATGTTTAATGAACTGATCAATGTTGACTCCACAAATGTGATCCATTAAACCTGGTGGTGTGTCATCGCGCGTATACTTTTGATTGATTAGTTTATGAGGTTAGTATATGGGGATGAAAGAATGAATTGATTGTGCTGCTCAAGCCATTGAAAAATGACATTTAATAACAGCAGCTGATCATGAATCCAGCAGTTATTTTAGAAACTTGGCAAAGTTTCTCCATGGCTTAACACCACGAGAGGTAAGTAAGAACATATGTTGAAATATGTTTTCAAATCCTTGAAAAACGACTTGCTTAGTGAGGAATGTGATGCTCACAGAACAGTGTTTGATACTGTATCACTGCCACATCATTCCTGACCAAATATATGGTATTACGTTCACAATGAATTGTATTAGCCTGCATTAGTGTCAGTGACATAATTATCAAATCCCTGGCTGGATGGATGTGGTGTCACATTCTCTGTCTGCTATTATCATCTGCTGTCAGTCAGACAGGACACGTCAATGGAATATTAATAAGATCTAAAGAAATGATGTTCTATAGAGAAAATAAGGGAGAACTGTTTGCAAGGTGCATACTGTATGAATTCATTCACAATATGAACACGAATGCATGTGTGTTCTTGAACGTTCATGTGTTTGCGCATGTGCTGCATGCCTCCTTAGGCTCCAGCTAAGTAGGCCACTTTTCCACACCACAAAAGAAGGAGACATACAGTAAGTGAATAGTCTGTCATTGTCATGCAAAAGTCAGTTTGCTTTCCTACAACAAAAGTATAGAGAGAAGGGGGGAATGAGGGAGAGAGAGTAAGACACAGTGAGAGAGAACGAGCACCCTGGCTGCCTGACCTGACTCGGTTATGTAAACAAAATAAGTGTAGTGAAAGCAGCCGCAGCGAACAACAGGGAACATTGCCTAATGAGCAATGGCATGTAAAGAGAGAGAGAGAGAGAGAGAGAGAGCAGCAGCAGCGGTGAGTGTGTGTGTGTGTGTATTCTAAATGACCTGCATGCTTGTTCCACATTTGATTTTTAATTGGACAGAATTCTCAGAGAGCTCGCCAAATTAAAAAGGCAACCACGACACGTGCAACACTTATCTGTCCCGCCCTGCTCCCTCCATCCTCCTCCTCGCTGCCATCCTGGCGTCCTGTCCTGACTCCTTCTCATTGCCTCTCTTCCTCAGTCAACATCTCTCTTCTGTTTCTCTTCCTCACTATCTGGTGTCTCTCTGATGGCCTCTTTACATAGCTGACCTCAATAGAAATGGCAGTATGAGGCAGGAATATCCTGCCAGAAACAATATACCTCAACTGATAAAAAAAAGCATCTGTTCCGTGCTGATAAAATGTCAGATTTGTTACAGATGCAGCCGGGAAGGTTTTCACTGAGGGTTTGCCTTTTAATGTTGTTTGGGACATCAGATAACCAGGTCTTTGGTTACGGGTGGCTTAACCATCAAATCTGGATATACACCCATTAAATTAATAGTTTATCTCGCTTTTAATCTTAGTTTGCTGCTTTGTGTAATTTGTCATTTTTTCCAAAGTACTTTGAAAACTTTCCGGGGGAATCTGGCTCAAATCCAGCTGGGAAAACGGCCCAGGGAGAAACAACAAACAGATAACAGGGGAAAAAAGTCGACAAAAATAATGATTCAGACGCACAGATCGGTTAAAAGGCTTTTGTGGACATGTCCTGGCAAGGAGCATCCAAATGCCTCTTCTGAAAGCACCATCCAAATAGAACAAAGTTTTTCTATTTAAAGATGATTAAATGTTACTCTCTGGTGTAGATATGTGTCAGCCATTTCTAAGACCTCTATGATGGTGATATATTTTCTAGCGATGACTCTTCTCGTCATAAATCCAGTGTGACACGATCGAGTACGTCACTTAATACCGACAAAGTTTCATTCCTTTCCCAGGCCCCCTAAACACAATGTCGTTGAACACTGGCGCAGGGTGTTTGTTTATGCATTTCACCAATAAAAACTATTCTAAAAAAGATGATTGGATAGGCTCGGTGATACATTTTAATGAGATCAGAAGATGAGTCATAGAGGGCCAATTGAAGCCTCTGAGTCGTCTAGCTTGTCAGCGGAGCGCGGAACAGGAAACGGCATCAGCACCATAAATTTCCTGCAGCGAACACTTTCTATTTCCCATTTATTGTTCTAGGCGTCTGTTTCCTGGTTCATACCTGTCATTCTGTTCTTCACCATTACAGCTCATAACAGCAAAAGAGGGCTGTCAATGCAAGTAACACACAACTGCGACAACAGTGCACACACACACATACCAACACAGAACAATCCCTCGCTACAACCCAAAGTAATCACTCCCAGACATTTTTACTCTTACATTCTTCATCCGTTCACTTAGGAGAACTGAACCACAAAAAGCCATAAAATTATCTCTCAAGGACGTTTCACTTTGGATTACATTCAGTAGTATTTCTTCTTCTGCGCCCCGGCAGAGCTGCTACAGGACACGCTGTACCAGAGTACAGTCCGGAGGATGATGCCAAAGGCTATAAAACTGAAAAAAAAACCTTGTCTGCGATTTATAAGCAAACTGCTGAAGATGGAGTAGATGGAATAATGACGATACTGTAAACACATGTGAACGTGTACTGTATCTGTATATGCGAGAGTGAAATGTTTGATCACCGGTTACAGATGTTTCTTTGTTCCTCGCACCTCTTTCCACGCTCTGACTAGTTCTTCTTCCTCTCCTCTCATCCCTTCACCACGCTCTCTGTGCCTTTTAACTCCTTTCTATATGTTCTCTGCTGCAGGCGTCTCTGTTTCATCCTCTCCCCTACAGGATTTTCATACTGTGCATACTGAGGCTGTGGATGGTCACAACTGTCCCTGCCATGAATACCAAATCAGCCTGATGCTCTTTTTGTTTCACATGTGTGAGAATGACAAAGAAATCAGACATACAGTGGAGACTGGAAACACTGGGCTCTGATGCTTGCCAGCATGCTCTATCTATCAAAGCATGGTTGAACATTTGAACTTTGAATGAAACTACATAAAGCAGTAAATCTTGCATTAAGCTGAATACAGTGAGAGTACCAAATAAATTCATGTTCACTCTCTGTACTTAACTAAAGTCGTTGTACTGGACATTTGTTATTTGGCATATCTCCCTCCGAGTTAGACATATGGGTGTGTAACACAAATATTTACATTTTCTGGAGATTAAAGCATCATCAGCCTCTACGGTGTGTAGTGAACACACACATACATATAGCCATTATGAGAGATGTACTGTATGTTCCTTGAATAGACAAATATATACAGTACAGTGTATTCACAATGAAAGTCTGTATCCTTTTCTCCCTGCTGACAGAGAGTACAAAGGTTGGTGAGTCTGAATGGAGGTCTCGACAATACAAAGGACACACTGGTCAGATTACTCAGACGAGGAATTGCATCCTCTTCTGTTAGCATATAGGGTTTAATGCACCGGTCGCTGCATTTTAGTTAAAAAAACATTAACCTCTCCTTGATGCTTTTGAACACTTTCATTACCAGAGAAAGGAGCGTTATTATTAACCGCCAGGAGGCCGAAAAACACCACACGTTTGCAACCTGTTGGTAAAGAAATGTCTACCTTCACATCCAGCAGGCACACACAAAAAAACAAAACACTCATTTCAGCTGCTAGATAACTTACTTTCTTGATCCGTCACAGTTTTATCTCAGCTCTCTTTTTTTTCACACTGGGCAGGAAGTGCACGCTCAGCTTGTCTGGGCTTGTTTTCTGGTATTGGCTGTGACAGCGTTCACATGGAGGTGGTGAGAGCGTTAAGACTCAACCACACAGTGCTCAGTGGGAGAACCAAAACAATAAGCTAAAAAGGGGATAAAAGCTTCTTAGAGCTGCAGAGAGTTGGTTGGGATTACTTTGTTGGGGTTACACTTCTGTATAACAACCTGTCTCACATTCCAGGTAGTCACTTTATTCATTGCTCATATCAATATGCTTTGTGCTTGGGCTGCACAACATGGTAAAAAAAAAAACATGTGAATATTTTGACAGATTATGATTGTGATATGATTCCTGATGGGTGGGAATGATCATTTTCACAGAAAAAATATTAAAATCATCGTGACATGACATTAGTTGGACTCTGAAAACAGATTTTGCATTTGGATATTGCACTTGGCCATATTGTTGGGTCAATTGTTGAGCCTCACATAGTTTTATTGAAGTTCCCCACTTTTTCTCACCAACATGTTATAGGCAGTTGGCTCCATAGGCATTGAGACACAAGCTTAGCTGTTCAACATATAATCAAGAAATTAAAAAAAAGAAACGGTGAACTCACCTCCATGAACATAGTTGTGTAGTGTGCAGTCAGAGGGGCCCACCAAATGGATCAGACTGGACTGGCTGAAGCCAACTGAGTGTTTTTCTGCCGTGCAAACAAACACACACAATGAAAGAAATGTGAAGAAATGTTCAAATTTTGCAGTGATAAACTTTCTAGTGCGTATTTTGCCCAGGCAGGCCAACACAAGCAGAAACTACATGCTGCCCTGCAAAAACCTCACTGTACTGACATGCACCCTTCCAATCAAGCTAACATACCTTTTGGTAGATCCTCTGTGGTTGAGCACGCATGACAAAATAGAGAATCAGTTATTAATTTCACTCATCAGTCATGATGACTGACTACATTAAAAGGGAGAAAGTCTCATCATATGAATGTCCACACCAGCAATTCAAAGATATCTAACAGTTATCAGAGGCAGATATTGCTTTGGTAAAGCAGTGGAAATACATACAATGACAGAGCACATGGTGTCCTGTTATTACACGCAAAAACATCAAAACTGGACATTGATTCAGGCGTGAAAAGTGCTTCTGTGTTGAGTGGCGATGTTCAATAATTTGCAGGCATCATGATGACACTTTCACTTAGTTAAGAAATCATTTCAGCTTGTATTTCCATCGCTTTTCAATCCACATGGGAGCAGGAACATCATCTATACCTCAGATTTCTGCTCTATGTTAGGATCTGATTGGAGAACTTAAGGGTAGGATGTTACCTGGGTTCGGTGGAGGTGGCACCACCTCTTCAATCCTCGCTTTGGTCTCCAGTCTCTCCATCTTCTGAGTCTCGTAGCGCTTTTTGCCCTCCTCCTCTTGCTCTGGGCTGGCATACTGCAGACAGAACGAATACAGTGTGGACTTATGCACAGGTGTACACATTCACCCGAATACGGAGGACGTCTATAATCTCAATCCTCTGGAAAACTGCCATGTCCATAATTTGTAAAATAAAAATTCCACTGCGAATCACAGAGGTCGAGGGATAATAGTATCATTTGAGTTCTCTTGCCAGACAGCTGAACAAGTAATACATTTGACCTCGCCTCATAATCTGTTTAACAGCGGTTAACAGCTGTGCTATGACGTCAGCAATATTGACATTTAGAAGTGGTGAGTGAGAAGGTTATGAGCAACAAAAAGCTGCCATAATTAAGTAGAGCCACAAAGCATCTTTTACTTGATCTGAAAATGAGCTCAAAATGTATATCTAAAGTTTACTTCTACACTACCGGAAGTGGGCAAATTAACTCTGGGCTGTGAATAACGTGGCTGCTGAGGAACAGAAGGTCACACGCAGCCTTGACATCACATCCACGAGATACAGGCATCACTTATCCCATGAGAATGCGCCACCTGACACACAAACGTAGGGTGGTCATTTCTAAATCTCATGAGGTCCCCTGGTAATACCAGTCCCGTATGAATTGGGCTTAAGACATAAAAGACGCGTGACACTGAGACAGACTTTTCACACTGTTGAACGTGAATATTTTTAACTTCTACCAGATGGTTTCTCTCATGGATTACCTTATCGTGACCTCTCATCCCGTCTTTTCTGATACATATAGAGGGACAGAATCAGAAGAAGACAGTGATGCCGACGGGGTGAAATGCCAAACTTTGGTCAGAACGAGAGTTTCCACGTACCTTGATGGGCGGCACATCCATGACCTTGTCGACATTCTGCAGAGAGCAGGGGACGTACCACAGCGCCGCCTTGTTGGCCAGCTTTTTGGCACCTGCAGTTAGAGAGAGAGAAAGAGACAGCTGAATTCTCGTACAAAGAAACACATCAGTCAATAATGTTAAAGCTTCCTTCCACTAAATAAACCGACGTCATTCTCTCAGAGTTTTGTGACTGTGCACCAACAAGCAAGAAGTTTTGACATGTCCTTTAAAACAAAACAAACAATGGGGTAAACAATTTTGAAGCAGCTGTTGTCAAAACAGACGCTTTTATTAACACCCCAATAAAAGCCAATCCAGTTTTTAACAAATCCAGAGGCGCTGCCTGAAGATTAGTCTTTCTTCTGTAGACAAAGGAGCAGAAAACAAATGAAGTCTTTGTTCAAAGACAATCATTCACGTCTGTTCAGGAGAACGCATGCTCACATTCGCTAAACTCCCGTCCCTTGGTTAGTGCGAGGTTTAGCATAATCCCCAAATCCTGAACATCCTGCGTTTTCATGTTGTGATTAAGAAATGGAGGAACGGCAACTCGCTCATTAGCTTCCCAGTACAAATATTTACATCACATTATATGTCAGTGGGGTGTCGTCTCTGGTGTGTTAAAATACAAGACAACTGAATTGTTCCACAATGTCTGGCCGAGTTTTCAATTCAGTGCAACGTCTATCCGCCAGTCCTGCAAAGAAAAAACTAAATAAAAACAGAATACATGTGGGTGTTGATACATGTGCATAAATTATTACTTTGGATTCACAGGAGTTGAATAAAACTGCTAAAATCTTGAGAATTTAGTCAGCTTTTTTAATTTTTGGGGCAAAGTTACCTTTTAGTAATAAGAAAGTATCTAAAGTAAATATGCTCTTTATTGGAGCATTTAGAAATCCTTTCAAAGTAGTGGACAATTACGCTGTTTTGTTTAGTTTATCTGTGGATATCTAAACTCTTTCTGGATGTTACTCATTATATGTCTTGTGCGTGAATATCTCGAAAGTTAAGTGCTGTCACTTTAACGTTTCATCCCTTAGATTCTGCTCTCTTGTGGCTCCCTAAATATAAAACCATCTTCATCATCAGCGAGCGAAGTGCACATACCGCGTCTTCCTGTGAATAAATATAGGCTCTGACATTTCCATAAACCTCCGTGTACAGTAGCGCGTGAAACGTTGCCGTGGTTTTGGGGGCTGTAGCATTAGCTCTGCCTTCCTACAGAAAGTTAAGAACCAGAAGACCAGAAGACAAAACTCGTGGAAATCGCATCCCGTAGCAATCAGGCCGAGAGGTTGCCATAGCGATATCTGCCTACATTTTTTTTTTCTCTTAATTTGCTAACAGAGAGAGGGGTGGGTGGGTTGATGGGGAGGGGGGCTATTTTGAGGTTGTGTCGTTATAGCACGCAAGGGAGGCTCACAGATTAAAGACAGCAGGTTCAAATGAGATCACTGTCGTAAAGTGTTGAAGGGCTTTTACATTTTTCTGCAACATCTGATAAACTGAATGTTTCTCATTAGAGCTGCTGGCACTTATATTTAGATCTATTTTTATTTGATGCTATGGAATTAGTTTCCTTTAATCTCCTTTACTGTTGCATTTTTAAAAAATCGGACATCTCATAAATTCAAAGAATAGCTTGATGAAAATGAAGAATTGTGACGTTACTGTGTGAGTCTTTGACAAAGGAATTGTAAAGTTAAAAGAAGAGAGTTAGAGCAGCCGCTCTGGGCGCTCTCGGGGAATAACATTTGCATTTTACACCCAAGTTAAAACCGTGCAGACGGCCGGGCCGCGTTGCCATGCCGACCGTGCTTCTCCTCTCCTCCTCTCATTGGCTCCTGCCCATGCCAGCAACCAGGAAGTTGCCCACAGCAGAAAGGCATATTTACATATCCTTGACTCTACCAAGACTGAGTGACTCCAGTCTATTATTAGCTCCTGCTGGACCTTTTTAGTGAACTGTGTTCAGGATGGAGGGAGGACGAAGAAGGAGGAGGACGAGGTGGAGGAGGGGGAGAAGGAGGAGGAGGAGGAGGAGGAGAAGAAGAAGGGACTGAGGGGAGCCATTCCCAGTCCGACCGGTGACCTTTCTAACCATCCAGGGACCAGGGAGCTGGCTTTGAATTTCAAATCCCTGTGCATCAAATGAAGACAATGTCAGTGTTTGACCATGTCATTGCCTGGACTGCAGCCTTTTTCATGCCTTTACAGCGTGTCTACAAAAACAGCATATATCACTCCTCATGCTTGAGACAGCCACAACATGCAGCTCAATACTACATGCATACTAGGGCTGCTCGATATAATAAGAAAAATCATATTGCCATTGTTTTGACAGATATTATGTTGCGATATGATCCACAGTTATGGGAATGATTAACTTTAGACAATTTAGATTTGCAGCACTAAAGTACTTCACTATACTGCTGTCTTGACGCACATATTGCCCCTATCAGAAAATCTGAGCTTCTGTGATTGGATATTGCTCTTGAAGAAATTGCAATTTGAGATAATATTTTGATTAATTATGCAGCCCTAATTTATCAATTGTATACCTATTTATCACGACAAGGCATGGGACGCTATGAAAAATTGATATCACGATTTATCCTGGCCAAAATAATTGCACTAAAACATACCGGAATCACTTTTGTTACAGGAGACATTCTATGCTCATTTCCAGGTTCATAATTATATTTCGGGTTACTGCAAGAGTAGGTTGAGAGAACATGTGCTAAATAAATTGACATATTGTGATGTCACAAAGTCACAGGAATAAAGGCGGGACTACTGACATGGTGTTTCAGGAGCAGTGTCAAGAGAAGAGAGGAGCTTCTCTTAGGGCAGATCTTGACCTTTCAAGATCCTGTACAGGCATATATAAAACACTGAAGGAAAGGAAAAAAGGCACAAAGGGTCTCCACTAAGGGACAGATATCTTTATCACATCAGATGTCCTCCTGCATAAGTAAAGGATAATAAATGATGGACACCTCATCTCCCTGTCGTTCTTTAGTTTGGTATCCATAATATCTACACACATTAAATTTAACGTTTTTTTATCGGTACACAATGGGAATGACAAGCCTCCAGCCATGGTGACAGATTTTGAAATGATCAGAAGGATCCAGACTCCCCCAGCAATTCAAGATAAATCAGTAAATCAATATAAGACTGTATATCATTTAGGTAGACATCTTTCAAGTCGCTCCTGTGAGAATATTCTTTCTGTATTTAATCTTCTATCCTCATCCCTAATTTATCAATAGTGAAGAATGGGTTTCTTGTATGTGTTGGTTTTCTATGTGATGACAGAAAACTGGATTCAGTCTCGAAGGAGCAGTATGAAGTAGCTGGTGGGACAGCTGGCTTGCTTAGTAAGTATTAATGAATTAGTGAATAGGAAGGTTTTTGGCTGCATCCACCCCGAACACAAGCTCCACAAATCTGCTCGATCAAATTTCCTCACTCGGTGGCACAATGCTGAATAAAGTGGCTAAGAGCTCAGTGACTCTGTGCACGTTTTTTCAAGTTCATCCGGCGGCAGCTTTAGAACAAAGAGTGAATGAATGTTAAAGGACACTGTGGCGGCTGTGATGACAGCTGAGACGAATGGCACCTGGCGGTGGCAGGTCCCTTTTTTAATTGATGGTATATAGGTGCGGCGGTCCTTTGAGTGCATGAACGTGCAAGAACAACATGTGAGAGGAAGGACACTTCACAGCGGACGATCAAACTAGCAACACTTGGCTGATTTTACAGGAAACAGAAGGTACACAGCAAATCAAACCGATCCTCTGGTGTGTCTACCCCGGATTGTAGGACAAAAATCCAGCAAATTAGGTATAAACTATAAAACAAATATGATCAGTGGCTGTTGGAGCAGGCTTAGGCACACAGGCAGACTGTGTTTTTTTTAACTATATGATAGGCAGCAGAATTCCCAAACACTACGCTCTGTCATATTTAATTATAAATCAGAGCCTTTTTGGGGACTGATTTGAGTATTCACATGGGTGCTTAAGTGGGGAAAAGTCCCTCCAGGGCTACTTATGCATCATCAAATCCCCATTAATCTAAGTTTAAGGCATCAATCATTACTTCATACCATTCTTGAAGTTTCCTAAATGCACAACATACCCTTATCCCAGTCCGTAAGATCTTAAATCTTTCATCTAGTTGTTCCTTTCCTCCATTTTTTCCCTCTCTTTCTGCACAATCTCTTCCTTTTTCTGTTCACCTTGAGCAGTTTCACATGATTTATCGCTGTATTTTACTCGTTCACCCCGCTGCTCTCCCCTTTGGCTCGTACCCACTACCCTTCATTCTTCCTCTGAGCAGAAAAAAACTCTCTTGTTTTCTTTTCCCCTTCCTGAACAGCCCTTTCCAGGCTCAGAGACAGTGCAGCGAGGAGCGTTCTTAGTGCTTGATCACAATGATCAAAACCACAGATTTTCCATTGTGCTGAGCCAAGTCTCCATTACGTTTAACTACAATACAGCCCCACTGTGGGCTGGTACAGCCTGATAGGAACAGATGAAATCCTGTCAGGAGTAGAGCATCGGGATGGAGAATTTTGACCGAAAGGGGATATCCAATACTCCATTTAAGCATTAAGGTATATTTCAGCTGTACAAGACTTCATCTCTTTTCTCAAGAAGAAACAAAAAGAAACAAAAAGCTGCTCCTCACCTGATGGATTATGCAGTGATTTTGCACAAATCTACTTTTCTGTTGTACCCAGGCGACCTTTCATGTGTCGTAGTGTTGTCTGTGCTGTTACAGACATTTACATCGTGTCACAATCTTCTTCCTCCTGCTGTAGGTGTTAACGACTTATTTGACTAAAATAACTAATTGCGTGCAATGATTGGAATTTAAGCCTAAAACAATACTCTGTTGATTGCTTGTGCGTGTGCATGTGTGTGTGTGTGTGTGTGTGTGTGTGTGTGTGTGTGTGTGTGTGTTCATGTCGCACTCGTTGAGTTCGTGCAGTTGTGTGACCCACCAGGATCATGGAAGGAACTGTCATGCTTATTTTAAGCCTCAACCCACAATGCATTGCTCTCAGCTCTGTCTATGCACGTGTGTGTGTGTGTGTGTGTGTGTGTGTGTGTGTGTGTGTGTTGAGGTGGTACGATGTGTGTGTGCCTTGTTTATGCAAATATGTGCCTGAGTGTGCATGCAACACAAGCATTATTACCTCTGTGGGACTTTTGGGTGCATGTGTGTTTGTCCCAAGTGTGGCAGCAGATCTTTGTGCCTGTGTGTGTGCACGAATGCCTTATTGTGTGTGTGTGTGTGTGTGTGTGTGTGTGTGTGTGTGTGTGTGCGTGTGTGTGTGTGTCTGTGCACATGCTTTATACAGCATCTAGGAACCTTCGTGTGTGTGACTGTGACTGTGTGCAGTTTTCTAGGTATGTACGTTCATCTTCATGCATGCTTCTTCATACATGGGTATATGCTAATCTGTGTATGCCGATGTGTGTGGGTATGTGTGTGAGTGCGCATGTGTGTAAGTTAGTGCGCATGTGCAATCCCCCCAGCGGGGACAATCATCACGGCTCGTGCCCACAGTAGGCAGCCTTCCCCTGGGGGGCCGTGACTGAGGCCTGCCTGACGAGATGCTGCCTGACTGAGTGTGGAACCTGGATGCCTGCCTCCTCCCCCCACACGCACACACACACACACACATGTGGCATAAACATGAATGCATGAATACAAGGATTCATGCACACAGACCATAATATACATACCGACGCACAGCACAAGGTGCATGCACGTAAACAGACGAAGCTGCAAAAACACGCATTGCTGCGCAAATGCAGAGCCTCCTATATTGCAAAAAGGTGCATAGAAATAAAAACAGAAACAACATCTGGAAGTCTGCAACCAACAGGAACATTCAGCGTTCCTGTTCAAGCCATCCTTCAATAAATTGCCTGAGAAAAGATCTATGTGTACGAGCCTGCCAGTCCTGCCTCAGTGTGAGACTTCTTTTAGAGAGAAGGGAAGTGTGTGTGCTCAGTGTGCATCTGCGTGGGTGTGAGAATGTAGGTGTGTGACTTCTTCTATGCAGAATGTGTCAGGATGCGCTTATCAGGCTCTGTATGCACGCAGGTCGTCCCTCCACAGCCGCATGTGTGTGTCAGTATGTGTCGGGTACGTGAGCGCGTCGTGTTGGAGCATGTGTGCAGGTACATCCACTTGGCGTCCGTGTCTGACTGGGCCACAGTGTGTGAGGTCTGACGCTAAGCCGACATGACAGAAGCAAATAATGTCTGCTCCCGTTATCTTCTCTTCCCCCTCGGCCCCGCAGGAACCTTTTAAAGGGCCAAACACTGATGAAATCACACGCACTAACCCATGCACACACATGCATGGATACAGTGTGGACGTGCACACCCACCATGCAAAGCAAACATACATCTGCAAAATTACGCATCTAAATGCAAAGTGCAAAGAGGAGCACACATTTATCATAAACCTTCCTCACAGTTATTGACATACGAATAAGCTCCTGCACAAATCCACCATCTAAAACCGAAACATGCACACAATCATTTATTTACACAGCTCCACATACTGTGAATATGAATGAACAATTCTTCTGAGGTTTGGATAAAAATACATCTGCAGAAGCACCCAGGCATCCATACATTCATACAGATAACAGCTGTGTCAACTCAAATGCACACACCCATACATCTACACAAATGTGACCTACTTCCTGTAGCTACAGTATGACCTAATAGACCACCAAGGTGCTGCCTCTCCTCTGGCTCTCCTTGTGTCGAGGCGGCCTGTTTTTTCTGATTTCGGGACACAAACTAATCTGCTCACTCAGGACACACAGCACTGCAAAAAATAAGCTCAACCGTAATTCATTTTCCTAAATCTGGATTAATTTTTAAATATATGTTGTGTTTTTTTCTTTTTGTCAGACTGACACACGGTGATGTCACATACTGTATGAATGAGGTGAGGGCAGAGATCGTGTCTATGTAAATTGGGCCAGAAAAATGAGCAAATCCCATCACAGATGTTGTGTTTGTACCCACATAACCTCCAGAGAGCTCAACAGCAAAGTACAAAGCTACACCCACACTGCCCCAACACTGAACCTACCCTTAGACTTCAGACTGTTAACTCTATTTTTGTTGTTGTTGTTGTTGTTGTTTCATATAATCACAGCTGTGCACTTCTTAACTACGAAAAGAACTGAAAAGGTTGGCTGTTGGTTATTTTCTGATTCTAAAACGTATTCATTGTAAGGCTGAGAAATGGCTGATCAAGTGACCTGCATCTGTTTTTATCTTATTTTACTCTACTGCAGAATAATGTTCAACCCTTGTTGACATAAAATGTGAACATGGTGAACATGTCTGCTAATTTAACAGAAAAAAGGTTAAATATGCTTTAATTTTGTTTCTTACTTTGTTTTTGCACAAATATGTGTTGTCCATGTTATGTTGTAGAGCTGTACAGATTCATTGATTCATCGATTAGCTGACAACTAATAAATTAATCGCCAACTATTTTGAATTGATTAATTGTTTAAGAAAGGAAAGTTAAAATCCTATGATTCTTCAGCTTATTAACTTTGGTTATGTTCTTGTTTCTTTACTCCTCTGTGATAGTGAACTGAGAACTTGAGTTGTGGACAAAATAAGACATTCGAGGGCGCCATCTTGGGCTTTGGATTGACATTTTTCATCATTTTCTGACATTTTATAGAACAAATTGATTAATCGATAAAATAATAAACAGTAAAAATAATCATTAGTGCAGCCCTATTATTTTACTTTCACAGCCCTGAATCACAATCCCTATGATGTGCAGCAAACAAAACGGAGCGTTCGGTGCCTTGTTTCCATCGGCTCTCTTCCTGATCGCCCCTCTTCGGGGTCCTTCCTGACAGGCCGTGTGCCGTAGCGGGCTGTCCCTGCTGATGCCTGCATGTAACGTACGCCGCTCTCCACCTGTCATCTCATATCTCTGCCTCCGCCTCCATCAACCTGCTTCCAGCCCAGCAACCAGCCAACCAACCAGTACAAGCCTGTTGCTAGGGCAACGGCTGTCTAGGGGATATTTCTTTTGTTTCTCACACCTCCTTTCCTTCTCTCTATCTCTACCCTTCTCTCACTCCTTCTTGCTCTTTCTGCTGTCTTTCTGCCCATCGATACGTCTGTCGGCCTCTCGCCTCACATCTGTCTCACTCCCCTGCTCTCCCTCAGTCCGTCTCTTTCTCTGCCTCTCTCCATCGGTTGAAGACAGACAGGTCGTTCTGATGCTGCAGCACCTTCTAACTACAAATCCATCAAAAAATACACACAGAGTTAGGTTTCCTTTGAAGCATGTCAAGAAACTCCCCCTATGCTACAGAACTCATTCACAACCAGCTCTACCATTATATATTGTGTGACTATACTTTCTCTCCCAGCTTGCCATGAATTAAAGCAGCTACAGAGCATTCAGAAGATTACATTTGATTATCACAGACAGTCGGTGCATCGCTGTTGCCACTGACATTTAAAGGTCCAGAGATAACGCTGGGTCAGCCCGATGTGATCCTCCCTCCGCCTTTACTCAAGGGACTCAGGGCAGCATGTGCATGTGAGCCTGCTGATATAGATCTGTGTGTTTTAATGTGTACATCAGATGTGCACATGTCTCCGTAATAAACAAGAATTACAGACTGCATCAGTTGGCAAACTAGAAACCAACATGGCTCTTAGATTGTATTCCCCTGCCACAGCTTGTAATGCACCGCCTCATGAAAGCTGTGTTTCATCTGCCACGCGTGTCAGGAGAGAGTTACTGATTGTGTGCTGCCCTCTACTGTTCAAACAGCGGAACATCACAGGGAGGGGGATTTTTAAAAACATAAAAGAAATGTCCAGAAATAAAAACAAATGACGATGGGATAGTAGATAATGTGAATACTTGACTTATAATAAAAATGAAAAATCTAATTTAATCTACTGCATAAAATGAAAGTGAGCGACCGATTTACACTAAAGATTCCACGCCAGCTTCAACATAAGTTTTCCAGGCCTATTTAAGCCAAATTCATGGCACTAACTGATATGAATTTTTGTGCTTTACAGTCAGATGAAACATGGCGACCTGCGGCAAAAATAATTCTGCCTGACAAATGCAATAAAATCAAGTGAGAAACCGTGGATGCATGCGGCATTCTGCAGGGTCAGAGCTGTCTCTGCACACACATCGTCGATAACTTCATGGTATGAAGTTTGGTGCAGCTGGGTGTAAAAACTGGTGGAGCAGGTGTTTTTTTATATATTTCCTGTCTTCCCTACAGTCGACACACCGATAAAAGGGATAAAACAGGGAGACATTATCACTTTTCAAAGTAGGAAAAGCACTGGTCCAAATAACACAATTAATCGTGGCTGAACCCCATTTAGCTCCTTCAGTTTCAGAGTCCTTGTATTGTTCATGAAGGCTCACCGTCACACCGCCACGACTTAATGAGACACTTGAATTGAACAGAGTCACCGTTACTGTCATTAGTACCACCTGTGCTTGTCAAACTGCGCTTGTAAAGTGGAAATGAGGGGAAATGGTTTCAGCTGTGTGATTCAGAAGCACCACGGAGCAATATACTGTAAAATGTGTGTTTTACGATCCTGTCACAATTCTTTATCAGTTTTTAATAGTCAAACGTGTCATGTAATGAACACCTACTAGACTGATGTGTGGGGAAAATGGTAAGACTAATGTAAATCATACTGTGGAATATTACACCCTGACAATATTAACTCAGTTAATCAGAATTGCATATCTGCGGGAAGTGGACTTGTGCTGTTGCAGTAAATAATACATTGTTGCTATTAACTGACCTCTTGAGCTTGTCTGTCAGTCAAGGGAACAAGCAGACTCTCAGATTCAAGTACCTGATTTTACACTGATTTGACCTGGCACAGTGAAAGATCTGGACAAAAGATTACTAAAGTTATAAAAAAAGCGCCCCTTTTACTAGATTCTAGTCAGCCTCCCTTCCTTGTCACACTTTTAGCAAAGACAGAGTTCAAGAGAAATGCAAACCAATCTGAGGAAAATGGCAAAAGTTGATAAATGAATTTGTCAGTTGTTAGAAAACAAATCTACAGCTAATGGGAGAACTGCTTACCAGATTAAGATTTCAGGCAAAACCTTCATATATTCGCTGTTTCCAGCTTCTGTAATGTGAGGATTTTCTATTATATTGTCAATTAAATCTGATTGGGCTTCAGACTGCTTATTGGATTGTAAGGAAAATATGATTAATTATGTCATTTTATAAAACAAATAATAATGTATTAAATAGACAAAGTAACCAACAGAGTAACCAGTAATGAAAAGCCCTAGTTATTACAGCATGTACTGTAGGTGACTAATATTTATCTACGGTATGTGTGTTAGTGGGTGTGTATCATTGAGTGTGTGTTATCACCGGAATGTCTGTCATTCTTTCACCTACTCTGCAGTGATGTGGGTGAGAATGAGGCTAAAGGTGAACGCTGCTGCACAGGTGAGGCAGCAGGTTCGATGTGTAAACTCATCATATTCCAACCAGATGTTTAACAGCATTACGGATACTTAATATTGTTTAACAAACTTTACTTTTACTTTACTTTCCATAAAATGAGTTACCTGTGAGGATGTTCTCAGCCATGACTTTGACCTGGACTTCCAGTGAGTGCTTGGAGGTGTAAGTGATCTCAGCGGTGACGTGGGCGACCTCGCCAATGAACACAGGGGACAGGAACTCTGTCTTCTCCACCCGAACCAGAGCGGCCAGACAGCGGTCCTAGTGAGGAGAAACAGCAGACTTTAAACTATGAGAAATCACTTTCATCACTGCCTGCTGGTTTGATCCACAATCAAATGTCATTATATATTTAGCCTGTAAATCCACTTCTGCTCTAATGGGGTCATTTTGTGCTGTAGAGTAAAAAAACAACTGTAAAATTAAAAATGTATCTCACCTGAACCTAATGATATCTACAACTGTGTTAAGAGGCAAGAACAGTAACAAAATCTGTGCCAGAAAATATAAGGCAGAGAACGAGGGCCTGATGGAAGAAATCAATAGTTTGCATCATTAAAATCCTTCACTTTCTTCGTGTGTGAGCATGTGCAAAGCCAGGTGAAGATTCAGGAGTGGAGATGGGATAAATCTTCACACCACAGTATCTCCAGTGCCACACCATCGAGACACCAATCAGACAGGCTTAAAGGTACCGTGATATTTTTTAAAGAGAAGCACACAATACTTTTCTTCTTACTGTTGACGTGTGTGTGCTCTTATTACAGGCTTGTCAGTCATCTGTAAAGCACTCTGATTATGCACTGTGTGTATGAAAGGTGTGATAGAAATAAAGTTTGACTGATTAATTGTTTGTGATGGTACCACTGACTGGAAAATACATACACCATGACATAACCACTTCACATAAACCTCAGAGACTGAATTTGAGGTGAAAACATTAGAGATGAATTTAGCATTCATAAATATTATACAGCATATTAAAAAATACAAACAAACAACTCACTTCAGTGTTAGAGGACTATTTCAGAAGCACTCTGTCACCTTGGTAAGAAAACTGCTGAAAAGTTTTTGATGTCACTGTAGTATAATGCCAAGAGCATGTTATGTCCAAATATGTGTTTGTCTCAGTCTCATCTAAACAGTGACATCCGAACAGCTCAAGATAACAACATTTTTGTCGCATGTGAGATGACAATCGAATGATGCAAGTCAAAAGTCGGTTAAAGTTCACCAGGTGAAAAGTTAAAGCCGAGTCAGCGACAAGGTAAACAACACTGGGCGAGGCAGTACTGAATAAAAACTATATTAATGCACAATTAATGAGCTATCACATACCATCATGTATTTTTACTGCTGGAGAATGTGTTAATAAACATGTTATGTTCTCTAAAGCAGTGGTTCTAAAAGATTTTTAGCTCTTAATACCTTAAAGTGAAGCAATGACCCATTACACACAACTCTATTTTTCCCTTTGAAGGTTATTCCTTTACTGCATTTTAATTTCTTTTCTTCTTATCATCTTTTTCAAATTGATAAAAGAAATGGTTGATGAAAGTAATGACAATAATTCATTTTATTTGGTAACACTAATAATTACCATCATAAATAAATGGTAAAAAGTGTTTACTGTAAAGATGTAACTGATGTTTATAAGCTTTATTTGGATGGCCATTATAAAGTTGGAACTGATGCTTTTAAACTTTCACAACTGCTTAATAAAATGGTTTAAAAAGCATTTCATTGTTTGTTAACAGTCAAATAACTATTAACTAAAGTTTAACTAACTAAAAACGTTGAATTTATTGATGATGGTTATTATAAAGCGTTGTCTGTTTTAGTTTACATAGGTCTTGAAAAGGAACATCATCACAGGACAACTGCTTACAGCAAAACCAACATTTGAAGAGAAGTCTTCCTGTTTTAATTCAGAGTAGGGTCTGAATATAGTCGGGGTTTCTTACCCCATTCTGTGTGTTGCAGTGCCGCGTGCCGATGATGCATCCAGCCTCCTCGATCATCTTGAGGATGATGCCGCCGTGGACGTTCCCCACAATGTTGGCGTCGTCTGGACGCATGATCCTGCATGAAGTAAAGAGATTGGTTTCCATGACTGTGGATGTGATGGTCAGATTACATGCGTTATTAGCATCTCATGTTTTAAAGATTATTGATATCCTGTGGGAAAATATGATACTGTTGATTATCAAACGTGAAAACCTGACCAGCCGTGCACACTGACAATTTCTCCTTTCTCAACTCGTGGTTTCAACCTTTGAAGAGTGGGAAGCTGGAACTGTTTGAACTGTCATTTCTCTTCTCACTCTTACTAAATCAGGCACATTAATACTAATTTTTAAAACAAATAAGAATGAGCAAACAACTTGCGCTGTGGAGGACAGAAGATGTGTTAATCAGCACTAACACAGGTTAACAAAATGTGCATCGGTGTGTGATTTCTGCTTCAGTGGCTGAACAGTTACTAACTGCAGTTTAATCACCTGACATATTTAGCTTTATTCAGTTGAATGAGGCCGGTACTTAGTTGAAGCAGGCTTTAATGTATGACAGATAGTTTGCTGAAACATTATCTAGAAAAAAAAAGAAAAGAATCTGACATGTTTGTTGTTGAAAGGCTGAGATATCTGCTGTGATGTTCTTACAGATAGTCACACGAGTTGAACTATCTGTACGGTCTGCACACGTACGGAGCTCAAGATTGATTTTGCTCAACATGTTGTTGAAATGTTCTCTGCACAGCTGATGGTATCCCATTTTTTTTGGCTCCAGCCTCACCTGTCTCCATGTCTATCTGATGACTACATACATGCCATTATCACTGTAGTGCAACATGCCGTCATGTACATCAGCTGTTTCCAATTCTTCTGTGTGCCGGTTGAACTTGTCTTACCAGTTATGATCTAATCTCGCAGACACACAAGGAAATCACTGGTGGAATCAGGACACTACGGAACAAGAGTGTCCTCGGTGACACCATTAGACAGGAAGGTGGATGTTTACTTATTATTAGGGGTGTTCATGATGACCTATTTCCCTGATGATTAAATCAAAGTTTAAACTTAGACAGTCGACTTGTCCAGAAGTAAGAAAACAGTCCAAATTAAGCACAATTGAATCTGTTAGGTTAAACATTGCTGGGGGAAAAAGGCTACTAGTGCAAGAGCCATGTATTACTGTTACTCATACAAGTCTCCTTTAATTCCAATAGGCCAAATTCAGTATCATATAAAACATGTTTCAATCCGCTAGATCGCATACATTTATTTTAAGAGCGTCTATTCTGTTGAGACCCGTCGTCCATCCATGTTTAGGGAAAATCCGTTCAGTAGTTTTTGTGTAATCCTGCTGACAAACCAACCAATCGACACACACAGGTACCTCCCGGGCGAAGGTTATGACCCAGGACACATCCCTTCTTCTCACACGACCGATTGCACAATATTGTTAAAATAATGAAATCATGTCAGATTCACAGATGACTTCCTCGAAAAACAGTCTGAATCAGAGTTCCACTCAAACGTGTGGGGAATTTTATCATTTCAACACTGAGTATCAGTTCATCAAGAGCGGATCAGGATCACCACACATGACATTGCTGTCTTACACATAGTGACCACAAAGTAAATTAGATTTTGTGCTTTGTGCTTCTTCTCTGACGCAGCATCCTCTCACACCATGTCCCACCCACGACTGATTGGTAACAGTTCACAATAATAGCCTGTAAACAATAAAATAATACGAATCCGCAAAGTAACCAGAACTAAATGTATCAAAAAAATGAAGTGAAGCGGAAGTATAAAGCAGCAGAAAATGGAAATACTCAAGGTAAGTACTGCAATATTGCACTTGAAAACAGTTACTGAGTAAACTGTAGTTAGGTTCATTCAATCACTGGCTGTTCTAGAGATTTTTCATTTTTACTGCAAATTAATATCAGTTTCAAATATCGGTTATCGGTCTCTTTGACATGAAGCAAAACATTTCCAGTCCATCAACAGCAACACAATCTACAGTCTCAACAACATCCCTCTGACACAGTAGCTGTAGTTAAAGTTGTATTTGGTATCAGCAGTATTTTTAGTATTCTTGTAACGACTTCAATTTCCCAAAAAGCACATTTTCTATGTGTGTGAAGGAGAAGAGAGAGAGTGAAGCAGACAGTCCCCGCTATAGTCAGCATCACTGTGTGTGTGTGTGTGTGTGTGTGTGTGTGTGTTGTGTGTGTGTCAGAGATGAACTACCTGCTGAGTTGATGTGTAGAGCCCTGCTGAGCTCCAGCATCCTTGACATCTCTGCTGACTTGTTGACTTTTGCCTGCTATTCTTTTATACACTTCATCTGCTGCCCTGCTGCTCTGAGGCTTAAAACAACTCATCCCTGCGCTCTCGCTGACTTCGCCTGTGATTCCTCTAACACACGTCCCTCCTGAGTGATCTCTGCATACATGGCTCCTGAGATTTTGGGCCCTGACGCTGCTGTGGTGAGTGATGTCACGCAGTAGAGCCCGCCTTAACTGTCAGGACTGGTCAAACTGGATTTCAGCACAATGACTGATGCGCTGACAGTTGACCAATAAAATTTGTCATCATCACACCTATGGTTTGTGTGTCACTGCTGAGAGGTAAGAAATCTTAACAGGCACTCGAGCATACCCTACAGTCACTGATAAAGCCTTTAGGGAGGAGGAACTGAAAGAACAAAAATGTTACAGCGGTATTCCCAGAAATTACTTCGAGGTGAACTAGTATGAAAGTCCCTTTCTTTAATCCAAAATGAGGATCACATACTGGGTGAATCACTTCTGTTACAAGCAGTGTAGCACCATAATCATATATGAAGTCGACATAAACCTTACAGGAGCACAATGCCAGAAAGTTTTAATAAGTTAAAACTTTACTTTCTTAATGTCGAAACCTTACACTTCTTTAGGTAGATTTTTTTCTTTCACTCTTTCACAATGCTGTGCTTGTACTCTTGGTTAGGCCACGGTACCCTCCATAGATGGGCTAATAAAAACTGTTTTGTTGCCACAAACATGGCTGGCTGGAAATTTGCTCGAGGTTTACTTTAAAACAACCAGTGTTTACATGCTTACAAATGCTGAAATGCAGACTTGAACTGTGGTCAGTGGCCTGGCTAACTCCACCACCCTTACCCTCCACCTCCTGATATATATGTAAGTGTCAAACATGGTATCTAATATCTATATTTATCAACTTATAGCATCGAAGGTAGAAAACCCAGTATTGTAACATCACTAAAAGGGCTGAAAATATTTCTAAGTACAAAAAAAGCATCTGTGTATTTAAATATTACATATCTAGATTATACACATTTTCTATACAGGTCATAGTGTGCAGACATTTTTCAGCTGCCCATAAGTGTCAGTAACATCTAAATGTTGACCGTGTTATGTTTTGTTATTTACATTCATTTTCACCGGCTAAAAATAGCTATACCGCCAATGAACAAATTCAGAAATCACAATCACAAACACCAAACACCTCATTTTTACCTGTGCCGTGAAGAAGAGCGGCAAAAACCTTGAATCAGCTTCAGGAAAGCAAACCTTGGAATCATTTCCGTCCCGAGTCCCGACGGTTAAAAGCAGCACGAGGCACAAAGGACTGACCAAGGTGGAGAGACATCTGGGTCAAACTGTAGTTTACCCAGGCAATCCTACATTACCAGGCAAGACAGGCATTTGTCAAACACTCACAACTGTGTTTGAACAAAATTAATACCGGCGCCTCATTCAGACATTTCGCTGATGCTCTCATTCAAAGAGAATATTCCGTAGAGAATCAGTTATATTCAAGGCAAAAACCGATTGTTCTGTAAAACTGATGATGACAGAATGTCTCAGAGGTCAGAGATGATCAATTACGGCTATTTACAGGACAGTGTTGAGGCAGAGCACTGTTTATCACAAACAGATGAAACCAAACACAGATAATCAGTGAAAGTGTGAACAGTCCTGGAAAAGCATGTAGGAAATCACATGGACAAAGCTTTGACTTAATAACAAAGTGGTCAAGAGAGACAACACTCAAGTTTGCAGCCCAGGAGCAGGTGATATGTTTACATCCTTAGGTGTGTAGGACTTAGTGACATCTAGTGGTGAGGTGTCAGATGAGCTGATTAGTGTCCGTCTCATTCATCAACCACGTTAATGAGACTGACGATGACAAAACTTGAAAATGATTAACAAAATAAGTCATTAAACTGCTTTGTGTGCTGTTTTGAGAGAATACGAATTCCAACATGATGTTTAGTTCAGACATGCTGTAGACCAGAGCTGCAAGAATACTCGGATCTCGCCTTTAAAGCAACATTATGTAACATTTTCACCTTAAAATAACAGCTTCATAATCATGTTGATGGTACACTGTCATGTAATAGGGTGAATGGTGTCTCTGTCTCAGCCACTCTGCACCCCAATCACTTGTTTCTGCACTGTAACTTCAGTGAGAGAGTAGGATCACAGCGTTACACACGTTTACTTCAACATACGAGTTTTCAACACGTAACATTGTTATTCCATGAGTTTTGTTTGAAGATAGCACCTGCATTACGTCTGACATATTGTTACAGACCTGGGATTTGTGTTTACACTCAGAAACTGTGGGGGGCGCCAATAAGCACAAAATGCCAATTTCTACATAATGTTGCTTTAAGTAAAAGTAGTAATGCTACCATACAGAAATACTTTGTCACCCGTAAAAGTAATGCCTTTAAGTCTTTAAGTAAGTATTAGTATAGAAATATACTTAAAGTAGCAAAAACAAAAGTACACGTCATCACTTTAAGCTGATAAAGGTGGTTTAACTGCTTTATATAGATGATCTGCTGGAACACTTGTGAATCTCCCGTCTGGGATCAATAAAGTTATATCTTAATCTATAATGACGTCATAATTAATTTGTTGATTGCATTTTGCATTACTAGACAGAACCTGCACAGTAACAAGTGACTTAAGTTGTCAAATAGGCTACATGTACACTGTATACATGTGTACAAAGTACAATATTTGCCTCTGAGTTGTAGTCGTAGTACAAGTACAGGAAACCTGTACAGTAGTTGAGTAAATGTATTTAGTTACTTTTTTTTTACCACTGCTGTGGATGAGACAGCACGCATCTCTCAGCGAGGGCCAGCTCTCACCTGGACTGATGGGGACTTCCTGCAGACGGAGCTGTACTGTGGCTGAGCCGCTCAGCTCCACCCACGGGCGAGCATTAGTACAACAAACCGAGCATGCTGCTGGGAAATGAAACCAATTCATTGCGGAGGTATTTTAATGGGCAGCAGTCATCACCACAGTACACACAGCTGCCTGTGTGCTCTCAGTGCCCTCCCTCCTCTCTGCCTTTCCTCTTCAGGAGGAGATAAACATAGGAGCAGCTACACGCGACTCGCCCACACAGTTCAGACTACTTAGCAGGAGCCAAATGACTCAAGCTTCCGCTTTGAGATGTAACTTTTATTGGAGTTTCATTGTAACGACGGCGACCTTAACGTGTCCTTGGTATCGTGACCGTGTCCTCCCGGTGCTGCTAACCGTGCTGAGGTCATCACAGACAACATGCGACACGGACGGTCTGCGCCTCCGCCGGAAGCCCACAGGCTGAATGCCCTGAAAACACGTCTTTTAATTCGTCATACACCAGCCTAAATGAAACACGGCGGGCCACCGGCAGGACACGGCAGCCCCCTGCGTCTTATAAGAGGACAGGAGGCGGATTATCTGCGCTATCATCCTGGGAGCGGCGCTCGCTTCCCGTCACGCGTCCATCAACGGCAGGTGATTAGCACGAGAAGGCTGCTCACACATGTGCTAAAGTGTCCCGACGGACGTCCTACCTGCATAACTGAAGGGAGGATGCTGCCTCGCGGGCCTGCGGTGCCGACATGGTGACGGTGGTGATGGTGGTGATGAAGGCGATGAGGTCTCGGGGTTTGTCGGTCTCGTGTTGCGGCGAGATTTCTGTGTGATGCGCGCGGGAAGCGGGCTCCTCCGGTGTCCGCCGGCTGCTCCGGTCACAGTCTCACTGACAAATGACTCATGTGGAGGGAAAGTACTCCACGGAAATGCACAACAGCTGTTTGACGCTGCAGTGAGGCTTAATTATTCAGAATTTAAACCAAATGAAAATAAAAACACAGGTCTTTCGAGTTGAATCTTGAATTAATAATTCAAAGTGATTTTAAACCGGATAGCCTCGTGTTACGAGATGAGATGTAGTGACCGGTTTCAGTACCTACACCCGCCGGAGGGGGGCAGCAGAGACCGCGTTTACTCCAACGTGCCGCACACAGGTGCAGTACTGCATGTGTCCTGATGTGGGCGCGTTTGACCACAACATCCATCCCTGTGGTCCAGGAACTAACGGTCTTTACTCGACAGATGTGTCACACAGGCCTGTGCTCATTAAACAGAGAGGTGTCTCCTTATAAGGAAACATTACGTCAGCTGGTCCAGGTTCAGCTCACTCTTTGGTTTTCATGCTCCTATTGTTGGAGGGACTCATCCTCAAAACATCTTTTGTTGCCTCATTGATAGAATCTGAGCACTCAATATATTTCTTGTGATGTGCTTTTTTTTCTGACTCTGTGACCTGAATGCAACACACGTTCAGTTTATCTTTGTGCGTCATTGAAAATTAGACCAATGTTCTTACAAAAGAAGAGGAAAAGACAGAATTTCACCACGATATCGCAGTTTTATTTGTTTTTTTATATATAACATATATACAACATTTGCTGTAAATAGCAAAAATGAAACACATCCCAACAGAGATACTCGCAGTGACATTCAACATGTCTACATAGATCATCTGCACAGACTAACACACTGAAGTCTATTGTGCAAATTCATACGAACTGACCCTTTGGGTCTTACAGGGCTGTTTCAATAGCCCTTAATCATTTAATCCGTAACGAGGACTAAATATTTAACGTATACATACATGCAGATTTAAAAGAAACAGGCTACGACCGTCTAAACTTGTCAACTTATACAGGACAACAGACTCGCGCGCGAAACGGAAGTATATAATACTCAACCAATACGATTTATCGATGAATTCTGGCTGCTCATCAACGGAGACGAGGCGGTGAATCACTGTGCGTATTTACAAGTGATGCTATCTCAACATGTTTTCCTACATATGAAACACTTTACAGTCTTTTCACAGAGTCGAACTGAAGAAATCTACCAGGGTCTCCACATGGCCGCGCTGACAGCCTGCGGGCCTGGCTGCGCTCTGATGGGAGCCCCTGCGCTGCTGCTGCTGCTGCTGCTGCGGGACTGGCTCTCCAGTCTGCAGCTGAAGCTGGATTTGAGGCTCAGGAGTCTCTGTTGGATCTGAGGGAGAGTCCTGGAGCTCTGAGCGCAGCAGTTCAGGCAGGCCGGGGTGACGGTGGAGGACATGGACTGCTGGACGAAGGCGTTGACCCGCTGGCACGCGTCTTGATCCAGGCTCGTTTTGGGGAGCAGAGCGGAGACGCGCTGCAGGCAGGCTTTGTAGCCTTCTTTGTAACTGTCTGCGGAGTCTGAGAAGAGAATGAAATGTTAGTTTCGTTGTTTAAAAAGTAACAAGAATCAAATACATATATGTATCTTTCATTAAAGGCGTTTAAACCAGCAGAAGCAGAACTCACTTTTAGTGGTTACAGGGGGGATGTCGCCGAGGAACCTCACAGTCATTTCCAGGATGTCTGCTTTCTCAAGCTTGGAGTAGCGAGTCTTCTGGAGAAAATAATAAAAAAGAAAATGTTAAACAAACAAGCCTCAACATTGCCTTGACTTAATATATCTGAAAAGTGTTTCTTTCGTGTATTTAAATGTATAAAATAACTTACATCTCTGCCTGTGAGGGGAAGGATGAGGTTTTTCAAATGGTTCAGGCTGTCGTTGATACGAGCGCGCCTTCTCTTTTCCATCAGTGGTTTCATAGTCTGAAAAGAACAAAAAACATTTAATATTCATTCATCACATTCAATGTAAAACATCAGAGCCTTTTTTTAGATACTGAAGTAAAATTCGGAGGCTTCGCTTACCTTTCTGAGCTCAAGAGCTTCTTTTCTTTTGGCCACAGTCAGCCGTGGAGAAAAAGACGGGAGAGCTTCATAGGTCATGTTTGGAGACATTTTCAGCGTTTTCTTTGTGCCAGAGGAGTGTCCAGAGCAGGAGCTGGTGAAGATGTGTCTCTAACGGCCGAGGGCTGCGGTATTTATCCAGGTCCGTGGCGTCGGTTCCCGTGCGTCACGGGTACGCCCCCAAGCCATCGCTATACGATTTGGAGCGGCCACGTATACGACGAAAACAACACAAAACCATCAAATATATCACGATAACCATCTGTCTTCTTCTCTAATCCATGCGTGACAACTGCGGTGCGTGTCTGCGTTATGATCCATCTACCAAATCAAACAAAACCTGCGTCAAGAAGCCGAGGAAATATGTGCGTAAAGATGCTTAAAGTTTGGACGCACCGAGAGCCCATTCACCAAACACTGATTCTGCAAACTCTTCAAATTACAAAATATTAAATAGTACACAACTAGGTTCATTATTTCACATAAAGTAGACGGAATTAGTTGTTCGTAAAACATATATACACTCAATTATGGTGCGTAATTACGCAACGCAATATTTTGTTATTGTATTAAATGTGTGTTGTACAAAAAACTGCAGTAGAGCGTTCAGGCTTTAAAGCATTTAATATTTGTGTTCTAACTATTAAACAAAGCAGACAATAGAACAAAATACTATTTTCTCCGCAACATCAATTTCCCAGTTTGCATTATTAAGATTCGTTTGCCTGCTGAATATCCTGTTGCTGCTCGACTCTGAGGTTTTACTGTGTGTTATTTTGTGTTTTTAAGTTTGATTATATAACTTCTAAATTACATTTTTAAGTAAATATATGTGCACTTGTACACAGAACAACAGGGTGCAGTACATACAATGCTGGCATAGGGGTCAGGCTTGCGTGTATGGAAAAGTGTCCACAGAGACGCAGACTCTCCAATCTCATACCCAAGCCACGCTACTTTCAAATAACATCTGCTCTTAGATTTTGACAACAATAGTTTTGCATATGACGTTTTTATGCTGTCTCTGCCCGGGGGAGTCTCTGTACCTGCAGGGTGTAGCCGGGTGCTGCCAACGCCTCATGCAGTGCGGTGGGGGCTGAAAAACAGAGGGTGGGTCGTGAGGGAGCTTCAGCCACAATAGCCTCCGTGAAATATGAAATTTGAAGTTTGAATCAGCTGTTTTCAAACGTTTAGACAGTTTATTGTGGATCTGGACTTGTTGTGCGTTATAACCAACCATTGCGCCCTGCGAGGAATGAATCAAACTTTAAATTGCAGCTTCGAGATGTTCAGATTTGAAATGAAAACTGGAGAGACATGACAACCCATCAAATGCCACTGCACTCAGGGGAACCACGCGCGCAGCACGCGCCACGGGGACCAGATGGCCGTCTGTTACCGAGCCTTCAACCCCACCAACCTACGCCCATCGACCCCACCCCCCACACTCTCCTCCTGCGCCACAGCAGCATCCTGACGGGCCAGCCTCCCCGCATCCATCTCTACATCCAATGCGCGCACGCACACATACACTCACACAAACTGCGCCGCATGTGCTCACGCTCTTTTTTCTATAAACTTCACACGCACGACACATGATCTCCACGCAGTTTTGGCGTGGGTGCCCCATCTGCATGCTTCTTATGTCAGTGTCCAACCGAAACGGACCATTCCTCGCCCCCCCTGTTCGGAAACTCCGTCCCGCGATTGTCTCCTTCAGCTTGACTCTTGGATATTTTAGCGTCCAAGCTATCATGAGATGCTTGTTTATCAATACTATAAAGTGATGACGAAACACAAAGCTCAATCTGTTGATGGAGATGAATGATGCTTGTCTGGTGGAGCAGACCGCGTGACTCAGTCGAAAAGGTCGCTTTTCGGAAGAGTATTGCGTAAAATGGAAAATGGAAAACGCACGCTGGAAACCTTGGAAAGCCTGCTGGTGGTTTTATTCGGACTTCCCAACATAGAAGCACAAAACCAACACAGAATTATGAATACAAGGTGGCAAATTATATAAAGGCAGTCATGCAGACGCCTTGCAGAGGGATCTTGGACTCATATTAGCTTTAAACGTGTTCCACCTCGCACTGCTCAACGCCACCCCGGCAGTTTGATTTGTCGCTTTCTATGGCAAAATGGGATGTTAAAGTTTATAACAATTTATATGGAGTTTCTTGGTGATTCAGCTTCGGGTATTAAAGAGAAAATAAAGTCTGCGAAGGTCACCATCATGGAGACACAGTCCTGTCGGGCTGCTTGAACAAAGCCAAGCACTCCTGCCCTGAAACTGAGAGGCACACTTGCTGCACGCGCCCCTCACCGCCCCGCTGGGACTGAAGGGTGATTAGGGGGGGGTGATGGGTGGGGTTGGGGGGGGAGGTACACTTCTCCTACGTTTTTTGCTCTTACGGTTAGAGTCCTCTTTTGTCTTTTCAAGCAAATTCGGCGTCGGTAACCCATCTGTGCCGGCCGGATAACAGGGAGCCTTTGTCTGAAAATGTTCCAACACTTCATGGGAATTAAGAGTCACACGCGGGTTGAGGGAGGGATGGAAGGATGGATGGAGGGAGGGAGGGATGGATGGATGGGGGAGGAACAGCGAAACGGGACTCCACCTGACTTTTGCGAAGCATGATGGGAGCTGGGAGCGAACTGGCGTCCTCGGTTTTTTTTCCTGAGTCTCAGACAAAAGAGAACAGCACAATACTGTATGTTACACCATCAACAGGTCTGAGCTTGAAATGAAAGATCACATGTTGGGTTTATTCCTCATTCTTCTCAGTATGTGTATGTGATGAAAGAAAGCATGAGCTCAACTATCAGTCTGCTCTGCTCTTGTGGGAGTAAAGTAAGTCACATTAAGAAAATGTCCTACTTACAGTAAAGGGTTTATCATGTGAATATCCCTCTGCAGTCCTTTCTCTGACTGACTGCTTGTGCCAGAGGACCGTGTCAAAGCTGTCTTGATACTTGCATTTGTGGACAGTCAGTCATTTGTATTCATATAGACGGAGATGTAGTGTCTCCCTGATGTTACAAGTATTTATTCTGCTCAAAAAATAATTCAGAATTCACGGAATTTAGTGTTTTATGAGACTTTTTGTCATCACAAAATGAACATTTTGATTTTATCAGACAAGAAATGAGTGTACAAACACATGCACACCAAAGAGATCAGCTACTACCCAGCAACATCCCCTGAACAAAGCTTTCAGTGCGTCAGAAGCAACCCGTGGCTTGTAGCTGACTGCAGAGCATCAAACTGAGCCTCACTCATCTAATCTGTGAACAAATAAGGTATAGAATATAGTAAAAGCACACACAAATGGAGTGTCATAGGTCATCTTCATTATCAGAGCAGCAAAGACTTTTCATCCATTCCGATGAGAATACATTTTCTCCAGTATGCTGTAACTGAAGTTGCTGTTTGGGTCTTTCCATACCAGCTGGACTTGGAGCTATCCCACCTGTTCTGAAATCTGTTACCACGAACGATTCCACATTGTTCTGCTCCATAGACCACCTGGCCACAATGCAGTTTTTAGACGAACTTTAAGATTTTATTTCAGTCCTTGTTACTCATTCTGATGAGATCCCCAACCATTCAACAAGGCCTTCTTAGTACGTAAGTCTGGGTTAAGTTTTTCCGGTGCTTCTTGATACTTTTGGCTTCACTCAGTTTTTAGATGAACCTCGTCACTCAGCCCGTTCTCACTTCCACATGTTGGCAATGTACTTTTCTGCAAACCACAGATATAGTGAAGCTTTACTTTTCTTTATGTCCCAACTCTACATCTCGGTTTTATGTTGTGGCAGTGCTGTGCTTACAGTCAGGTTAGGTTTGCTGCAATTTGTCCTGACATTTCATCAAGAATATCTGCTTTTGTTGCCACTAACACGGATGAAAAATATCCCAATGTCTCATTAAAAATACCCATCCAGTTTCATCAGTAGCTGATGTGTTTATTACCTGTCACATTGGTCCATCTACTAGCCGCCTTTCACTGCATACAGGTTCTGTTGAAAATTGCCTGTGAGTTAAACAACGCCCTTTTCTAGTCTTTAGTCTCCACCTCATCGGGGTCTACACCCTGTTTTACTAATGAAACATGGGTTCTGAAAGGCTCAATCTATAAGATGGCTGATTGTTGAGTCTCATTTCTGATCCCTTATATCTGACACTTTGGGTCGGTGTCCAGCCCGACCTATCAACCCAAAGCATCAGTATTTGAAGAGTTGGGAATCAGACTCGACAATCAGCCATCTTACAGATTGGACCTTTGAGCAGGCTTGAGAAAAATGGAACACAAATGGTGTGAATCAAAACTGAAAGTTTTCTACCTCTCATGTCAAGAGTTAGTATCAAATTACAAGCGAGTTCTGTCCACCGCCAAAGCCCCCAACTTATCAGTAACAGTTTACACAATATCCTGATTGACTCTGTATTCAGACTTACTCTAAACAGCCGTCTGCGAGCAAGAAACACAGATGAGATTAGATATTTGTTCCTTATCTCCTGCTACTTCTGTAAAAATCTTCACTATTATATTAAAATGTTGAATCCAAGTGAGTCCAAACAAAATCTGTGATCATCTCTCTTTAGGCAAACTGCCACTTCAACCCCAGACCAGTGAAACTGTTCAGAGATCTATGCCCATTTTTAGGACCCACAATGCATATTTCTTTTGTATTTGTTATCTATTTTACTTTCAGATCTTTCATACATATCAGAAATCGCTTTTAATCTTTTCAGTCTGTTCTCAGGGCCTGTCACTCCTCTAAAACAGTGGTCATTTTGCTTACGATGTACCTCAGTGCTTCTACGTGTGAGTGGATCTCAGTGCAGCATTTTATCCCATTAATGAAGCGTGGTGGTGGTGGGGGGCAGCAGAAGATGAATCAACACCAAACTCGACAACTATCAGGACAAAGACAAGACTATATGATGAGGCATACCTGGCCCTCGGCTGGGTGGGAGGGTTTGAAAGTATTGATATCTACAAAAGGGGGGCCTTGCAGTATCTATTAAGACTAATACTTATCGTCTGTTTGTTTGTTTTCTCAAAACCAAGCTGTGTGCCCCTCCCCCTCCTTCTCTCTCTTCGTCTCTCTCTCTGGATCTTCGTCCTCCAGTAGATTCAGCCTCCCCTCCTGTGTCTCTGTCTCTCCCTCTCTGTGTTTGTTTCCTTTCTCCTCTCAGTGTCACCGGGCGGCTTTAGTCTTGCCTCCTCTGTGTTTGTGTGGTCCCCTTTCCAGGTCTCCGTGGTGGAGAGGAGGTTATGTAGCTCAGGTTCTGTCTGTTTGGCGACACCTGAAGTAGCTCGACATCCTCCTGGATCCATATTCTTCATATGTGTTCTATTGACTATCCACAGTTCAGTCATCCTGATTGCTGATGCTGTAATATTACTATGTTGGTCATTTTATTTATACACGACATCTTATACATGTCTGTTCATTCAGGAAGAGGGATCCCTCCTATGTTGCTCATCCTGGGGATTCTTCCATAATATAAATTGAACTGATTTGACCTGACACGGTATAAAGTAATGGTCAGAACTGAAGCGTCAGTGCAGGATATTCTGTCCCTATAGTATGGAGCAGGCTCCAAAATCACTGGATCCTACATTTTCCATTATGCAACTCAATAGCATCTTTCATTAGACCCTCCCCCCCGAAGCCCATGTTTAACAGCTGCAAAAGCGTGGCTGGTATTGTTTTCACCTTTTAAGCCTGTGTGTGTGTGTGTGTGTGTGTGTGTGTGCGTGTGTGTGTGTGTGTGTGTGTGTGTGTGTGTGTGTGTGTGTGTGTGTGTGTGTGTGTGTGTGTGTGTGCGTGTGTGGTCCTGAAGACACCTATTATAGAAGAACTACCACACAAGTGGTATTAGGCAGGTAGGCACTGGCAGGTGTTTTTATGTCCGTCTGTCATGATAACGTCACAGTCACGCAAGATGCAATCGCAAAACTTTACAATGTGGTTGAGATGAAACAAAGGCTGAGATCGCAGAGGGCTGTGGTCCAAGCAAGGATGGCTGAAAGTAGGGAGGAAGGAAGGTGGCCCACATTTGTTTTCATGCAGTCACCGACCTGACCTCGTTTGGACTTCCACACCCTCACATGCTACTTACAGGACGCACTGTTTGCTGCACTGCCATTGGATGAAATTGGGCAGAAATCTAAATGTGATAAGGAGGGGCTCCTTAAAGACACAATGTGCATAGATAATAATAATAATACATATAATGACCTGATGAAGCCAGAAGTGGGTCACCAAAGAACAAACAGAACAATGTGGAGACAAAATATCTTTCTTAGCAAATGCTTGGACCTTGTAACACCTTTTTCATTGGTTCCACAATAATGTATGCTACTTATAATAATCCTTTATTATTCTCTACAGTACTTTAACTGATTCATTATAGCTCTGTTATATGTTCTGCAACATCTACATTTTTTTATGTAGTGGGCCAGAGCACTTTTGTAAGAGAGATTTCTAATCTCAGTGAAGCCCTTTCCTTTTTAAATAAAGATACATTTAGATGCCAGCTTCTTAGGTACACCTAGCTAAAATGAACCCAGTCTAATACAGCAGTCCTGCAACAAATCCCATCGTCAGGAAGGGGAAATTATTCAGGTTTTGTTGAAGCTGTTTTAAAGAGGTAGGGATTACACTGGGATGTGCTTCTTCTTTGTCCACCATGTTAATATCAATGACATTAAGCACCTCACATTACTTAAGCTGAATCAACACCTCTCTACAACAATGTTTGATTAAAATAAAACTAAACATTATAGCCTTCATGAAGGTAGGATTTAATGCGCTGCTTTTGTAATAGGTGGCATTAGTTTTAGCATGGTGTACCTAACAAACTGGCAGCTGAGTGTATATGATATTGCCGTTGATGCTTTTGTCCGAAGCGACTCAAAATAGGTCCAAATAGTGTCCATAGGAACAAGGAACATTAACAACTTCAAAGTTATGTTCACATTATCTTTGGGTCTTAAAAGACCTTTGTGTTACTAACCTTCCACTGATAACCACAAAGAGGGACTTTAATAAATTACTTTAGTTGATACCAGCTCAGACTGATAAAGCCTCGCCTGAACAATAGGATGCATTTTTGAAGGTTCTTACTGTATCACTTCTATTTAAGTCGCACTAAAAATAGATCTCAACATATCTTTAATGCACAAAGAGACCTTTTAGTATCACTTTAAGATAAACATAAAATTTGTGCTTCAAAGAACCATTGTGTGGTTTTGGGTCGTTGTCTGTCCTTTGCTTTATTACTGACACCTTTCCTAAGAAAGTCTTCAGGAGCCACTGGTTTCAGCTCATCCTGGAGAGACATAACAAGTTCCTGAGCTATTTCCTAATATCTGATATCTCCTCACTATTGTTGATCCATCAAACAATTCTCCAACGTCCGAGATGTTCCAAGTTACTCATACAGGGATTAATATAGAGCATAAACAACTAAAGTGTCTAATCTGAATTTGTTTGTTCCATTTAAAAACTTGCAGTTCAAATCTAGGATGTTGGACCATCCTTCAATGCTCCAACAAGGGATTTCATGAGTCCCTGCTCTCAGCTTCATACTCACAGGAGAAGGACATCATGTTGAATAAAAAGATTTGGGTATCCGTCTCAAACATGTTTCAGGCCTACAAGTTGATTTCATATCAAAAGTATTAACATGAATACAGCGATTACAGCATCGAGTCTTTGATATGACACGACAAGCTTTGCACACCTAGATTTGGGGATTTTCTGCCATTCTTCTCTGCAGATCCTCTCAAGGACTGGGTTGGGTGGCGATTGTCTGTGAACATCGTTTTCAGGTCTCTCCAGAGATCTTTGATTGGGTTAGAATCAAGGCTCTGGCTGTGCCACTCAAGGACATTCACAGAGTTGTCCATAAGCCACTCCTGCATTGTTTTGACTTTGTGAACCTTCGGCCCAGTCTGAGGTCCTGAGTGGTCCGAACCAGGTTTTCATTATGGATATCTGTGTACTTTGCTCCTTTCAGCTCTCCCTCAACCTGACAAGTCGCCCAGTCGCTGCCACTGAAAAACAACCCCAAACCATGATGCTGCCACCACCATGCTTCACCGTTGGGACGGTACTGGGCAGGTGATGAGTGGTGCCGGCTTAAAATTGAGGCCAAACTGTTCAATCTTGGTTTCATCAGACTAGAGAATCTTGTTTGAATCTTGTTGTTGTTCTCACAATCTGAGTCTACTTTGGGTGCTTTTTTGAAAACTCCAAGCTGGCTTCCATGTGTCACTGAGGAGAAGCTTCCGTCTGGCCACTCTGATGGTTTTGTGTCTCCCATCTCCGCACAGGATCTCTGCAGCTCAGTCAGAGTGACCATCAGGTTCTTGGTCACCTCTTTTACCAAGGCCCTTCTCCAGAATTTTCATATAATTTTTTTTGTAGCCTTCCCCACATCTGTGCCTCGACACAATCCTGTCTCTGAGCTCTGCAGGCAGCTCCGTCTACCTCATGGCTTGGTTTTTGCTCCAATATGCATCATCAACTGTGAGACATTATATAGACAGGTGTGTGCCTTTCCAAATCATGTCCAATCAACTGAATTTAGCACAGGTGGACTCCAGTCAAGGTGGAGAAACATCTCAAAGACGATCAAGACAAATTGGAGGCACCTGAGCTACATTTCAAGTGTCACAGCAAAGTGTCTGAATACTTGTGTCAATGTGATATTTCAGTTTTTCCTTTTTAATAAACTTGCAAACATTTCTAAAATTCTGTTTCTGCTTTGTCATTATGGTGTATTGAGCATAGATTGATGACATAACAAAATGTGAAAATCATGGTGGGGTCTGAATGTTTTCTGAATGCACTGTAGATACCTGTGCAGTGCATTATGGGGTAGGAGTTGTAAGCCTCCGCAGTTCTTTATGATGTCTTACAACAATACAGCCATATAGTGTTAATAAATAATACTAAAATAATTGTTGACAATGTCAAGTATTGGAATGGATCATTATTGTTCTGCACCCGTTTTATAAAATGTTGATATATTTACAATAGCTGTGTGATTCGTGCACAGATCATTTCTGCTTCATGGAGAATAATCTTGTTGTTCTGTTGTTGTTAAACAGGCAATAAACCTTCTACTATTCATGGACTAAATGCATGTTTAAATTGTGTCCTAGAGGCTTTTGAATGTGACTTATATCCAATAAAGAGAAGGAGAACATGCACCTACAGGCTGTATGATCCTGTACTAGAATAAAGACTAAACACACTGGAGTACCAATTATATATTACATATATGTTATATATACACATGTTATGATACTGGAAAAACAGCCAAGACTCAAACTATAAATGAGTATACTTACTAAAAATATACTGAGAGGCAGTCTTACTACCAGTTCACCTATACGCTTATGTTATTGGCAAAATGACTGAGAAACAAGTACGTGTTTTTTGTTTTGTTTTTGTGTCTAATTTCTCATTGTAGTTCACAGCTGCAGTCATCTCAGTGTGTTTCCCATCACACAGCCAGTCCACAACTTCTTCCCACCACTTTGGCGGCAACCGGAGAGGCGCCTCACATCAGCAACAATGGAGCAGCTGCTCGTCAGCATCAATGGGCTCAGGCTGACCCGTGGCTTTATGCGTTTGCGCGCCTTTTTTTTATCCCTTTCATGTCACTGAGATTCCTCTCAGGAAGACGTCTGGGTTTAATCATAGACTTGAGACCGCCACAAAAAAAAAAATCATAGATCAAACAACACGGTCATATTCGTTGAGAGTATTTATTGAAAAGCTTTTGTCGATCACAAACATATGAAGTGTCACAAAACATGTTTTTTCTAACATAATGTCAATGAATGGTAACAATCCTACTTAACACATAGTGTTTACAGACTATTCTTTTGCACAGACCAAAATACTTTTAAGTCCATCGTGCAAACCTCAAACAAAATAACCCTTGGGGTTTTACAAAAGTGTTGTCTACAACCCATATCTCTGAAACCCCAAAGAGGATTGCATTTAAAAACGTCCATAGACTTCAGTTTCTTTGAGATCTGTGCTCGTGTGCTCTCTGGCATTAAACGCAAAGTGAGCTCAATTAAATCACCGTATACAGCAACTCCAACAATTCTTAATAGCAATGACTACGGTTATTGGAATACAAACAGCATTGATATCATCACAAAATAAATAACACGCATGAGATAAATGTCCATCTAATCTACCAGGGTCTCCACATGGCCGCGCTGACAGCCTGCGGGCCTGGCTGCGCTCTGATGGGAGCCCCTGCGCTGCTGCTGCTGCTGCTGCTGCTGCGGGACTGGCTCTCCAGTCTGCAGCTGAAGCTGGATTTGAGGCTCAGGAGTCTCTGTTGGATCTGAGGGAGAGTCCTGGAGCTCTGAGCGCAGCAGTTCAGGCAGGTCGGGGTGACGGTGGAGGACATGGACTGCTGGACGAAGTCGTTGACCCGCTGGCACGCGTCTTGATCCAGGCTCGTTTTGGGGAGCAGAGCGGAGACGCGCTGCAGGCAGGCTTTGTAGCCTTCTTTGTAACTGTCTGCGGAGTCTGGAGGGAGAAGAGGTTTGATTAGTGGATTGCATTCTAAAGCCAAAAGCCTTAAATGAGATAGTTTGTGAGATGTATCTCGTAGCTGTGGAGACGACGCTCACCTTTGACAGGAGAGGATGGGAGATCTCTGAGGAAGCGGACGGTCATTTCCAGGATATCAGCTTTCTCCAGTTTGGAGTAGCGTGCGTTGTCTTTGCCAACCAGAGGAAGAATCAGGCTTTTCAAGTGACTGAGACTGTCGTTGATACGAGCACGTCTTCTCTTCTCCAACAAGGGTTTGAGAGTCTGGAAAAAAGCAATGAAAAGATGTTAATCAGCTGTACTTCAGAAGAGTCAAATCAGAAAACATTTCAAAGTGGAATAAACGGCTGCAGTTTCTGTCTTTCCCTTACCTTTCTCAGTTCGTTGGCTTGTTTTCTCTGGGCCACGGTGGACCTGGCAGTGAGAGGCTGGCTGGCCTCGGTAGTGATGCTGGGACTCATTTCGTTTGCTGTTTGTTGTTGTGCTTTTTTTTGAGAGGAGGTACTTGCTCTTGGAGCGGCTGAGCTCGAGTGTGCCGCAGATCTGGAGCGCCTCCTATTTATGTGGGTCCGGCGCGTCAGAGGGGAGGGGACACAAGCCATCGTGCCGGGGGGTTGACACAGGGGGGCGATGCCTTTGGGACCTGAGCGGAGCTCTTGTCAGGACCATCTGGTCCCTCTGGGCCCCTGCGTCTACCGCTGGTATGCGGAGTTTCGTGTTGATGCTGCGCTTTATTGCGTTTAAAATTTAACACTTTAACGTTCATCCAAGATCGAATTACGCACATGAGACATACAACGATGTTGTTCTCCCTCACATGTAGGCTATATCAGACAGCTGCTCCTTTGTAATTTATTATAAAAGAAGGAGTCCTCCTTTTTCATCAGACTTTTATTTATCAAACTGATAAACTCTCTGTTTATTGTCCTGTTTATTGTTGCATCAGAAATCCCCCACATGTGAGCAGCCAAATCCCCCAAAGATCATTTAGTTTGCTGAGATAGCTGAAAGTTGCACTGTTATAACTGAACAATGACAAAGTCCGATCAAAACGATTAAAAAATAATAATAAATTCGTTCCATTTATTGATGCTTATGGAGTGGACTTGGCTTCCCGCCACAACAACAGCAGCACAGAGCCAAATGAGTGATTCTGAGGTGACAGGACTAATCTATTCCTACAATTAATAAACCAGATACCCAAGCCACGCTATGTATGGATTAACATCTGCCTGTGGAGCCTCGGCAGCTTGTTTCCAATACCAACAACACGGTGTTTACCTGGAGCAGAGGGGGAGGAGACTGGGTGACAACCTGCAGCACAAGCAGAGATGCGTGCGTCTGTGGAGTACCGACATATATGGGTGTATTTGTATAGATAAGAGAAACGAGTCTGCTTTAACACTGCACGACACAAGATGAGGAACAGGCCTGTTATTCATTAAAGACTGGAGCTCTTCTGATGTGATACCGCCTTACAATTCAAACGGCTGAACACAGTTTTAAATACAAGCTTGTGGAAATCTTAAACTATTTATTATAACATCAACACGTTTTATTTTAACATCACAGCAGAGTTTCAGTGTCTGCTGCAGGCCACCAAACTGTTCAGTGAGCTGCCAGTGGGATTCACGCGTTCGGCACGCGCCACAACCGCGCAGCAGATGGACCCCCACCCTCCCTCCATCTCCTCTTCCGTCTCTGTCCCCCTCCCCCTCCCACCACCCCTCCTCTGTTTCCCACTGCCGCAGCGCTCCGCTGCTGCTCCCATCATCAGCATCCCGGCTCCTGCTCCACTTCTCGTGGCTCCTCACCAGCGACGCTTTTGTCGTTTTTCGGACGGAGGCTCGGGTCACAGCGCATAAACACAATAGTTACGTCTTATAGAAATGTTTTGTTAATACGAGGCAAACGACGCAAAAACGCAACTGCAAAGCAATATCTAATGGAAACACATCAAATAAAGCTAAATCTACTTGAAAAATCTTGCTTAGATTAAAGATAATGTTGCAGTCTTCTGTTTAACAGATATTTTAAACCAAAGTTAGTTGTAATTTTTTTGCAGAAAACACTTTGCAGATATGGCAAACGCAGGTTTTACGCACGGTGCTGTGCGTAAAACTGGTGTTTACTGAAGCGCTAAGGGAATAATAAAGAGCGGGAACATGTTCAACACGATAACATATCATTTCTTTTAGTTTATTTATTTACATTTGGAAACATATGTACTTCAACAGGCTCATATCATTTCGGTAAAGATAACGCCGCAGGTTGTCCAGCTGTAGCTTGAGGGTGCTTCAGGGGTTTTATCCCTCTTTTTTTGTTTCCAGCATCAAAGATGCGCCGTTCTGCACGCGTCCTGCCCCTTGGGGCCCCAAATAACTGCCATCAGGTCCAGTCTGGGAACGGGCCCTTCGAGATAAGACCAAAAAAAAAAAAAAAAAAAAAGTCCTAGAGAGGCTTCGGTTGGGAGCCTTTTTGTCCTGGTTTCAGCGTGGGTATCCATCTGTGCAAGCTGAGAGCACAGTGATCCTTTGTTGAAGGACATACAGAAAAGTAGACTGACAAAGACATTTACAGCAACTCTGTGGGAAATGGATATGATTAGCTTCTTTGTTTCTTCCAGTAAAACTTTAGGCTACTGATGACAGATATGTCAGATCTGAGACAGATAAAGGAAAAACTGGAGAAATTTCATTACATGTTATTATTATGGATTATTAAGAATCATTCGAACAACTTCAGAGACTGTTTTTGGGGAAAAGTACATCAGGACCATAAAATGAAAATGTATTTATGTATTCCCAGAAAACATCTTCAATATCAATCGTTGAGTTTGAGAATAAAATCACACTGATCAGTATTAAATTGGTCGTATAAACGGCATGAGACTGACACGAGCCACGGCGTCCGGACAGATGGCGACTCGTTAATTGATGCGTGAAACCAAAAGCGTCGACGGACTCTCTGTCCTCCTGCTGAAGGTGATCGTCGCCATCACGATCGCGTGGAAGCTTCCAGAATTCTAGGTCTTCCTTCCAAACTACAGCTGAAAGGATGTCTGGCATCCCAAGCCAAAATCTACGCCATCACTGTCCGCATCATACTGACGCATCTGTAGGACTGAGCCCAGCATCGACACAAACATGTTCAGCTTTATTGAACTCCTTGTTGTTCTTTATTTGTGATCAAATCCTTAAAATACGTTTGATTAAGAAATACTTTTGTTAAGCTTAAGACCTGATTTTGTATCCTATAATATACATAATTACTGTTACAGTTATTATTATAAAAAGGTAGTTAGAAAATGTGTGATTTACAAATTGGTTCCATGTTTGTAGGGTTTGTTTTAGCTTCAGCTCCCCAGCTGTCACTCTGTTATCTTTTAAATAATGAGGAGGAAATAAAGGACATTTCAAACTACTTCTTCCACAGAGTATGCCTGTTTAATCTGTGATGCCTGAAGCAAAACAAAACTAATGAAACCAGTGAATCACTTTATTTCAGTGTCAGTTTATTAAAATGTGTGCAATTGAAAATAATTATTTATATTTACACCTTACGCTGAGCCTAGCCCATGAGAAGGTAAACTGTATTCACACATCTAGAGCACAAATTATGGTGAAAATCCAGATTTGGTTGTTATTAACTGATGACTCAGAAATACACTGAGGAGCAGAATGGAATTTTCTAGGAATAATCATAGTGAGATTGGTGTTTGAAGCCCAGTTTTACATTGTAAAGCTGAAGTATAAATGGCAACTTGCTCAGCATTATTTCAAACAGTTAAATAGTTTGTAGAAATGCAGAGCTATTGAATGAATAATGAAGAGTCGGAATTCCCCAAATCATCGAGTCTAAAGTCTTTAGACACTCTGCAGTGCCATTTTGCTGTGTCAGAGTCTTAAATCAGACACGCAGCAGATTGATGGGCAGATCAAGCAGTCAGAGAGAAGTTCACAAGTTGCATCATAGCCTGGTTTTGTTCGATAAAAAGTTAGATACAGTATAAGAGGAGGAGGAGTCTTTATTTATCACTTATTCTCAGTACAACTTATTGGATCTTAACTCATCACTGAGAAGCAGCCATCCAGCACCCAGGGACCAACTCCAGTTATAAGCCAGTGCCTCCGTCAAAGGCACCAGCTCAAGAATCAACCACATATATACATGTCTTGAAGGTGGGGGAAATACACAAACAGGGGGAAAAGTTTAAAACTCCACAGAGAACTCCTCAGTGCTAACCGCCGAGTCAACGTGCTAAAATTGGTCGTCAGAAAAGAGGACAATCAGGCAGCAAATACAACACCGACAACAGATATCAGTTATACCAACATGTTCAGGGCCGTGGCTGCTTTCATCCAGAACTGTGAAAATGATCAAGAAACTAAACTCAAAAAAACTATTTGGGACTTTCTCACACACGGACACACTTAATTGACCCAAGCTAGCACTTGTCTTGTCTCTGATTACTAAACCTGTGTGATACAGTGTGATGTGCTCACACGGTAGAGTCACGGATTTCAGACAGAAAAGGAACTGGAGCATGTTTACAGCTTTTAATACTGCAACAAGTGTCAATAGTAATTTACTAACATTTTAACATGTTATTCCCCCTCTGAAGTTTGCTGTCCCTGTTCCGAGAAGTACCTGATGCAAACTGCACATTGGAGGAAGATGAGCAAAGAGCCACGTTTCACCTCATAACACTGAAAGCTGTCGGATACTGAGCTGATCCCTGGAATGGTTATCCAGTAAGTTCACCGCTCATTCACTTGTTTAGTTGTTGATATTTTTCCACATATAAAAAAATAAAACACTTAAATTCAGACTGTTGACGTGACATTGTTCTCACAAACGATCCATTGACGCTACAGTTTTCTTTTAGTATAAATCCATCTCCACTCTCAGTTCCTTGAACCAGCAGCGTGCAGCTGTGTTGTTATCCAAGCTGCTTGGAGAGAGAATATCTAAGTAGGTGGATTGTATTACGACGAGAAAAGTGAGCTTAACTGACCGCTGCAGCTCCATTATCAACAGCTGACCCTGCTACACGGACTCATCAGCACAGCATGCAGCTGGGCACATATCTCTACTTTTGTATTGCCGTGACAGTCAACAGAGTGAAGCTACTTTAAAACCATTTCCAGTGTGATTTTGTAGCAGTTATGTAGACATCTCACAGACAGTTTTGTCAGTATGATGCAGGTCATGAGGTGAGGTTGAAACCCTTGGTAAATATTGTGTTTGTAAAACTGTTTTTAGGTTCACGACCAACATTGTACATTCAGGCTGTTGATCTCACAAACTTGATCAGAAAATAGCACTCACTGTGATGTTTGTGAGCGTACAAGTGAAGAGGAGGTCTCAGAACTGAAATGGCTTCCCGGGAGGACCACGAGCGAAGAAAACTTCATGAACAGCTTCTCTCCTCTCCTACATTAACCAGACAATTTTTAGATATTGTGCATACACTCCTCTTTCTGGCAGCTTCTTAAGGACCTCTTCTGTGGCTTTGGTGAAGAGCAGGCAGGTGTGGGTGACTGGTTGACACAGTTGCTCCATGTCGTGGTGCTTTGTCAGGTGACCACTGTCCATGGTGCTGAAGACAGAGAGGATGTTTGAATGAAAGAAAGCCATATGAGATGCTGGATTCTGGCTCTGAAGTGACCCATTCACACCTGACAGTACCTGTCTGCTTTTGAAAGTGGCTCCGGATCACAGAGACTGCGAGGAGCTGGCGCCAAATTGTCTTTTCTTCTGTTTAGATGCTCAAAATGACACCTTACCTACCCAAAAGGCGGTCTGAGATGTGTGTTAATGAAGCAGAGAAGCAATGTCTATGTGTGGACTTGAGCAAGCCGTCCAACGCAGACACACCAGCTCTACCAGCCTACATTATGAAAGGGGCAGCGGTCAAGATGGGTTTCAAAAGAAAACAATCAAATAAAAAGATCCATCTCCGTGATGTCTTACTGTGGACATGCGCTGAGTCTCACATCATGAGTAACAGGACAACAAGTGCAACAAAGTGCGAAAAACCACGTTGGCATAAGACCCAGAGAACTGAAAGATGATAACTGTCCTCTGGGTTTATCACTGAGGTCTTAGTGGGAGATGACGTCAGACTGCAGTGCCTTTAATTGAAAGATATTTCTGATGTTCTGCCCCACATCTTATTTGTATTCTGTCATGTATTTTTTAAATGTCCTTTTATCTTCAGCTGTAAACAATTAAATGGACATGATGGTGTGCTGAAGGTAGAGCTGCTCTTTGTGTGACTTCAGAGGTGGTGCAGGATGGGGGGGCAATAAATGAAGTAAAATCTTGTATCTAAATATATAAAAATGTTTAATGTTGCCTTAAAAAACATTGAATTATTCGTCTCTAAATGTTTTCAGCGTTGTTTTGTTCTGTCAGAGCACTGATGTGACGTTGTCACGTCCCTCTCTCTCTCTCTCTCTGGGGATGCAAAAAGGAGACCTATCAACATTTGCCAAGAAGCTTCCCACGCCTAAAACAACGCTGTTTTCATAAAGCATCTGCCACCAGTGACGGATATACAAACTTTTTTTTTCTCCTGCACGATGTACATTCGACGTCACTGACTCTGTCCGGAGGTCTGCGTCAGCATCCATACAGGTCACGTGCTAAAGGAGACGCTAACAAAAGATATTGATGATTTATAGTAATTTTGAACTAAAACATCGCTTATAAAGCAGCCAAAATAATGCGTAAAAGTTGTCTTTATCAAGTTTTTAGACTATATATATATATCCATATTTAAAATAAAAATCTGACAGTCTGAAGATCAAATTATTAAGGTCAAATTATTGATCTCAGGGATAATTTAAGGATGTGAGGATATAAAACCAATGTCCATTGGTTACTATTAAACATACACAAGCACTATTGGAGCCGGAGCTGAAACACATTGTAGAAATACAAATTCAAACTGCTATAAAACACAGACCTTGATACATAAATGTTGAATGAACGATCACAGATTATAGATTATCCTCTGTGAAAATAGTGGATAAAAGACATCATAGCTGGAGAGGTTTTCATGCAAACAATTTATATAACATTATAGACATTTTGCCATTTATTGCGCCCACAGTCCTTTGACAATACAATCCACAGTGCAAAGCTTCGAGCCTGGCGTCGCTTTCAGAGGCGAGAAACCTTTTTTTTTTTTTTCTTTGACTAATTGTAGATTGCATAAATCAGAAGGATGGCTCAGACAGGATTTGAATATCTAACCAAGCCTAACCAAGCCAAAAGCCAAGCTGAAAGACAGGGCTCACATCTGGTGGTGCAAATTTGTTTTGCTCCTCAAAGTTGACAAAGGTAAAACTTGTGGCGTCGCATTGGCTTCTCCACCAATAGCTGTCGTCCTCGGCTCTGACTGACTCCACGGTCATGCGTCTCAATGTGCTGCTCCAAGACCCGCATCTAACAACAGTGTCTCCGCACTGTATTCATGTTTAGGGATCATGCGTGAATGATAAAAATAGAGACACCAGCAAAAGCTTTCAACGGTTGCTGTTTATTTCTTCATCTTTCAGTAAATAAGGTAGGATTTGGGGGGATTGGAGCTGCCCCAGCGCCAGGCGAGGTGTTGGACAGGCAGGACACCAGGCGGCTTGTTGGCGGGTTTTTTGAATATCGGATTTGTGATTGAGGGGAATCCATTGTGCTGCCATATCAGGGGCACGAGAACAGCACGAGCCAGGCGAACAAAGGCAGCAGATGGCTTTCCTGCTCCGATGAATTATTTTTGAAGTTACAGAGACACGGGGGCCATTAAGAGTTGTCCGGAGGGAAATTAAAGAGTGGGGACAGGGTTAATCACGAAAACACATTCAGGCTACAGAGAGATGTTCTATGTTGGTGCAAAAAAGTCCAGAAGAAAAGTCAGATTTATTTTATATCTCAAAAGGTAGGAGTCATTTCATTTCAAATAAGAATACAGGGTTAATATTCGGGCAAAAAGGTGGTGCATGAGATTCTGGAGATGTGGAAAATCAAGGATGAATGGAAGAAATGGACGCCTTTCATTACATGTTTTATTTTAAAAGGAACCTGGAGACAACAAATAAGCAGTGAAATTGCTCTTCCTCTGGTCTTATAAAGACACTTCAGCTTCCAAATAATATTGACAAAAAAATTATCAAATCTACCCAATACATTTCTTTTTTTAAATCTCACTAATATTATATATTTTATATAATATATTTTTGCACACTCTTACACAGTCCTCCAACAGTGAAGCTGAACCAGGCCGTAGGGGGCGTGGTCTGTCAGAGGGCTCCGCCCACAGCGAGGACGCGTCTCTGTCATTGAGCCCAAACCTCGTGTTGGAAAAGGGCGCTCAATACAAGTTCAGCCTTCAACCAGCGACGACCTGCCAGCACTGCTGCATGAGCTTTAAATGACGGGCAGAGGGAGAAGCAAGTCACACCCTGGTATGTAAGCCTTTCCTTCTAAAAATATAATATTCTATACCTGTTATCATATACCTGTTATTATATACTTGTTTGTGTTCTGGACATGTAAGTTATGTGCAGTATTTAGGGCTTCAATCTCAAAACCTCAGCTACTTGTCCTCAGTGTGCTGTTTTAGTGTGCTAAATGTTTAAGGTCTCACATGTAAAATATTTGTGTCAGTATCGGATGTAATGCTATCTGAGCTTGAATGATGAGATTTGTCCAACAAGCTGAAAATGACACCTGTAACCAGGCTGTTTAACTGTAACACGTGACTGTGCATATTTGTTTTATTGCCATATATTAAGTGTATCTTTACATCTCTTATATGATGTGCAGCTACTCTGCCTCCATTTAATTTGGTGTGGCTACAGTCAAATAACTGAGGAGCCTGGCCTGAACCTATACATGAGATAAAATTACATTAAATCATTAGAGGCAGATAGAAACCATCAGACCACATTAGGACGTTTTCCAGTGATCTAAAACTTCCTTGACTTCTCACTGTGAACGCTGCATTGTTCAAGCGCCTGTCTCGTCAGATTAGTTGTCCTGTTTCTGTCAGTCGCTAATGAGTGTGAGTGTGAGAAAGTCTGACCCAAGAAATTCTCACTGCAGCTCACGGATGACTGGCTCCCTGTGGGAGAGACACCACGCCCGCACGGTGAGTCCAAGGGGACAGAAGACGTCTAAACTTGTGTCTCAAGGCTCTGAGAAGGAAAGAAGATTTGAGAATAAGATGCTTGAACTTAAGACTCAGTGATGACCTGCTACTTCATTAAACCAGCATGTTAAAGTCCTGCTTCTGTTATAATGCTGTTGTGTGGTCTATTTCTAGAAATGTGACTACAAGTACAGCGATCATTGAGGGAAACACAAACTATAGGTTACCCTAAACAACAGGTTATATAGAACATGCTGTATTTTCATATATTTACATCTGTCTGGAACCTGTGTATTTTACAGGATGGTATCTAATAGAAAAGTTAGACTGAGGGAAACAATCATGTCTGTCTAGAAATAAACAAGATAAAACGTTTTATTGTTCAAATGTTAGAAGGTTTTTATTAAATATTTCAGTCAGGAACATTACTTAAACAATATTAAAGCTGTTTATGGTCTGAAATAACCTCTGAGGTGTAAAATGGAGGCTTGTACATGATTATTAAGATGATGATATTTAGGGTTTTGAGTGAAAGGGGGGAATCCAAATATTAAGCCTACGAGTAAAATAATTGTGCATCAAATTGTAAATAAAACATGCTAAATACCAGCATTTCAGAAAGTATCTCACAGTATTGGTTAGCACAAGACAGATTTTTTAACTAATATATATTTACTGCCTATAACCACCATTCATGAAGTGAAGGTTGACTTAATCAATTGTATACATTGATAATACGATTTAATACACAGGGTATAATGTAACTTTTCCATGCCCTCTTGTTTATCAAGAGACTACTTTAAGGTGATTTCCTGATCTTTTAAATGTTAAATGTGCTTATAGATTGAATTTCAACTTCTGCCAAGTGGTATATATCTACATATCCAAAGGACAAAGAAAGAAAGAAAGAAAAAAGACAGACAGACAGACAGAAAGAAAGAAAGAAAGAAAGAAAGAAAGACAGAAAGAAAGAAAGAAAGAAAGAAAGAAAGAAAGAAAGAAAGGGGATGGAGGAGGATAAATAAAGACATTTTCCCTCTTTGTGTGCGTTTGTCTTCTTTCATCTGTTTAATAAAGTTTGCATTGTCTGGTCTCTTCTTTTTAAAAAACAGTATCTGTGCCTCATATTATCCATTAAGGTCACCAATATGTGTGTGTACTTTATCTTTAATGTTATATCAGGCTCCGTAAATGTGTTGATCCATCATCATTATTATCATCATTAGCAGCAGCAGCAGACTAAATCGTATTTTGGCTGATGCATTAGAAGGTGAAGACACGTTTCTGTCTGTGGTTCAACATCGACTGAAGGCATCCTCCCTGCACGCGCCCAGGCTCACTCGAGCGAAAGCAATTAGGTTATGGCACGCGCCAACCAGCTGGGCCGTTGCAGACGGGCGCGAGGAGCCGCTGACTACGGGCCTACAGCCCAACGTCATTCTGTCATAACCTCGTTTTAAAGGTGGATTTAAACGTGGACTGTGATGCCTGACATGGTAAATGACGATTGATAGAATATTTTACGATGATTATTATTATTGTTGTTGTTATCATTATTAATATTATTATCATTAATTCGTATTATTATTATTAATTCGTGTTATTATTATAATAAGTATATGAAACATAATCTTATTATATATAAAACTATAGAGTCATTGTGGAAACTTCTGGTGGTTCTTGGTCAGTGTAGAATGAAATATCTGTGGCTGTGAAGGGTTGAAACGCTCCAAATCAGGAGTCCACTGGTCATTTGTTCACTTTTATCAGCGAACGTGTTAATTTCTCTCGGTTTCACTGTGTGAAAATGTTCCTGGGCCATATTTACATGCTGCAGACTGCGGGTCAGGTTGTATACAGCCTGAACTTGAGAAAAAAAAAAAAAAAAAACGTCCTCATTTAAAATTGTTCCCGCGCAGCAGCAGATGTGACAACACAATAGATGGGGCCCACGCCCGCATAATTGAGCCCAATTTGAATAACTGTCGCACGTCCGACGCGTGCAAGAAATATCCCAGCTTTCCCAGGCTGTGCAGGAAAAACCGTTGGCAGACCCCTTTTCCAGTTCAATAGGGATTTAGATTCTCACTGCTTGAAGTGGCGGCGGCGTCTTTAATGAAGCCTGGGAACAGAGTCCGGATCACCTACACATGGTTAAATCCTGTGTTACACCCTTTATTATGGTGCTGGAAGGATGCAGCTGCACCAGAGGCCTGCCCTGTGTTTTATGTCAGGGCCTCATTTACCAAACTGGTCGATATCAGGGGCTACATAAATGAATGATAAACAATTACATGATAAATAAATATGGTTAATAAATAATCATTTCTTCAAGACAGTATAGTCCTAGTCTAGTTGTTAAGCAATCAATATTTCATACAAAAACTAGGCTATATAAATATCCTATTCTGTGCAATTCGAGCCATGGTTTAAACTGGGTCGGTATATGTTAAAAAAAAAGAAAAAGAAAAACTGGTAAATTTTCCTACATGCAAAAATCAGTACGATAATTCAAATCTCTCTTTATTGACAGCAAATGAAGTCGTATCACTGCTTTCCAGGAAGTCAGATCTGGGTACACATATTTAAAACACACAACACTTTTCCTGTATGAAAAAATAGGATGCTGAATATTATCATACAGTTTAAATAGCCAGCTGCAGCCGTTATTGTGTGGGCCTGTATATGTGTTTTATCTGCACGCGGGCCTAACTTTCCTCTAATGTAAGATACGTATGCAAGCTATATTCTCTGATAAAATGATGTAGTCCCCCCCTCTAAATCGTGTTAGGGAGTTTTTATTGTATTATTTCCTTTGGGGAATTGTACCATTATGGTCGGATCGCTCGTGGGAATTTCCCCTCTCCTCCCCCAAATCAGCGCGCGGTGTCCATGACAGTTGGACCCGTGCAACAGATGGTCTGGAGAGGCACGCGTCGAGCACGAGAGTCGCCCATTAGACCCCCTCCTCCTCCTCCCCCTCCTCCCCAGCATCAGGCAGAAGCCTCTTGAGCGGAAAACTCAATCAACCTACTCTGACAGTGAGGAGGCAGGAAGCGCACAGACTGGTGTGACACTACAAGTTCTCGTATTATCACGTCAGATCCCAAATCATCACGTGGAAATATGAGAAAACATAAAATAATAAAGTTATACTTTAAATAAGACGAGTAAACTATGGTTTGACATTGAATATTATTATTATTATTATATATTTCACAATAAAAGCATGTAGGCTAAAGCAGTGAAGTAAGACCATTATTTTGATAAAGAGGTATTGGTAGGTTACTTAAATTATTTTTATTAGACTATTAGTCTGTTTTGTGGATATAAATATTGTGGTGTGAGAGATATTTACAGTGATTCGGAGAAGCCAGTGCAAATCCATGACGATATGACCTGAACACCTCTGCAGGTGGAGCTGCACCTTGGTGAATATGAAGCGTTCCTGCCACCGTTTGGTGATTAAAAGTATTACAGTTCGTTATGAGGTCAGGTTCATGGAAACGTGGTAATCTTCTGTATCCATGAAGTCAGTTCTCTTATAAAACTCTGTCACCGAGGGCAAGGTCAAACCGTGCTACGATCATAATGTGTGTGGCAGCATGCATGTATGCACTGTCAGTGCAGTGAGTTGAGTTATTTATAAGTGATATAACACATCCAGCGGTGGAAGACATCATTTACCTAATAAAAAGTATCAATACAACAGTGAAAATGCACTCATGCATAAACATTTTTACTCTATTACTCTAAAAACGATTTAGTTTGTGATGAGTTAAATATATATATATATATATATATATATAGTATAATAATCTATAAAAATGAGAAGAGACTATCAGAGTGTTACGGGCCACTGTATATTACATTATCGGATTATTGTTAGGGATCTATTAATGTGTAAGCAGCATTTTTTATGTTGTAGCTGCCTGAGCTAATTTAAACACGTTTACAAACTGTTACAAGCACTTCATCATCATATTTTAAATGCTGATCTATGTTTTATGTAAAAAAAAATAAATCTTCCTCTGTAAAGTAATTACCACTGCTGGATTAAAGTAGTCGAGAAAACATATTTCTTGAGCGTATTAATAGGCAATCAATTAAGCCAGGAAAGGGAAGTAAAATTGCTTAAAATTACTCAAGATAATCAAGTTAAATGTTAGTGCCTCAAAGTTGATTACAATGCTTGAGTAAATGTAATTAGTTACTTTCCACCGTTGCTCACCTGTTCATCTCCTAGAGGTGATGTGTTCAACTGGCAGGATTTCTATGTGTCAATTATGTTATTCTATACATACACTCATAAATATTAGAGATTATTTGTGACCACAGCCCCGTTTTACATATATTAACATTTAACTGTTGCTTATCAGTAGCATATTGGCCTTTGATAAGTCATTATAAACCATTTATGCTTTACGCAGCTCAACCATATTCCTTTTGTGGCTCCAACGGAAGATTAAATTGCCTCCAATGATGTCACTCAGTGGCTAAATTGCATTGTGGGTAATGTAGACGGCAGGTTTTGAAAAGGAAGAACCATGCACAGAATTAAAAAGGTGATATCTCTGGTTTTGCTGTATAGATTTAGATTTTAACAGAGTCTAAGAGTGTTGTCGAAGTGCAATGATAGACGAGTGGACTGCTTTCAAAGACATGCTGCCTACATTTCCCACAATGCATTCAACCACTGACAGGCATGACTGGACACAGCATCCTCTGGAGCCACAAAAAGCTTCATACTTTTTCACATAAATTTGTATTCCTCCACAAGACATAAAATTGGTGGAGCTACCCTCTAACTTCTACATTATTCCACTAAAAATAACCACATGTCTGGACACAAACTTCTGCAGAAGCTCAGTTTCCCAGAAGGCCACCAGATGGACCCCTGCAGTGTGTGAACTGTGGGTGTCCAGTGATGCTCCATGTAAAATTAATGCAGGTGAGGCTGCACGCAAACATGACTGGGCGTGTGTTCAAAAAGCCCATCGCTGAATTACTATTTGTCCGCGGGTCTACACCTGACCGACTCCCACCACCTCAGTTGTGTAACTTTCTCCGCCGGACGGAGTTTTAAGTCGCCTCTTCGTACGGCCCCTTTAACTTCTGAGCCGATTTCCAGAAAGCAACAACCTGTAACAGGCTCAGCGATCCTCCCCCTGATGGATTATTTAGCAGGCGCTCAGTCCCATGTCGCCATCTGCTATAGGAAGAAAAACACTGCGGGAATATTCTCTGAGGCGCATGATGCGCGGCAGCGCATAAACACACTGAATAAAAACTAGTTTACTGGAGCACGCAAACCTACACGTGTGCAACAGGTGTTCGGCATCCTGACAGAGAAGAAGCGGATTAATGAGCCACGCCGCCGGGTAAAAAGATAGAGAGCAGGTCAGTCTGTCGCTCAGGTAAAGAATAATGGAGTGAGTTTTATTTCAACATGTGACGACGGCAGATTAAAAATGCGTGTAAACGGGAACAGATCTTGTTTTTGACCGACTGGAAGATGTGGAGCGATAACTGAGCTGTCCCACTCAATGAACCGGGTGACTGAGAGGATCTGAGGCTTTGTGCAGACAATGCTGACCCCGTCCGAGCGGTGAACCGATCAGATCACACAACCACAGGAAGGAGTCGTCCAGTGCGCAGCGGTCATGGTGGTGGAGGGGGACCGGGCGCTGCTCGCCGCTAGGCAGGGGGACGTGCAGGCGCTCAAAGTGCAACTAGCGGCGAAGGCGCTCACCGGCGACGTCAGGGACGTGCTGGGGGCCACACCGGTCCACCACGCAGCCCGGGCAGGGAGACTGACCTGCCTGCGGTTCCTGGTGGAGGAGGCAGGGCTGCAGGGCAACTGCGTGGCGAACAACGGGGCGAGCCCGGCGCATGACGCAGCAGCCACCGGCAACCTGGCCTGCCTGCAGTGGCTGCTGACCCAGGGTGGATGTCGGCCGGAGGTGGGTGACTCGAGCTATAGTTGGACACCTTGAGGTGTAGCAGACAGTAGCCTAATTCTCTGTTTCCTCTGAGCTGGCTTCTCAGTAGTGTAGCCAATCCCCTTCTACACGCAATCCCCCTTCAGTTCTCCAACTGGGATCCAGTTTAATCTGGGGTGTATTATACATAGTGCCAGTCTATTTCCATGCCTAAAATCTACATGTTCTATTAGAGCTTCTGAAACAACACGTAGACCACCATGAGACACTAAACCCATACTAATACAATCCAACAGGTATTGTAGTTTCTCAAGGCAGGTGCTGTTTTTCATAGAGGAAACCCAGAGATACATCACATTATATCTGAATGAGGACACTCTGAGGGTTTTTGTGGGATGTTCTGTGTTGCTGTTCAAAGAGGACTTTCCACAAGTGTTCAGTTGACCACAAGGTCAATAGATATGGTTTAGACCTCATCACAACACCATTCATTCGCTCCCAATGTTCTGAATCTGTGAACAGCAATAGGAAATAAAGAGATCAAATGTAACTCACAAACTTCAGCACATTCAGGCTTTAGACAATGTAAAAGTCTTGTTTCAGTTTAAAAACCCACTATATGCTGCACTGACTCATGTTCCCATGCTAAGGAGGTATGCAAAACTTGATTTGCAAATGTAATATCCTTTATCCAGTCGGCACACACGGTGACTCAGGAAGGGCACCAACAGAAACAGCATGGTGCCACTGCAGTTTGATTTGATAGTGGAGATATTTGGTAACCTCATGAGCCCTCTAAACTTTAAACCACCCATAACTGCTGAATCATAATTTAAGATCACCAGATCTTGGATCTGCATCAAGTTGTACTCACTCATAGATACCAGCCACCTAAGTACGGCTGATTTTTTCCCTCCTTCAAGATCCATGAATCATTCCCTGAGAAATGTTTAAAAATGTCATGCGTTGTTAAAGACAGTGGATTCATCCTTTTATCTGGATCTGCACCAACAGTTGATGGGGTCTATTCTGGTCTGAAACCCATCTTCCATTCAAGTTTTATGGAAATCCAAAATCACTTTTAGTTTCCTGCTGACTAACCAACCAACAAACAAATGAATACAAGTCAAAACGTGTCTTCCTCGGTGGAGGTAATTATCTAAATTCCAAGACCCTGCTGGTCAGAAGAAGTCTCAGAAAAAGCTGTACACAGCTGGTGTTGTCTGAAGTGTGCTCTCACGTACCATTAAGTTTATATGTGTGTATATTTACCTGCACTTGTCACCATTAAAGTGTGATGTGCCTTTAACGCTAGTATTTGTCTACAATATGTTGTTTCACTGTAGTAACATCAAATAATCCAGCCATCCATTTTCAATACTTGCTTACATTGTGAGGGATATCATGCAGGGTATCCCAGCATGCTTTGGGTGAGAGGCAGGGTACTCTCTGGACAGGCCTGTCATAGCCTGACACAAGCATTCACAAACTTTAAAACAACTCAGATCATGCTGTTGTGACTGCACAGACATGAGGAGATCATGTGCAGACCCCTTCTCGGTCCAAGGCGACAGTCTAATCCACCTCGGTGCTGCTGACCAACATTATGTCATCGCTTACTTGAAAAGATTTAGACTAACACAGCACGAACAGAAGCACCAAACCTGAGTCAATCAGGCACTCAATCTAACCTCGAGTTATCTGTGATTCTAAATTTGAAACACGGTAATAAGAGCTCTATCTTCTATTTACTGTCTCCATTACTTTAGAGAGCTGCCCGACAGACCGCAGAAGAGTGACAAAGAACGCTGCACACCACCAGCTAACTAACTGATAAGATACTTGGCTGACATTTAGTAAAACCTATCAATTACCAGTTGCAGTGCAATCTTCCTGATGGATGGTCAATGCTAGATTCCACTTTTCATTATTGTCCTGATTTTTATCTGATGGTAATGAGGTTAATTTGTGGCACTCCGTTGCCTCACACTGCAGCTTTAGTTTCTTTGTTTATGAGACAAGACATAGACATAGATGTGTATTAATACACATCTATGCAGACAAAATATAAATTCTAGAATATTTTCTATATCCTGTCTTAGATATCGATCCATCTCATGAAACAAAGGATAAAACGTAACCATAACCGTATGTCTGTTTTGATACATGGTTGGATGACAGAGTTGCAAATGTTATGATCTGATAAATGCTTTCACTCAGTAACCCTTAAATAAGGACAGGATGTTGTGCTTTAACATCTCAGACCTTTCAGATTCGCTTTCTTTCAGACTCGACTTGTTATAATGTAGGTTTAAGTGCAAATCTCGGTCTATGCTGCTTAGAAATGCAGCAAGCTAGAAGCTTAAGATGCACTAAAGGTTCTCACAGACAAGGTATGCATTCACACAAGAGTTAATCAACAACTTATTTCCTTTCTTAATTATGCCTGAATATAAACACCAAACATGAACCTTTATGACCCTGTTCGTGTCACATAGCACTGAGAGTTCTATGATTGATTCACTTTCCCTAAATTTCAACAGTGAATACTACAATTCACTGTTGTGGGATAAATAAAGCCTATCAAATCTAATGAATAATGGCAACAATTTGTTCCTAAAATGAGCTGAGGTGGAGCAGCACCAGTCATAGCTTTGCGCTGGTCTCTGGATGCCAACCAGTGCAAGACTTTAATAGGCTGGGAATTTGCTGTTCCTACAATAACATACATATATATTTTACAATTGCTATTTTGCAGCATGACATCATTTTGATTATAACCTTTTTATTTGTTAAAATGAATTTCAGAACCCCACAATTCAGCTCTGCATTTCTCTCGTGTTTGATTGACAGCACAGGGACAGTTCTGGTGCCACCGTTCTCCACCTTTCGTCCCGCTTCAGTCACCACGAGGTCACAGACTGGCTGCTGAAGAGCGGCGAGGGGGACCCCGGGGCCTCCACCGATACAGGCGCCCTACCTGTTCACTACGCCGCTGCCAAGGGAGACCTGCACTCTCTCCGACTGTTACTGGGGCACAGCCCAAAGTAAGAGCAACACGACTTTGTCTCTGTCTCGAAGCTTTCTTTCTATGTGTTCAAAATATGAAGTGAATTAATTAGAGATGCACCGATCCTCTTATTTTCAGCTCAGACTTGTATTTGGGAAAACTGTGGATACTGATACCACTTCCACCCCTCGCAATGTCGGCTTTACATAAATAACAATCTGCTGTCAGCTTGTTTGTGTTTCAAGATGAAAACATCTCCAAATTAAACGGCAGAGTTGAGAGTTGGAATCTGGATCAGTACGCGGATTGTTGTCGTCAGTTCAATTACTGATGAGGGAATTACATCAGAATGGGATCTGATACTGAAAATGGATCAGATCGGTCTCAACTCTAGATTTCAAATTTGTTAACTTGTAGGATTTCATTTGATCTTTTCTGCAGGGAATGCAAATACTTTAGAACGCAACATATAGTAGGATACAAAGCCGAACCTTCACATCTAATCCATCTCATCTACGACTCTTTCTCTCTCTCTCTCTCTCTCCTCCTTCGACAAAATCAGCTGTAAGGACTGCAGCACACGTTTGACTTTAGAAATAGCTTTCAGACTATAACAACTTTGATTTTTGTAGTCTCTCGTCAGTCTCTGTAACTGAGACAGGGCGCAGTGGATCCACTGTTCAGATTCAGATTTCAGACTGTTGGCACTTCAGTAGTCTGACATTGATAAATGATCTAGCAGATTTCAGAAGGTCAACAAGTCATCTCTTATTTCTGTTCAGAGATGCTTACCAAACAAACCAAGAGTAATCAATTTTGGTCACTGGATTAGCTTTAGGCTCATACTGGTAGTATTTACAGCTCCAGCTGGCACTGGTGGGAAGCAACCTGAACTTTGCTTTGTTGAAACCTGTGGAGCAATCGAAATACTTGGTGTTCAAATCCAATTTGGAGAAAAAAAACCTCTTAGTGGTTTAACTCTCCCAAAATACTGCACACTACTGAACCCGACATGTGCTAATTATATAACACATCAAGAATTATTTTCACAATCTTGACAAAACTTTGTATAGCTGCATAAAAGCCATTTAACAATGAAGTGAGTGTGTGTGATCCGATTTATTTACCAACCTGCACTGTTGATTGCAAAATTAGGTACGATGTAAAGCTGCAAATAATTATCATTTTCTTTATTGATTGAGTTGCTGCGTTTGTTGTGGTCTATACCACATCAGAAAACCGTGAACATTGCCCATTATGATATCCTAAAGCACAAGGAGACTTTATTAAATGTCATTATTAAAATGAAAGAAGCTAATTCTCAAATTTGAGAACCTGACAAATGACAAAATGATTACTCTATTATCAAAACAGTTGCCAATAACTTCCTGTTGTTTGACTAATCGTTGGTGCTCTGGGAAAAAAATGGATGTGTTTGTGTGGGATTACCCACTGATCAATAGAGCATCATCTCTAATCTATGCTCTTCCCATATGGACCATTACATTAATGGACATGGGTGAGAATCAGAACAGGACAAACTAACGCCACAAACTCTGTTCATGCAGCAAACCAGCTAGTTGTGATCTATAACCCCTGAGCGCCATAATAATGAATATTCTGTAATACAATATGTTACTGAGGTTCATTGCGAGAACTAACCTGTGGTGTAGCCAGTGAATTTGAAGAATTTGAACTGCACAATCTCTTCAGGGAGTAAACATGGCGAGGGGGAGTTGTTCGTTCTTTGTTATGACACTTAATCTTTCTCGTCATCGTCTCGTTGTGTGTGTTCACATATTTTTATTGAGCACCACATATGAATGTATTTAATTGACACATACAGCGAAGGGAGAGGTAGAGTCCAGTGACTTGCTCAAGGTGTCTCAATCGCATGGTTGATTGACACCTGAGACAAGTTAACAAATTAAATTAGTAATTTCTCTTTTAGGGATATTAAAATGAATTTAGTACACAAACAGATCTCTCTGGGCGACTTTAAGTAGGCATGAATATCGGCCTTGGTTTGTTTTTCAGTTTAGAATAATTGGTAGCATCACCAGTCGGGTAATAAAAGAATAAAAGAGGGAAATATGGAGATAACCATTGAGCTGATCCATGTTCCTTGTGCTGGTGTCTACTTAAGCTATCGACAATGCTCACTAACTGCTGCCATAAAGACATAGAAATGTAATGCCTTTACGACCGAGTCTTCAACCTAAACAGCCTTATCTGACTTTGATGACCTCAGCAGGACGGGCAGCTTGTCCAGGAACTAACCCTGTGCTCTGCACCTCCAATATTGTCCGGTTGCACCCCAGACAGGTGCATAGCTGCTGAAAATTTAATGAGTCTCAGGGACATGGTAGCTCCCTGATAGCCGGGCCCCATTCACTCTTCTCCACCACCACTCCCACCGTTGCTGTTTACCACCATCTCCACGGCGACACGCGGCAGCACCAACCAGCGATAAGATAATGAGGAAAACAAACCCGTTTGAATAGACGGGCTGCTTTCTAGTCACTGGCCTCAGGCATTGTTTGGAGAGGTACTTTGCAGAACAGAGATAGCATTCTTTTTTCAGGCTTTATTACGAGCTGCACGTTTGTATCAGCGGGTTTTAGCTGGACGGTTCAGAGTTTGTTCTGCCTGAAGAATCACAAAGACAACATGACCCCCTCTGTTACATCACCACTTTACTAAGTGGCAGCCTGCTGATGGTACAACATAATGAGAGTGTTGCAGCACAGAGGCAGTAGTACACACACCCTAACAGCTAGTAAACAGTAAACAAGCAGCCTCAACCACATATGAAGTCTTTTGTTGCATTCCCTGTTTGCAGCATTACATTAAACCAGTGATTGCAACTCAACCTGTGTTAACCCTAACACAGCCGGAAGACACTGAAAAACTTCGGGACAAGACCTCACATTACTACCAACACTTTGCCCGGTTATGGTGTAGTGATTATATTTGGATAAAAGTATTGAATAAGTGACACATAATATGACACTGAAGACAAATACCCAGCAATCACAGCGTTTTGTGTTCCAATTGGCAAAGCACAGATGCAGCTTTGTTAACCCGATGTTTAGTGTTTGTTAGATTTATAAGCGACATCTGAATTGGTCGCCTCGTTCGGCTTTCCATCCCGGAGAGACACAGACGACGAGCTCATGTGCTGTGTCCCTGCTGATAACCTCGGCACACAAAAGAGTGAATGAATGAAACAGAGAGACAGCGGGATAAACAGACGGAGAGACAGAGGCTACAGACAGGTTATGCAAGCAATTAGTGCAGATTAAGATCTTTGGCCAAACCATAATTCCACATGCAGTTGAGAAGGGTAGACCTCTGCATGAGGATATCCTACACACTTAATCTTCAGTTCGAAAAACACAAGATGGACACACCGGTTTGCTCACATTTCTTTATACTTTTATCACTTAGCTGGTTTACAAAAATAGTTTACAGCAATATGTACTGTGCAACTTAAGTGGTTCATACAGACCAGCATGAAATTAATGTATACTGACATCCATTTCCTCGCTCTCAAAGAAAAGATCTTTCTCCAAAATGAGGCATCCTGTATCCAAGTATCTGGTGTAGCTGCGAGGCAAAGCTTCAATGCGAGCACAGAAAAGAAAAGACAGAAAAGTAAAAGGCTGAATATTTATAAAGACAATGATATACAGCGATAAAGCTAAATCACCACTCCCCATGTATGAGTACCTTCTGTGCTACTTCCCTGAAGGCCATTTGTGCTGTTACCATTAGAAGAAAATTGAACCTGAACCTCTAAACTCAGCCGTTTGCTTATTGTGTATGAATGTAGCAGCTCACACAGATGTTCAGTTATGGTCTGTCGAGCTTTGAGTTGTTGAGTTCTTAAGTTAGGTGGCGTCCAGCATTAAGTTCAGATGTGGAGAGTAAGGGGTAAATAGGTGAACAGAGTTTTACACTCTGAGCTGCACTTATTTTCTTGAGCACTAATCTTCTTACTAACTTTCTGGTACAAGTTGGATAAAAGCCCCTTTCTTTTCTCTTTTATGACGAGAGGTTTAAACTGAGAAAAATGCAACCTAGCGTGCCATTCACAACTGTACACTGTGAGAGTCTTGTTAACAAGTGAAAACCTTTGACGTGCAATTTTTAAAGTGAAGGATTACCTGCTCCTCACTAGATAACCTGACATAATGCATGGGTGTGAGGTTAAGGCTGTTTATCTAGTTTATAGTAGTCTATCTATAGCTTCTAGTAGTCCAGTCTATGTATAGCTTCAGTGGGAAATATATCCTAACCTTCTTAAGTGTTATACTCATGTAGTACTGCGTCAAATGTCCTCGGGTTAGGGATAGATAAAGATATAGATAAAGATATAGATATAGATGACAGCTGTGTGTTATTTCATCAGTACATTTCCATCGTCTAATACGCAAAAATCTTTCAAAATGTCACACACAAGACACACAGCTAAATAAAGTGCACACCTTCTCCCACAACATTCTTCATTATTTAGACAGGAAAAGCTGCTGAGAAGCTAACGAGCCTTTATCAGGCAAGAAGACCATTAGTGTGACATCAATTACTGCGCTAGTAATGAAGATAACCTTGGTCTTTGTTACCGTGTACATGGGTGGAAGGGAGGGCGCAATGTACGGACAATTACTCAGATAAATTACTCATCGAAGCTGAACTGGAAATATATCAAATGTCTGCTTCTTCGAGTGTGTTTTTTTTTTTTCCTCCCGTGAGTGACAAGGCGACTGACGAGCTAGCGCCCCTTGTGCCACTTGGTAGCTGTGTTGTCACACAAGGCTAACCTCTTTCTTACCTCTTTGAAATCTACACCTGTTCTCCAAAAGCACTCCTTTAGTCGAGTGTTCGAGCCTCTTCGTGTTGAAGAGTTGTGACAAAGGCAGCGTGTGCTTTGTTAGAATCGTACCCTTACCTTACCTTACCTTACCTCGGACACACTCAACTCTGTAACTCTCACGAAGTCTGTGGTTAGGATTACTGACAAATGTAAGATTCTCTCCTACGCGGACCCCTGTGAGCAGGTGAACTTCAGCCCACTTTGGTTACATTCATGAATTATTAAGCCGTCTGCCCACTTCCTGATGACACAACAGACAGATTACTTCCCCCTTTTATTCTGAAATATTTAAGATGTCCTTGTTATTACCTGGAAGCTTTCCCTCGATCGCCCAACTACCATTGTTTACTCTCGCATTTTTCCTGTGTGTCTGAACAAAGGCAAATGTTAGACTAAAAATATCTGGTATGCCTACAATTTCCTCAAAGGATGTAAATTCTAAGAATGTGTATCTCTTTTCTGGTTCAGTGTAGGACCTGACTGATCATAAGCAGATACGGCTTGAGACTGTTGTTTTAATACAGGGTCTTGAGTCACCACAGTGTTGGCCCTGAGCCACGTCCTTTTGAGGGAAAGTTTGGAAGGGTCATGTTTGTGTCTACAGGATCCACACGTCCACTTAAGCCCAGCCTCTCATTTCCTTCACCTTCTCATCTCCTCTTCACCTACTGGTCCTGGCCACCGACGCAGCCCTGCGTTAAGCACAAAGCAAGTCGGGCAAAGCCAGGGCAGTGGTAATCCTCTTAAGAGACTCATTGCTCATTTGTCAGTGTCCAAATAAAGCACAACCTTATGGGATTTAGTGGGGAAGCACTCGTTCATTCCCTGACATCCCGCCGTGACTGAGAAGATCTGGGACGAGGAGGAATGCACGCATTGGATGAGCTTCTGCATGGGAGGCGGGGTTTAGGGCCTCTGGAAATGAAGGGGAGCAGGATTTGGCTCAGCGTCACTGCTGTCTGCTCTCAAAATAGCCGTATGTTGACACTGACGGCGTTTCCTGTCACACTTACCTTTTTGCCTTGAGGCTACATTTATACATGCAAGACAAATTTAAATAAAGGATAAAGGAAAAATACTGATCTGATGGCAGCCTGAAGAGTACATAATTGTATGTGATGTTTTTGATCTGTTCAGCAGATAATGAAGAACCAGTTTTATGTTGAAGATACAGTCATCGTATGCCATAAAATTAAGGTTTTAGTCTTAATTTTGACTGAAACTTTGGGGGGGTAAAAAGTAAAGGCCAAAAGCATCTGCTCCATGAAATCAATTTTACTTCCCTGAACCTCCATTCTTATTAAATCCTCATGTTTCACTTGCATTCTGAGTGGCTCGCTGACAAAAGACCAAGTAGGGACTGCTAAAGCGATCTGGTTACACGGGGCGGTGTGAGCCGCTGCTACCCAGCATATCTCTTGGTAGCTTGGTACTACGTTTCCTCACTGTTTCTATGAAATGGTGCATTGCATCTAATTACGAGGCAAAGACTCATGTTGCAGTCACAAACTGGCAAGTAATTCCTGCTGGATTTCAGTAGCTACTCCTTGCAGCACATTCACATCCACCCTGTGAAGGTTGGACAGAAGAAGTACCTTCATGTTACCTCCCAAAGTCTGTGTTATAACCAGTTCAGCCCACAGACTACCTACGTTGGAGAGTTTGACTGCTGGCCGTGATTAACTGGGTGCTCTTACTTCAATGTGTTCGGTTCCACTCGGCCACCAAAGTAATGGCAGCAGTGCTTGAGATTGCAACACATAAATCACACGCTGGATTTGCCAACAGATTTAAACTCTTTCGTCACCCTGTCGACAGAAAAGATTTTCCAGTCAACATCTCCTGGGATAGAATTTTGTATTTTAAGTTTAAGGAATTAAATGGGCAAAAATTGAACAGAAAGCACAAACTATTACTATTATACAATTATAGATTTAGTGACATAAGTTAGTAATTTGACTGTTTCCAGGCACAACAGCAGAGGCAGAACGGTGTTTTGTTTCTTGACGGGGTCTGAGTAATGGTTTTGCATTCGATTCAAATGTCGTGCAAATGTCATTGGAAACCCAACCTCTTCTCTTCCGTTTAGAAATCCTTAAAAAAAAACAGCAAATAAGTGACATACTTTCCAGGCTTCATTGGTGACATACAACGTCCAGTATGGAAATGATTTACCCCACTTTAATTTTCCTACAGTGTTGTCAACTCCCAAACTAAGAATGGTGCCACGCCGCTCTACCTGGCCTGCCAGGAGGGTCATCTGGAGGTTGTCCAGTACCTGGCCAAGGACTGTGGGGCGGATCCGAGCATCAGAGCCAATGACGGGATGACGCCTCTGCATGCTGCTGCCCAGATGGGCCACAACACAGTCATCGTCTGGCTGGTGTGTTGGAATGTCAAACTATAGATCAAAATCAATCTCATCCCTAATGTGTCGTTTGGTCTCTTAACTAATCTGATGAGATGAAAATAATGAACTCACAAAATGTTGATCAGGCAAATTAATATTGATAACTTATTTGTTTTGATTATTGATCAGTATTCTGGGTTCTAACTCTACTACGTCTTCGTTTACACCAGAAGAACTCTGTTGCGTCATGATTTAACTCTTAACTGAATTTTTTTATAACGAACTGTTTAGAAAGCATATACTTAAAGTTTAACTTGCTACTTTCACTGCTTTGTTGCTGTTGTAGCAGTTTGCTGTAACCCGTGTTGTTCTCCTCCGTCCTTTTTAGATGAGCTCCACAGACATCAGCCTGACAGACAGGGATAGTGACGGGGCCACGGCCATGCACTTTGCAGCCAGTCGGGGCCACGCAAAGGTGCTCAGCTGGCTGCTGCTGCACGGCGGAGAGATCGCTACCGACAACTGGGGAGGGACCCCACTTCACGACGCTGCAGAGAACGGCGAACTGGAGGTGTGTGGTTGTGTCCACCAATGGTATTTTCACCCGTGTCTGTTTGTTTGCTGGTTGACGGTGAAACAAGCAGCATTTAAGTCACCAAGGGGTGATTATAGGGTGCTACACTTATCTGTGTCCATCACGCAGTTGTGGTCAAACTAATCCTATCACATATAGATCTTATCTCTCTCTGGTATTGGTATTAGTTTGCCAATTATCTCTCAAAAGCCGAATAATACAATTGAAATACAACATGGTGGCACGTTAATATTGGAATGCGAAAAGACTTTCTGAAGAAAGATTTGTAATCTTTCCTTGCGCAGGATGCTGGTAATACAGACAATAGCAGAGACAATGAAAGCCTAAAAACTACAGTGTTATGCAAATGATATTCGGGGAAGTTGTGTAAGAGCACAATGATTCCTGGCACTTCACCATCGGAGTTTCACACTTCACCATCTGTTTTGAATGAACGGCCTCTGTAGCGTATGGTTCCATCACCACTCACCCACTACTTTGACTAACATTAAGTCTGGTCAGTCAGCAGTTTCAGCTCACACTCCATGTATTAAATACAGAAAATATGACATTTTTTGTCTGATATTCGCACTGCATAAGAAAGGTTTAAAATTGAGCTCAAAGTCACATCAACCCAAACCCTGACTTACGGGGTACTGGACCAGGTTTTGAGCTGGAGGGAACATTATTAAAAAGCTAACTGAAACACGAGTCAATATGGCAACACAAAGCTCTCTGAGTCGTAGAACAACAGGCTTAGACTGGCTTCCACCTGACACTTTACAGGAGAGGGGCTCATGTTTCATTTTGATTTACCAAACAGAAGTGCTTTGTTTTTGAGAGGAAGAGGACGGTTTCCCACATCATTTAAAAACCGCCGAAGGCAAGCTTTTTATATGGCTTTCGTAGAACTTATTATCTGCTAGGTTTTCGTGTAAATTAGATTTATTTTGAGTGATTTAAGATTTTAAAGGGGCTTAGTGTAACAATTTGCAGCAATTTAAATGTATTAATCATTTCTTTATTGGCCATATGGGATTGTGACACGACATTAGATATGAGACCTCTCTCTTGGTTGCCTAAACAAGCCTGTGGACGATTTGTTTAAGTTCTTTAAGGCCTGGTCTCAGTGCCTCTCTCCACTTCGAGAGAGTAACAGTAGCTGACATTAGTTTAGACAGAGCAGTCACTTTCACTGCTGCCGTCATTTTCTCCGTTTTATTCGTATCTGACCTCTGTCCTCCGTCTCTTTCATGTCACACTGCAGTGCTGTCAGATCCTTGTGGTCAATGGGGTGGACCTTGGCATCAGTGACCAGGACGGGTTCACAGCAGCAGACCTGGCTGAATACAACGGCCATTCCCAGTGTGCCAAGTATCTGCGCACTGTGGAGAACATGGTAAGAGACACAGCTCTGCACAACATGTCTCGTATTTATGTATCCTGAACTCTGACAGGGCCAAATCGAATATTTCTATATTCTAACTATTTATTTATTACAGTTTTTGTGAAAAATTGGTATTTGTATAATTCAGGCTTCTAAATATTTCTCTTTGGTTAAACTTACTTTACAACCTTTGGCTCATTTTAAGTGGTCAACAGCCAGGGAGGTTGGGAGCCACAGCTTTAGAAGCTACAATGTTTGTTTGCCTGTTTGTAGATTGATTGACTAAATAATATCTCAGATACTGCTGGTTAGGTTCTCATTAAACGTGGGGACATACAGTATGTCTTAATGATTTGTTTTTTTGCATTCTTGTGCACTAATTGGTCAAATGGGAGCTCTACTCCTACACATTAAAACAAGAAAATATACTGTCCCTTATTTGTTCATGACAGAGAACATTTGTGATGGATGGCCTGTGATCTGTTGGCTTGTTTTTTACTACCAACAGCACAAATGCCAAAGTCCAAATTCTGGGTAATTTTAGTCAAAACTTGTAATAATTATTTAATAAACTGTGAATATTGGATCAAAGGAAAAACAATTCTTGCTGAGCCAACATGTCCCTTGACTGACATCAGTTTATTTCTGTTAATTACCGGAGCTGTGAACACTTGACATACAGTGGCTTCCACCGCCTCAACCCACTGAAAGCCCCAGTTGGCTGGAGAAATAATAAACTCCTCCACAATGAACTCTCTTTGGTGTGTGGGAAACATATTCCCCCCCTCTTGCACTCTTCCCATTTGGGACACCGAGCCAACTGAGTGCAGCGCTGTGGGAAAAGCAGAGGGCCCCCGAGCCTTTCTGATCAGCTGTGAGATGTTTCATTAGTGTGCACTAATTAAACTCATAATGCTGTTCTCCTCACGGGAGCCTGAGAGGGGCTGAGAGGTGGTGGTGAATGAACAAGTACATAATTCATTCATTGATCATCTTACTGTGTAATGACACTGTATCCCTTTACATCTAAATAATATGAACATGTTTTAATTACTTAAGAATTCATTAACAGAGTGTTTCTCCTCCTGTGGCAATAATATTCACATCATGGACTGTCCAACAAGACACATATAATGACAATTGCATCCTCTGACAGAGCGTGGAGCATCGCGTTTTGTCGCGGGACCCCTCAACGGACCTCGAGTACAAGCAGCCGGACTCGGGCCTCTCGTCCCCAAACACCACCATGCCCCCCGCCAGCCAGGCGGCACACTTTGAAATCAATTCACCATCCAGCTCCTTGTCCAACTACGACTCAGCCAACTCCAGCCAGTCCAGCACTGGGGAGAAGAGGAGCAGCTTAACCACGTCACGAGGCCCGCCCACTCAGCTGAACACGGTCGCGCACACAGGTCTGAAACACGTGAAGTCAAAATGATTACGTTTTTTTGCACTTAAGACTCGAATTTTGTGATCCCTCCAGGTGACTAGAAATGTATTTTGATATTTTTAATTTTAAATAATTCCAAATGAGCCCCAATTCAGTTTCTAAATTTAAACTTCAAATGCTGTCAAAAAATGTGTGGGAGCTCATAATCAGAGGGATCTTCTATCTTGAGTCATTTACCCACACATCCTTGACAGCATCTCAGCAATAGTGGAACCCTCAGCTGTTTCCTGAAGTGGATTGTACTATGTCACAGGTGCATGATATACTGGTGCTGCACCCTAGTGGTCTGAGTGCATATAGTTTGCTCTGAATGGAGAATTAGAGTAAGTTGTTTCTCAAATGTTTAAAGGTTTAATTAATGTTTTGTTTCGTCCATTTAAATCATCAGTACACCTGTAAGAAACCCAGTAAGTCTGCATTAAACAGGCCAACATGGACCGTGTCTTTGTCACAGGTGCAACGGAGTCAGCCATTTCCGACATGCAGGCGTATATGGACATGTTAAACCCGGACATTAGCACTGACGCGCCCAAGAAGAGTGAGATGCCTGCCGATGCCGCCTCCAAGCCCCCGCCCCCGCCCCCACCGGCCTATCCACCCCCGCCTCCCCCACAGACTCCCCCAGCGCCCCCTCCGCCCCCGAGCTACCCGGCGCCTCTGCCGCCTAAGGAGCCGTCGTCGGCCGAGTTCCTGAAGGTCAAAAGCAACTTGCGGCACGTGGAGCGCAAGAGCAGCAAGAGGGAGGTGAGTACAGTGGTGATGAGCTCCAAAGATGAAGCCATTTATAAGTCGATATCCTCATCTTGAGGGAAATCTCTTAAGAATACCTGCAATTACCTTTTATTGTGGACAGTTTTATTGTGCAGAAGTAGTTCAGTTTAATCTCACCCGCTGGCTTATTTGTAGTTTAAAGGAAAGCAAAGGAAAGCAAACAGTGTAGTAAACAATGTTGCTCCCTTTGTTTCATTACAACATTCCATGTTTTTGTAAAAATGAAATTTGGCAAAGTAGTTTTGTGACTCTGTGACATGATAAATTACATGAAAATTCATAAAAAAGAAGAAGGATCAGGTGTTTGGGATTAATTGGCCATTAGCTGCCATTTTTGCTCCTGTGTCTAATCAGTCGGGATGTTACTCTTGTGTAACAATGTGCCTTGTCAGGGTTCCCACAATGCTGTTATTGTATTAGCATGGCTAACGAGGCTAACAGAGATGCTCATTAGCGCTGCAGGTCCTCTGGGTTGTCACACACAGTGGCTGTTGTGATGGGTTTGATCTTAATTCCAGTAATTAATTTGGCTTCAGATCACTCAAAAGAAGTGTGTCAAGGAGACAGGAGGAGGAATTAAAAATGGCCTCAGCATTAGTTTCAGTGCTGCTTCTGGTGGTTCGGCGCTGCTTCGCAATACATTAAAACTGGTTGTGAAGTGGTTGTTCTAATTAAGTTTTTACCAAATTGTTTAGAGAACATTGTTACTATGACAAAGGTGACCAAGAGAGATGAGAGATCACTTTCACCTCATGAAGAATTTATATCCTGATTGTTACCATATCTCCTCGTATGATGACAGTAAGACACAAGCTTTTCTCTAGCTGCATGACCAAAGTTGCTTTAGCTTCAACCAAACGCCCTTTAATGTGTACAAATACAACAAGATTAAGAATTGTTTGAAACACAGCACAGTAATTGTCACATGGTGCGCCATCCTAGTCAGCCTAGTCAGAAGTGGACAGTGCGGCACTGTTTCATCTAAAGGCGATATAAAGTCAGGGAGCAGCAGTAGCAGCTGATTTGCAGGAAAAATTCATCATTCAGACAGAAAGACAGAGTGTGTGTGTAGAGATCCTCTATGCAAAGTAAGTTGTTTTGAGCTGGTATAAAGTCCACAGGTAGAGATAAAGTGTGTGTGTGTGTGTGTGTGTGTGTGTGTGTGTGTGTACGCATGCGCCATCAGCCATATGAGGGAGAAGTTTTTAATTAGTGCCACCCCCTCTCCTCTCTCCACCCCTGGTACCCAGGTGACCAGCCCGGGGCGCGCCCTCATTAACAGTGTAACAAAAGCCAGTGCTCTGAACACACACACACACACACACACACACACACAAGGGCACACAATCAAGATCAGCATGTACCATATACATTGGGAAAAACAATCTGCCTCGGGCGCCATAGTAACAGGGAACAGTAACCTCATCCAGGGACGCAGCCGATCAGATGGACCAATCTCACAGCCCGTACACATGTTACAGGTCGGTGTGTAGAAAACAGAGGAGGAAACCTGTTGACTGCAGGTCTAAGTGAAGGATGCTCCAAGTTTGTTTGTGCTGCGTTTGTTTATGACTGTATCACCTTTCTCTGCTGCTGCTGCTGGTTCCACTCGCACCTCATTTGTCTGTATTTGATTTGACTGAAGCCAAATGTTTCGTGTGGAGCTGCCGCACAAAACATTTGCCTCTGACGTTTTCTTATTGTTTAAACCTACTCCACGAAAGCCGGACTTTGAAATCTCACTCATGATTAGTATATTTTCCGCCTTTTTTGCTGCTAATTCGGGGCACTGAAGGATAAAATATTCTAATACTCCTAAAGCCTGAGAGATTTGAGTGCGGTCGACCATGCTGAGGGCAGCTCCTGGGTCTTTGCGTTTTGCATAGGAGGCAGTGGACAGGGTTGGGGAGTGGTTGTTCTGCGGGCTGGTGGTGACATCATTGCCACTGCTGTGGCCGGCCTGATTGGTTATTGATGAGGCCTGTGGGTAAAGTGAGAGGGCAGGTAGAGTGACAGGCGTAGCGCTGGGCGGAGAGGAGGTGACGCTGTGGATTTGGTGACAGCTACTCCCTGAGCTCTGCTGGGTTTTGTGGATGAGGCTCTGTGGAGACTGGAGGAGAGGATTCTGAACGTGAGGTAAGGTGTAAGAAAGCTTTTTTACCAGAGCAAAAAAGTAACGTAATGTATTACTGTTATTACAGATATAAAGATATTACAAGGTGCTTTGTGTAATTTGGCTGATCTCCAGGTTCCGGAGCTGTTTGAGCTGCTGTGTGGTTGGACATTGAGTGTGTTGCATCTGTTGCCATGTTTTAATTGTGTTTTCTTTGCCTTTATTGCTGTAGCGTACTTGCTGTTATGCACGCATGCACCTCTTTATTCTTTTTAAACTGACAAAGGCCACCTGTGTAGCACCTTTAATAACCTGAGGCTTTTGCAAAACCACATGCCAAATATTCTGAACAATGGCGAACCACAACCTCTTAAACAACCCTTTGCTAATGCATACAAAATCATTAGACTGTAAAAACAATGATATAACAATGACTTTATGCTGACAGACAGATCCGTATGAAAAGGAGAGGAAGGCTGTCTGTGTGTGTGTGCATGTTTGTGTGTACGTACGCTTTGTACATTTGCTATTGTCGGTCCACCTCCCCGGAGGATGACAATCAAACCATCTGTAGCGCTCCCCCGCTCACATTACCCTCCCACCTGATGAGTGCTCAGGGACCATTTCTTTGACAGCAGACATGAGTCAACAAAACGAAACAGGCTCATAGGAACTCAGAACATGACACCACAAAGGAGGAGAGGTCAGGGGTCAGCTGTCAATTATGTCCGCTCGCGCTAACAATGGACATCTGCTTGACGTCTGAGGTCTGGATTTCATGAAAAGTCGTAGCGTCTGTAAGCATTTAAATGTAAATGAGCGCAAGTCTGATGCCGGTGTCTCTATTTGAAAGGCAAAGTGACGATACGTTTTGCTATGATGGCTAAGGCACGCTTACAGTTGACAGTTTCTGAAGTTCCTTCTCAAAAAGATGAGGATACATGGGGCCTCCTTTTTTCACATTTGCTCACAAATTTACAACTTTTTGTCAGAAAACATTGATTCCTAGGAAAAGATTAAATGCAAAGTTTTTTGACCCAAGTACTTTATGCAAATGCGAGGCTTTTTGCATTAGGAAAATGTGTCCACAGATTGACCTGAGACGCATGTTAGCCATCCACCCACTTATCCACCACAAATGTCCGTTCCTCTGAAACTTTCCTCTGAAATACGTCGCAATATGGCAATAAGTGCAATTTCCAAATTGCTGAAGCTGCAATGTGTTGATAAAGGTAACTTGTGTGACTGAAGTAGTCGAGCTGCACAGATGCAAACCTTGTTCTCTTAACGTAAGAAAACACATTTGTTTGCTTGAGACTCAGAATTTTATGTCATCGTCATCACATCATCAATAGTTTTTTCAGTGAAAAATTAAAATTGTCACACAAATATGGTCATTCTTATATCTGCAACATAACTGTGATGTGACTTTGTTCATGGAGCCCACAATTGCAGCATACAGTGAAGACTCTCTGATTGAGAGGGGTGAGAGATCCTGCCTTTAGGGCTCCAGTTGTCGGAGATAGATATCAGAGCAGAAAGTTAGTGACCTCTGACCCCGCTCTGTGGACAGGAGGGTGTGAAATCTCATGTTCTTCGGCCTTGAGGTCTTCACATGAAACATAAATGCTAATGTTTTACTGGAACTGAATAAAAGCCTTGTTTGGTTACTCATGTAAGGCCGCTTTGGTCACACATGAGAGCTAATCTGACAACAAAAGCTTCTCAATGTCTTACAGAAGTTAATTCCGAAAGCAGCGTTCAGCCATATTTAAACCATTTCCTGCCTTTCACCACTCAGTAATTCTAGAACATGTTTTTGACATCAGGTTATAGCGTTATGGTTTGTCTCTATTTTTACTAATGAATGCTTGTTATTTTCTATTTGAAATTGAGAAAGTGAGGTTAACCTACTGATTTAGCACTCAAACATCAATGTTTCTGTTATTTTGTCAGCTTTGTTATGTTTGTAGCTAATGTTTAAGAATAAGGTAACACCTTTTACTATTTTAACTGTTTTTTTAGGTCAGAAATGACTACTACTATTCAGAATGTAACTAATTTATGTTTTAGTATTCAGAATGTAACTAATTTATGTTTTAGGACAGTGAATTCTCCGAAGCTAATTTAACTTTGGAGTAAAAATAATAATTATTTTTTATTAATGACCAATATGCTGATTGTTTTCTTGAAATCAAAAAGAGTTGACAATTTACTTCAGACAGAAATAAGTATCGATACAGAGAGGAACTCAAAGAAAAGAAAGAAGTTGTTAAAAGTGTACAAAATAAATATTAGGGCTAGGCAATTTGCGTCAGTAATGTGGATATAATAAATAAAAAAAATATCTTTTGAAAAAGGGAAGCTAATGAGGTTAACAAAGTATTTCACACTCATGGTTTCATCTCTTCAGCAGCTGACTCCGGGAGAAGGCCACGACAACCTGCGGCGCGTGGACTCAAACAGGAAGTCGAGGAGCTTCAGCAAGCAGCCCAGCACTGGGGACTACTACAAGACCCTGGGCAGCGACACGGCTGAGCCCCGCGGGAGCAAAGGCATGGCGCCCAACGAGGAGGTGAGCCAGTTCTCTGCTTTTTACGACGGCACCAATATGTTCGGCATTATTTGCCTTAGGATATTGTAAAAAAGCTGTCATGCAACAGTGGGTCTGTATCTCTCTGTACACACCTTAATTACCATAAATAAATAAGTACTGACCCGATGTATGAGAGGAAGCATTATTTTAAAGCTGTAAATGTTTTTTTTTTTATTATATCCTTCATGGGGTAGCATGGAAACACACATATTGAGATATCAGATGGAATTTGCTACTCACATATTCAGGTGTATTATATAAAAATAAAAAAACCACATGTTGGTCATGATATAACACGCGTTTACAGCCAGTCATCTGACATCCACTCATAAAAAGTCTCCTTACAAACTGAACAGTCACGTCCATCTGGTATAATGCAGCTTTGTTCATCAGGGTAGAAGCTCATTTTTAGACAAGGTGTGATATTATAAAGTTGCATTTTTACTCATTCCATGAAATTACAACATATAGAGTATATATAGAAAAGTATCTGGATTGTATCTCTAATGAATATCGGTGTAGGAAGTGTCAATTCAATATACTGTGGGCTCGTTGTCTTGTTTAGGGCTGTGTGCCCTTCATGAAAAGCTCCTACTCCGGGTGAGGTGTAGCTTCCTTACTGATGGTGCGTTGGCATTGGGTTACCGCACCGACTGCCGTATTTGCCTGTACATTATGCCACTCAGCATGTTACATAATCTTGTGTCCTCTTGAGCTTTTGTTTGCCACCTCATGCAAACAGCCGCCTCATTTCCATTGCCTCTTGAGTCTCCACCCCGCTGTGCAAACTGTCCGAGACAACCTTACAATGGAACAAACGCAGGACAATCCCAAAAGAGCACTTAGCAGGAAGTCACCTTTGACCAGATGTCCTATAGAAAGAACAATACCACTGAATCTCTTATAATCTTATTAGAATTCAATTTGTGAGTGTCTATGGACAAGGATCGGTCGTGTGTACCAGTTTATCTTGTTATATCCTTATGATTTGTTCCTATTTCCTATGTTAATGAATTCTTGTCTATTTTTAATTGAGAAAAGGAGGTGATTTACCTCCACACAAGTCAAATGAATTCATTTAACCTTGACCTCCATTTTTTGAATTCTCAGAAACGCTGTGAATAACTACAGTATATTTCAAATTTGGTAATAAAAGCTCACACATAAAATGTAATGGACCTTATTATTTACATCTTATTTGAACTGTAGATAGAAATTATATTTGATTGTAAATTAAACATTTTGACAAGGCTTCTGGTGACTGTGGTGCTACTTATTACTTTTGCTTTGGCTCAAATAGCTCAAAAAGACAAAAACAACATAAAAAGGCTCTGATGATATGGAGGAATCTTCTTATTCATTTTTGCCCCACATGAAATAAACAATCTTTGTCATGTCTAAAGTTCTCAATATTTGTTAAAGACTTTAGTATCTAGGTTACTGACTCTGGGTAGATTGTGAGCATGACTCAAATTTTAAATTGATGTTTCTTGTACCTTCCTCTGATGAAAGAAGCACTAAACCTTTGAGATGCTACATTACAAGATAAAATGTTCCTGCCATTGTTTGTGCCCTAAAAATATTTATTAAGTAAAACTTCTTTCGGCATGTGCTCCCTAAGATTATTGGTTAAACTACCTGTTTGCTGCCACATACCTCCACAGGCAGCTGAGTGAATGGAGTCTGTTAGACTCTCATCACTGTCCCAGGGGAGGTGTTCTTTCTAATCTCATGGGTATCAGGACGAGGGGCGTTCTCTGTGATACGGGGTACAATCCGCATTGATCCAATTAAGGCCTCTGTGGGGCCCCTCCTGGTCTCAGAGGCACCCTAGCAGATGGACCGGCTAATCAACGGGAGCAACGGCACGTGCTGCCAAGACCCATCTGGACACAGCCCCCACACCCAACTCTCTGGGGGGTTTGAAAAGTAAAGGGGGGAAACAATGATGAGCACGCGTCGGAAGAATAAAGGAGGGGTGGGGTCGAGTTAAATGTCACGGCCCATTAATTTGCCTCCAGCAGAGTTATGGCACGCTTTCAGAGCGTGTCAGACACGTGCGGCTGGGTGGGGGGGGTGGGGGTTAAATCACTATCACTTGCAGCGGCAGATGGCTCCTTCCCCTCTGTTTTCCCTCAGAGTTCCCCCTAGAGATTAGGTCATATTAGCTCTGTTATTAGCAATGGGGTGTTATGTCTTTATGAGTTGATTAAATACGGCAGGAAGCAGAGGGAGGACACGTCTAATAAGGCTGCGGTACATCTGTCACTGTCGACACTCTCTGTGCAAGAATTTACTGCTCACTCAGCCCAGCAGGAGTTCTGACAGTGCAAGGAGGGAAAGAAATTCACTGTCACTGTTTCATGTTTACTTATTTTCAATAAATAAATTAATTAATTTGTTGTTTTGAGATAATTTTTTCACTACTCCAAAAATGTATTTTGAAGGAATAGCAGTGTTAATTGGTTTTTTTAGTTTATTTTTTAATTTTTTTTGCCATTATATCTGCATGTTTTTAGGATATCCAGCTGGCAGATGGGAGGCAAAAATCACCCTGATTACAAATAAAGCTTTGGGACTTAAATCATGAGCGTTCAAGTGGACAATTTTATTTCATGGGCTGCCTGTCACATCCCCGGTGCTAAATGTTGGTCGTACGGCAGTGTGGATGCCAGGAGAAACCCTGCCAGGCTGACTAAGACAAGCTAACGAGTATGAAATATGACTGATTAATTCCTCTCTGATCAGGGCTCCGTGTTATTGGAGGAGCCTACCGAAAACCCCGCCCACGGCTCGGAGAATGGCACCACAGACGAATCGATCCCTCCCCCACCTCCTCCGCCTCCGCCCCCTCTTCCGCCGAGCAACCCGACGCCAACACCCCCTCCGCCTCCTCCGCTGCCCCCGGAGACGCCAGCCACCCAGAATCACTGTGCCAGTAGCAGCTCCACCAACCAGCGGCGCCCTTCTTCCTCATCCGGAAGTGAGTGTCACTTAGCTTTCTTTTCTTTCTCCATTTTTTTGGTTTCCCTTCATTTCCTTCTTTTTTTCTGGCACTAAACTTCTCTTAAAGGTTCTTGACAAAGAAAAAGGGAGCACATTTTTTTGCAGTGAAATTATGTACAGTTATTCCTAGAAGCACAGCCCCTCGTATTAATGGCCACGGTGTAATCTCACTGGGTAAAGATGAGTTGAGTCTGACCCTTGCATCCTAAATAACAGATTATAAATTAATGATGGAGGGCTACCGTTACCCTGAGAACTGGTTTAGTGTTCAGCCATTTCCTTAAGTGGCCCGCGCTGCCCTGGATGCTCCTGCCTGACAGTGAGCGCGCTCTACGTGCAATAAAATCCTAACTTTCGTGTAATGATGCGAGTCTTGAAAATGCAAGAAAAGGTTTTGGGAAAAAAAAATAAGTCTTCATTGTGGAGTTTGACCAATGCAATGTCTTTATCTAAGATACATGATCTAAGTCCTAGAATAATAATGTAATGTGATGTCATAATGTAAAAGTTGTTAAATTTGATTATGCCCATTAAAATGTGTGATCTCCGTCAAAGTTTAAGTTTAACTTAGTAATATTACAACTTCTCACAGCCATGTCTCGAAGGGACTTCTAGATGATTATAATTCAACCACAAGACAAAGTTGAGAAATTCATTATTAAACAATACATAACATATAACAAACCTGGAAGAAGATTAAGCCCAACCATCTTATAATATAAATCTAACTAACCTAGCTTAGCTTGTTACACACTGCTGACTTTTGAACCTCATAGAAGTTGAGGAAACTGTCATAAAGTTAGTATTGTTAGTCAGAAAATGGGTAAATGTAAGAAACCTTGGGCCTGTCAGGTCAAACAGGGATCCAAGTTGACTGAGCGTGCAGCATGTGCTCAGACATCAAGCAGTAACATAAAGAGCAACCTTTTTCCCTTGAGGTAAAAAAGAACAGTATTATTGTGATGCAGTTCTAGGCTTTATTTTCAGGATTGTCAAGCCCAAAATGTCCTGTGTCTGCTCGTATCACCCAATCTCTCCCCATTAACCCCTTCATGTACATTCCTGTTTACATGTTCCTTCTTTCACCTGCTCCGTCTCTACCTGTTTCTCTCCCTTTTTTTTTGTGTTTGTTTTTTGTTTTGTTTTTTGTCCTCACTGCTGCTCTGTCAAGGTGGGGATTTGTCTGCCACTCAGACAGAGGGAGGGGCGCCGAAACAAATGAAGAGTAAGTACAGACGTTGAAACGGCTGTTGCACATCATCTAATTTGGGGTTTGCAGTAGGCTTTAATAATGCTATTTTAAAAACCATAATGTAGAGTCTGGAGCAGTCATAGATACATTGTGTCTGTCACTCACGTCACATCTATTTTAAAGGAAGTGATGTATTTTTATTTCTGACGGGAGAAAAAGCCCTGTGTTCAGATTAAATGGAAGAACTGTGTCGATGTCTGCCATGGCTACACGGACAAAATATATTATATTGGAAAATTATATGGAATATTCTCTAAACTAAAGGAAATTATAAAGAAAATGAATTGCACCAAGCTATTTGTCTCAAGACAGGATGTTATATTTAATAAAACAGACACATAGTGCACAGACAATAAAAACAGGATTGGTTAGTTTCAAACAGCTTTTCTGTTAAGAAGCTGTTGAGGAAGCTCATTATCGCAAACAAAGGTTTAAGTGAAGGATCAATTACAGTATTTGGCTTCAGCTTTGTGTCACCACTGACAAGCAGCACAGGACAACATACAGTACAGTTTTTTTTTTTAACAAACCAGCAATAAACGCCAACTTAAATAAAGCTGTAAACTATTAATTGCTTAATTTAGGCAGCTTTTTTACGATCTACGTATTTTATCTTTACGCTTTGTTCAACAAATATCCAACTGTCTCGTCTATTCATGCCCGGCCTGCTTCCTAACGGTAGGATAGCAATAGAATACTTACAGCTAAAGACCAGTGTGTGCTCGCTAATGGCATGATTTGTGCTTCAGCGTTAATCAGGCAGTAAACGGACAGTGAGGTGGTCATAAAATTAAAGGCCATCAACACATCTGAGAGCTCATGATGAGTTTACAGCTCGGATGCCTGTCGAGATGGCGGCCACAAACCAGGTGGCTGTTTGAAATGGCGCTGCAACAATGGCGACGGTTTTAAGTCCGCTGTTGTTTTCTATTGATGAACAGGAGGAAGGGGATAAGACTTCCTATACTGTACAGGACACATCTTCAACAGAAGTGCTAAGGAGCAGCGTGTGCTCACTAACGACATGATTCGTTCCAAAGCGTCAATCAGGCAGTAAACAGGCAGTTTGGTGGCCATAAAAATTAAAAGCCACCAACGCATCTGAGAGCTAGAGTCGGGTTTACAGCTCCGACGCTCATTGTGACGACGGCAGCAAACCAGAAAGTTCAGAAGTTCCTTATCGTTTTCTACTGATTAACAGGACGGAGAGGATCCTACTGTTTATATTACAGGACACAGAGCAGCTACCGAACAGATGCAGACGTTCTTGAATATCCGACACGGAGCAGAAAACCTTCTGAGCTGAGATGAGGCCATTTGTCAAATGTTCTCTACCTGTCGCAGCTCCGCCCTCCTTGACACACTCACTGGCAGACCTGCCGTCCACACCCATTGCCTAAACAGTAACTTACACAAACACACAACCTTTGACTCAAAACGCATGAATACGAAGGTGTATTGAAACAGATATGAGCACGCTAGCTTTTTAGCCTTTAAACGGATCTGGTTGTGGAGCTCTGCAATGAAAATCTGTCAGGGGAAAAATGGGCGAAGGTAGGCTGTATATATTGCCAAAGATGCAACAGAACCCACATTTTTCTTGTGATTGATTCCCTTACGTAAGCCTTCAAGTAGGAGCATTTTTTACAAGAACATATTGCACCTGGCAATGTAGATTTATTGAATAATGTAGTCTGCTGACCGTAAGTTTAAAGACCTGCGTGTTGTCGTAAAAGTGTGTCAGGGTTCAGCTTCCTTTTACCTGCTATCCATAAACTTTTCACAGGCTACAGTTTGAGTGCGCATGATGGCACATTGTATAAAGCTCGGGGGTTGTCGGTCTCTCTAATCTAGTGAATAAAAGGTGAGACTGAATGCTTGTCATGAAATCGTGTATGGTCATGTGTTGGCCCCAGTAGGGCGGACGAACAAACTGGGGATTGAAGGGTGTGTGTGTGTGTGTGTGCGTGCGTGCTCGTGTGCGTGTTAATTCCTGGCTGGCTTGCCAATGGCTCGCTGTCACTTCCAGTTACTGGTGATTCCCTTAGATTTCCCCCGACTGCGATGATGGGTCTTTAATAGAAAGCTGCTCTCTCCTCCCCGAGAGAGAGAGAGAGGGACAGAGAGAGGGAGAGCAAGTGAGAGTGAGGAGGGGTGGCAGGCTAGCGAGGCTTTGTGTCCAGCTAGACCATTGTGGTCGACTCAACAGGGAACATTTTTACGGGAGGACTTTTTTTTTAAATTCCCGTTCCACAAGTAGAAATGAGGGATCAATGAGGGACTGAGGATATTTATTCATTGGAGGTTTACATTCGCTAAAGCAGGTGAGGGAGCAGATGGTTCTTGGTGTCTTCAGGCCAAAATGTGTTAAGTTTAAATGTTGTTTAACATATATATGTGTAGCTGCTATAATAGTAACTTGTTGATGACTGTTTAGACTTTTCCAGCCGTTTTGGTCCTTTACCACGGACATTTGAGTTTCCTGTTTGAATACATTTGTATTTTGGTTCTTCACGTGTAAATGTTACCTTTTTGAAATGCTGATGCTGTGAAAAACAATGTACAATTTAATTGAAGTGTGGCCTCGCATGTAAGCACTGCTTTGACATGATTGACAATCCAAATTTCTTTCACTTTGTCCTTTGAAAGTGAAAACAAAGTTCCTCTCTCATAGCATTAAAATTAGAGGTCGTAGTTGAAATCTTTTTTCTGAATTTGTGTCATTGTTCGCTTTAAGCAGATTAGGCTCCATGAGTGTATATATTTTACCACCAGGCCTACCTTTTTTTTTTAAGTTAAAAGTTCAGCAGAAGCTTAGCTGTGTATACATCAGGTGACACTGTGAAAGAGGTTGTGTGCCTCCTCTCTTTGGGTGCACTGTAGTGAAATAATTTTGAATTGCTCCTCCCCTCCTAATCCCGGCTCACTGCGACTGTTGCCTAATGTGCTGAAATCTCATGGGTTTATTTGCATCTGCTTTGAAATGTATTCGACAGAGTTTGGTAGCCGGGAAGCCATTTGTTTAATCCAAATTGTGTCGAGGCATTTTCAGAGAGACAAAACCTGAACCCCACTAGTTATAAAGGTGAAGGGCTTCAATCTAAAAAGAAATGTATCATTCTTATCAATGAGAGACGGTGAGGCTCAGTACACCATAATGACCACTCATCACTGTCCGGCGTTCTCCAGGTCAGCATTGTTACCTGCCTGATGGGATGAAATATTTAACACTGAAATGCCACCCAACCCTTCTCTCGCTCCCTCCTCTTCAGTGTATCTCTCTCCCTCTCTCTGTTTCTCTCTCCCTCTATTCTGTCTTTCCTTCGACCCGGTTTCACTTTTCTGCTGCGTCCTTTTGTCCGCAGGCACAAAATCTTTCAACATGATGTCCCCCACTGGCGACAACTCGGAGCTGCTGGCAGAGATCAAAGCAGGGAAGAGCCTCAAGCCCACACCTCACAGTAAAGGCTACACCACCGTGTTTTCCAGCGGCGGACCCAACAATGTAGGTTCACAGCCTTCCTCCAGTGCCTATGATACATCTACATAGAAGACACTGAAGAATACAGAAGTGCTAATTTTAGAAATTCAGCCGCAACTGTTGCAGTTACATGTGCCTCTTGGTTTTAGAAGGATAATCCTGCATATTTTGCTGTCTAAATGACTAATGGGTACAAAAGTTGGAATCGGTCCAGTAGAGCTGCAGTGTAATCACCAAAAGTGCTTGTTTTTGTGTGTCTGAAATAATTATGGAAAGAATCCCAACTGAAACTTGTTAAAGAGTAAGATCCCTTTTGTTCAACCAGAAACATTCATTTCATGATTTTCTTTAAAGCCACCAATCTCTGTCGCACCATTCCACAGTCATGTTACCTCACAGAATATGGGAGTCGCTGATATTCCGCTGCCTCGTCTGGTTTGTTTGTGTTGTTGTGTGACTTTGGTGATCTGAACCAACAATTAGAAAGTTCACATAAGAAGCTGCTTCTTTTGCCTTTTTTAGGCACAAAGAAGCAGTTTACGTGGACGTACTTTGCCGCAGGATTAACATATTAGTCAATTAGACACCAAAATATGTAAAAAAAAAAAAAAAATCATCATGGAAAGTACTGTAACTGGCAGAACCAATTTCTAATTCTAATATATAGTTTCACAAAGATAAACAGTCTAAAATTCTGATTTGTCCTGTTTCTGATATAAATACCACATTGCATTGCTCCACTGTAACAGTGCGTCAGTCTATGATGTTGGCATTGGTCCCTTATCAAACCCCATATAAGTTAAACTTTAGCTACTGTTAAGCTACAGTGCTGTAAAGAAAGGCTGACTAGAAGAACGTGACAGAATCTGGAAGAAGTCTTGCCATCCTGTGACACACACATTTTCCTCAGTACTAGCATTTACTGGTTCGGTAATGCTTCAGTTTTGTCATGCCCTATGTTCTCTGTCCATTTGTGCCTTTATTTTCTCCAGGGAAACACTGCATCTCCACCAGACACGCGCACATCTAGCCCACCACCAAAGCCGTCATCCCCTCCACCATCCAATACGTCACCTCCTGTCACCTCCCCACCCACCACCCCTAGTCCCAGCCCCAGTCCAACTGGCTCAGGTTCCACCAGGACCATGTCGAGCTCTGCGAGCAACGAGCAACTGTCCTCCAGCTCTGTGATCAATGGGAACAATGGTGGCGGCGCAGGAGGAGCAGATTCAGGGCGGAAGATGTCCCTCGCAGATGTGGAGGCTCTGGTGCCCACTCACGATGAACAGGGGAAAGCGATCCCTGAATGGAAGAGGCAGGTGATGGTGCGAAAGCTTCAGGTCAAGATGCAAGAGGAGGAAGATCACAAGCGCAAGGTAGGCAAGACGTTGCAAGGCTGTAGAAAGGGCCAGAGTTTTTGATGTGTCTCAGCTATCCCATTTGTGATCCCGTTAATTTAAAATGCTCTGTCACCATGACAATATGTGGGTTCAGTTGCAAATTACTGACAACACAAAGGGGATAGCTTCTGCTTGGATTTGAGTGTGGATTTTTTGTGATTTTGAACAAAGAGGATGTATAAATGTACTTTTAGAATGCATGCACGACATAAGTTTTGCTCTCTTTTTGACTTTCCCAACAGTTAGTTGAAGGTGAAACATCCATTTGAAGTCAAGGCCACAAGTTCACAAGTTAATCTTTGCACCTATGCTTATGGTGCTGTGATATTTAAAGGAGAGATATTCTGCCTTAGGGACTTGATTACTTTAATTGCCTTTATAATTATCTTCAGAGTGAATGCCACAACCAAAGTCATTCAGGTTTTAGTTAGCACATCGAACTTGTTACGCAAACGTTTGTTTCTGAATTTGATTATCTGGCTTTAGAATCAATGACATCCTGACCTCTTGGTTCGTCGCTTGATGAATAGTCACTGCAGTCTGTCGTAATATTATGTGTATTTAGAAAAGGTATCAATAAGTTATTCATCCTGTAGCAAGCGGAACACTTGTTAGTCCTGTGTAATACAAGAAGGACTCTATGCAATATGTGATTTGATTGATTAAAGTTGACTGATTAATAATGTATTGCTATCAAGGATTGCAATCTTATACTCTTAAATGATCCAGCAGGTAGAAATGTCTTTCAAAAGTGACACTGACATGTCGTGTTTTGTATATTTGTTGAGGAGCAGTGGTGTCATGAGAATGTCTAACTGGCTGTCGGGCCTAAACAGAAAACTAAGCTTAGCATAAAGTTTTTTAGTGAGAAAGTTTCCTCTGAAAATAACACAGTGAAAGATACCTTGTTAGTAACTGCATGAAACAATATTGGACCTAGCTAGCTCTCATTTTTAAATTATTTCTTTGTTTCTTAATTCATTCATTCATGTGCATGTTTCTTTTCTCATATTCATAGGCTTCATTAATAGCAAGATACTTTTTTGGGGTGCAGTGAATTGAATACTTGGCTGGAATGCCCATCACAACATTAACACACTGGACTAATGGATGCACAGTGTGGGCTGGTGTTTGATGATGGAGTTTTGAAGCTCCAAGTTTTTACATGCTGATTCAGTGGTGTGATGCCGGGCCCATTCACACTACAGGTCAACCAGTGATGACAAAAATATGAAATAAAAGAAAGAATTAACTACATTTATAAATCACTTAACACAATAACATGCAAAATGCTGATAATAAAATGTGTGTCATGATACGTTAAGAGTAACTCCACACTAAGTCACTTAATTAGAAAAATCCTTTGTTGCACTGACCTTTTTGGGCTGACAGTTTCAACTCTGTTGCACTACAAACCACACCCAGTGTGGTTTCCTATCACTGTGGGTGTGGACTGAAGTGTGTCTGTCTGTTGCACTGGTGCCAGTTCCCAACAGTGTAACATTGCAGACAGTACCTTGTTACAACAGCTGGATTTCAGTAAAAACAGAATTCTCAGCATTTTTGTAGTTCCTCTTTAAACTAACCGAGAACATAAAAAAAAACTCATAAAAATGGTGGAGAGAAACTGCAAAGAGGGATTAAGCAAATACAATTGTATTGCAGTGTCAAGTGGCTAAAAATTACAAATGTAGACAGTGACCATGTTGTGAACCGCTAACACTGATCAATATACAATACATATCAATATAAGTATACTTGCCAATTAATTCAAGATGACAAAGCTTTCTGTGATCTCTTTGACTCAAAATTAAAAGTAGAAAGTTCTTTGTTTGTAATGAGGCAGTGCCATTGCACCACTAAATCCATGTAAATCCTGTGTGTCGAGATGGATTTGCACTGAAGCGTGTGTTCACACAAGGAACTTCAAGCTCAAGGAACCCCCCCCTCCTTCCCTCTCTTCTTGTCTTTTGGTCTCTTTTGACCTCTGATTTAGTTTGTGACAAGCGGGCACTACCAGCCTCAGGAATGGCACTACTCCCACGTCCACAATGCCATTTTGGGCCCATTTGGGGAACTGATGACAGAGGATGACCTAACCCGTATTGAGAAGCAAATTGAGAACCTGCAGGTCATGCACAAGGTCTCAGAAGTCGAGAAGGAGCTGGAAGAACTGGAGCGGCAGCTTCACCAGCTCCTACCAGTTTCTGCTGCCCTCAATCAAGGGCACTTCTCAGTCAATCCAAAACAAGTGCATGGCCAAGCTGAGGATCTTCCAGCCTGGTGCAATAAGATTTCTACCCTGCTCAAGAGTATGGCCATTCTTCTTGCCACCTTAGGGGGAAAAGAGATCGACATCTTGGATCTTGTATGTCCTGGATATTCTCAAGAAGAGACAAGGAACATGAGCACAAGTCAGTCCGAGCCAGCAGAATCAGTTGGCACTGGATTTATTGGACGGTCTCAGTCCTTCTCCACAAGAGAGGATGTAGAGAAGGAGATAAAGCAGTGTGGAGTTTCAGTGAAGAACCTCAAGGCCAACTATGAAATTCAGAATCAGTCGCAGTCTGCAGATGACAAAGCAAATAGGGTGTACAAACGCAAGAGGTCTCTCCCTGTGGTAAGCGAGTCCAGTTATCGTCCAGAGACAATTCGTGAGGATGATTTCCCCCCACCCCCTGCTGAGGTTATTCAGACACATACCAATGGAGATTTACCTCCAGTGGAGGAATCGGTCTTACCACTTGTTGAAGAGCCAGTTATCATAGCATCTCACGCACCTAAGACATATGTGCCCTCTGAGGCAATGGCTCCAACTAACATTGAACAGTTCAACCAGGTTCTTTCAGCAGACCCCATTTTAAATAATGATCAACTAACAAGAAGCTTGGAGGTACAGACAGATCTTAGCTATGTCCAGGAGTGCATTGAAATGAGGAAAGAGAGAATCGTCTTCCTGTTTCTTGAACACTGGCGGAAGTACACTATCTCTGAATCTTATCGGACTAAATACACGGGCAGGAGAGGAAATCATTTAGACGTAGGCTGGGAGGACTATAACCAGTTCAGTGCACAGATTGGTGAGGAGATGCAGAGTGAAGACGACAAGCTCCTCCTTTTCATGAAGTCAAAGCAGGTAGTCGGCAATCTGATTGGCCACTGGAGGACGATTATGAGTCAAGTGCCCACACGCCAGATCCGCAGGCTGAGTCGTGCCCAGATGATCTACTGGCCAGAGCACTTCTTGCCACATATCAACGGGTCAACTGTGAGCTATGAAAGCCTAACTCTTGACCTCTTCATGCTCGGATACTTCCAGCTGCTGGAAATGAACATGTCTCGCAGCGAGCGCAAATTCCGCCACCTCTTGTGCTACGAGATGTTTGACCGTCTTGGTAGCCATAAATGGGAGGTAATAAGGCAGTTTCACAGAGAGGTCATGGAGGAAATTGAGAAAGGGAAGCGAGACTGGGCAGATGGTTTTGAAGACATAAAACTCAAGTATTTTGGAGACTCTAATGATGGAGGAGGCATGATGACAGCTTCTCTACGTTCCATGTCTCCTGAAATGTCCTTTATGCCAATTCAGGAGTCACCTCCTCCCCCACCTTCTCATCCTCCACCTCCTCCACCACCTACCCATCCTACACTTCCAAATTCTACTGCCCCACCAGCTTCACAATCAGAAGTTTCTCCATCTTCATCACCTGCTGCATCCAAGGATGGTGTAGCTGAGAATGGCCAGTGTGTGAAGCAGGCGACCCAGAAGGACTCGAAGGAGGCCGATGCTCAGGGGGATGTAAAAGCAAGTGAGGCAGTAGTTCCAAATGGTACCACTTCAGAGCAGGAGCGTATGCAAAGCCTGACAACCAACACTGTGCAACACATTGACACAACGGCAAAAGCTGAGACGCTGCAGGGCACAACTGAAAGCTCAGGACTAGATCCAGTGAAAGACGTTCCTCCCGTCACTGTTAAAATCATAGAGGAACCTCATGTTGACAAACCTCCACCCAGAGATGAACATAATGAAAACTCAATCAAAGTGATCTATGAGCTAAAAGAGTTCAGCAATGAGGAGATCATCAGATACATTGATCGTAGTTTTGCTTTTTGGAAAGAAAAGGAAGCCGAGCTTTTTGATATCTAACAGCTTTGTGGACTAAGGGTCCACTACAAGCCCAGTTCGTCTGCACAACCAAAGAGGAAATGCATAAAGAGCAGGGACACGGAAACTAACCTGCAAAGTGGAGTATGCTGAGAAAGGAAACTAATCTGGTGTGTTAGCTTTTAGGCCATGTCACATAAGGGACTTAACTGCAGCAAAGCAAGGAGCATCCACTTAGCTGAACTGACTTTACCTGCATATCCCAGAGTGGAAGAAAAAAAAAAAGCCTGTGATGTCAGAAGACACAGATTTGCTACAGACGTTTAGGTTTGAATTGTGTTGAACCAAGAGATTTTTGAATCTTGTATGATTGATTGCCATGGTACACTTCTAGTAAAACATGGTTTTAAAGGAAAAGATTTGCCATATAAGTCATGAAGTGTGTTTGTTTAGGTCATCTTTGTAATAGGGGGCTTTGTTTATATTGAGGATTTCAGATTGCATTTCATGTTGACATAACCTCCGTGAAAACTTCTTGTTTGAAATCAAAGGCAAAGAAACTAGGTCTCCAGTGAGTTCGCAAGGGTTTAAGGTTACTTTGTGGGATACAAATGGCCCTTGTCTTTAAGTCTTTGATCTCATGATTTTCTATATACAATGTGTGCATTTCAGTAGAGATTACAAAGATTAACAGGAATGGTAAGGCCTAGAGAAACGGCTCAGAGTCTGTTACAGTTTCATTAGTAACTCAGAACTCAAACATTTGCCTTTTTTTAAATCAGAAAATGAAAGCAATCACTTGACAAAGCAATAATCATCTAATGAATCATCAAATTAAGAGTTTATAATTGTTACATAAAGTCTGTTCTGCCTTTTTTGTTACTCTATTTATAATTTGAGTGTTTTCGAGAGATTTCCTTGAACTTTCCATAATTTGAATTTGCTTTATTATTTTGGTTTCTACATTGCTGTTACAAATAAAGTTTGTTGACATTTTTGTGATTATATGATTCTACTAGTAGTTCTTTCCAAATTCATAGAACTCTAATTGTTGGCTTTATCTGAATAGAGATCAGGCAAAATGATTATGTATTACATGATCACACTGATATACAGCACATACCAATGAAAAAGCCGGTGTGCAAATGTGAAACATCAAGCTCTTGAGCATGTAATCCTTCGCTGCGATGCTTGTAGCAGTGATGAACCACACTATTCTCATAGTGTCTCCTCTGCAGCGTCAAGATTACCTTCAAATAACCCTCTTAGCGCCACCCGCTGTCATGCTATCCGTGGCTTACAGGAGCCATAAGGAGGTTACAGTGAATCTTGATCAACTCACAGCCCAAAAGGGAAGGCAGTCAGCTGGTAAACTTAAAGGCATATATATAGATTTTTAATTATGTACAGTAATAAAGATTTGGTGAATTGAAATAGCACAGTAATGAGTGTGTGGAAATGTCTTTAAAACCAGCATTTAAGACCATTTTTAATCTGTCAAGTGTTGATAGTTTTACATGTACATATTCATGCAAAGTCAGCGCAAAGTCCAGACAATGAAGAGCATGAGCAAATAAAACAACCAGAAATAATTAACCAATTTAAATGTGTCCAGGCTACACATACGTAAAGATTTTTCTAGGTATAAATATGTGCAATTACAAAACTGGTAACAGGTAATACTGTACTGTTTATAGCTGATACAACCAGAGATCCACTCAGGCATAGAACAGACAGCCCAGTCGAGCCAGTATCAGCATCTTTCATCCTCAAACTGACTCACTCTGCAGGTTTGAGTTCATGACCCACTTTGACACACATGCACGCAAGTTACAATTTGTTAACATGTTCAGTGGCTGTAACACTTCACATATTGCCCCCAACAACCAGCTCCTGATTTATGTATCATAATAATGATGCATCTGCCTTAAATGTTAGTAGATACAGTGGTCAACTTAGCTTTTACTGACATTTACCAGATGACCTTGGCTAATAAACATGAATTCAGAACCCTGAACCCGACATTTCACACAGTCATAATCCAGAATGGTGTACAGTCACAATCACAGGTCGCATCAGTTTTGGCTGAATCATTGGGAATTTTTTGAGAAACCTGCCTGTTATACATGTGCATTGTGTTTATTATTGATTGTAATGGATGCTTGCCAGGCTAATGCCATGTATTGGCAACACTCCCTGGCTCACATGGATGTAATCCACTGGCGCAATGGATGACATGAACTTGACCCAAAACTAAGTCCTTTTTGAGTCCTGTCCAGTGTAGATCGGGCAGCAAAACTTTAATTCAAACAATTGGATTGTCGTGTATTTTTCAGAAACAGGCCCAGCGACTCTGTAGCAATTTGAACTGATTAGCTTTGTTGCCATTACTTTTTAGTTGTGGAATTTATTGGCCACATATTTCAAAGCAATAGGCTTTTGGTTTTTTTCTACAGCAGTTTTTCCTTCAGTAATAAAAAGTCAGTTCAGATAGAAAGCTGGTTCATCTATTCTCCCTCCACTGGCCTCTCAAAGACAGTTGAGTGGATGGACACAATTATTTGTATCAATGTTAACGTAAGTGATTTAAGGTGAGTTTAATGTGTAGTCTTTAACAGTAACATAGCTGAGCTAAAGGTTCGAGAAGTCAAAATATATTTATTTTACAATGCCAGTGAGAGATTTCTACTTCAGTCACCTGCAGAAATTAATTTTGCTGTCAGTTACCAAGTATTAGACATGGGTACTGCTAACACGGTACATAGGTTTTGGTAACATGGTACATTAGTTTGACTGTATATAATGCTAACGACCTGTATCTGAGGGATATGACAGAGCTAAATAAACTTTTTTTAAATAAACTAATTTCCCCAAAAGTATGAACTTCAGGATGTCATGGATGTCATGTCCATGGCCCACGTGGCCAATTTTAAAGTAACTAACAAGTAAATCTGTGACTCGTGTGAGCAGTGGGCAGCCTTATTGTGTTAATACAATTCACATTCGACCATGTGAATTAGTCACCAGATTCAGCTCTCTTTCCATAGTAAATCTATGACCTAATTCTTGTTTGGATATTTTTTTTTCTTGCTCCGTAATTCCCAGGGGAGTCATTAAAAATTCACTGTGCAGATAATCTTACCTGGATTCATGTTTGCCAGGGCAAGTGAAAAGCTTTAGTGAGAGGTATGCAAACGGATAATGTATCTTGTCAGGCGAAGATGAGAAATCCAAGATGGCTGCCCTCTTTCTCTCCCCCTGCTCCACCTCCGATTACAGCCTGAAAGAGAGAAAAGGATCCAGTTACTGTTGTTACTGTTTGTGTGCACTGTCTGAGAGGGTGTCCTGTAAAAACCAAGTCCTTTCCATTTAAAAAGCTGTATTTATTTCATTTTAAAGACGGGTATTTGTGAGCTCTGTTTGCTGTTTTAAGTACATAAATCAGTTTACACAGAACGCTTTGGCTGTATGCAGTGTTTAGTCTCTTAAGACTTCCATAAAGGCTGTTGGTCAAAAATTGGTTGGACTAATAGGCTGCAGGCATGAGATGCATCAGTACCACCTTTGATTGATTGTGATTGAGGTTTTCAAAGCCCCTGACACGACCAAAATGTTTTTAGAAAGTATTCTAACCACTCAGAAACTTGAGTTACTTCCAGTAAGCAGGTTAGTTATTTGGATAACTTTGCGTAAAACATGAATCAAATATCAGTAAATATAAATCAGGGTTTATGTATCTTTTTCAGCTTTATAGCTCAGCGCTGACTGACAGCACGAAGGGTGAAAAATGTATAGATGGCCCTCCTATATTAATAGGATCGATGAGGATTGAGCGCGACACCTTACAGGATATTGATCATGTAGGATCTCTTTACCAGGTGACAAGGTCACCGCAGGGTAGCAGGGCCGCTGTTAAAATCCTCTACTGACTGGTATGGGCCCCCATCTTTGTCTCTCCCCTGACCCCTCTGTCCCTTCGCAGGCCGAGGAGGAGGCTGCACGCCTGGCATCAATGCCAGCCTGGAGGAGAGACATGATGAAGAAGAAAATGGATGAAGAGAGGTGAGTAACGAAGCTGTGTTATTTTGCATAATGTTAGCGCGCCTCTTCATACATATTGTCTCAAAGAAATCCTGCTTTACAGAAACTAAATCAGTGTAGAGCACAAAGTCTTATTTCTGATTCTAGAACCAGTATATCTGGAACCACTTCTCACAGCACAGAATGGTCAAAGATGTTCGGTGTAACGCCTCTTGCCCACTGACATTCAATGTAACTCAAGCAGTAACTTGCGATACTACGTAAACCAAAGGTTTTCATTAAAAATGACAATTTTTCCATTTAGCTGAGGATGTAACCATGTTCCGAATGACATTTTGAAATCTTCTGTACTTGTACAAGAGCTAATCAAAACTGCTGCTTTGACTGACACATGTGGGTTTGGTTTACAGTATTAGATAACTCAAGATGGCTTAATTAGGAGATGCACAGGTGAGAATGTTGGAGATGTCTAACTTCTTATTTCTTATGTTTAGAATAGATTTAAAATTCAGTGCTACACTCTTCATATATCTTCATGGTGCTCCATTAAACATTTTCTTGATCTTTCTGAAAGATGCTTTTTGATTTCTGCATAGCTAATATATTAGTAACTACAGTCATCTCCACGTAACGTTGATCATGTGACATTCTCTTATGAACTTGTTGTTGCTGTTAGAGATATTTACACTTCTCTTCTTTTGCTTATGTTCTCCTGATGTGACAGGGAACAAAAGAGGTAAGACAAAAAATGATTTATTCCATATAGTGATCTAAACATAACATTGATCTTGTAAAATGATGGGAAAACAAGTCTGTTTCAATTCAATCTGTTGTCAAGGTTTCCATCTAGTGGCCACAAACTGTCACATTATGTCCCCATGTAGGGCGAAATGACAGCAACAAATCATGGCCAAATGTTTTGACAGCTGTCTATTAATCTCTAGTAACAAGTGAAACCTGCCTATGACTTACAATATAACACTAATATCTATTTTATTCATGTTTCTGAAACAGTTACGTAATAATAGAGAAAAGACTCTAATTTATAAAACAAGACACATTTGAGAATCCATAGCGTACTAACCATTTATAGTTCAACTGTATGTGTTTTCGTATGTTATTTTGTATCATATAAATACTTTATTGTGAGATTTGATGATTGCTTGAAAAGAAAACCTCCTTAAAGCTTCCTGTACATTTCTAACTTCCCTTACGTTTCTCGTCCTTTGTCCACCTTTCTTCATGGATGCGTCCAGAAAAGCTGAACAGCAGGCCAAACAGGCCAAGGAGATAGAAGAGAAGACGGAGCAGGAGCGACTACGGACCCTGGGCTACGACGAGACCAAGCTGGCTCCCTGGCAGCGACAGATCATCCTGAAGAAAGGGGACATAGCCAAACAGTGAACTTGGCCCTCTCCCCCTCCTTTGTCCCTGAGCACTCCCCCACCCCAAGGCCTTCACTGAGCACCTCTCCCTCCCTGATCCTCCTCCCTGCACTGTACACCGGACAGTGGGGAAGAGTGTGTCCCCTCTCCAGGACCATGCTGTGGTTGCTGCTGTCCACTCCAGCTTTGAGGCTCAACTTGGGTGAAACACAGCAGTGAAACACCTCCAATGAAAGTCTCACGGACACAAACTTTTTGTCTCTTAGTGCTAACGATAGCTGTGACATGCACTGATTTTCCTCGCTTAAGACATCTGCTATAAACGCACGTGTCCTTGACTAAATTAAGATTATCTGTAGTATCTGTATATTTGCTGCAAATCCTCACTTTTTCCTGCAAATCAATAGAAGCTATTTCACATAGACGATTTACTCAAACAAAGACGCGTGATAGATGGAGGTAATGGGGAAAAGCCTGTCGCCACATGTATATTTCCCCTTTATTAGCCACAGTCACTGTTATGTAATGAATGGAAAAGTAGCTCCGCATCAGTTGTGTCATCTAGTGATGGCATGGACATACTCAATAAAGACTTATTAAATCCTGAAGCAGCTAATGCATTCTGTATGTAGACGATATCACATCTTTATCACGTTATGTACTTAGTCATGAGATTTTTGTATCGAGCTCATAGAAGCACTTTCTAAATGGCTTCGTTTTACTGCCAGAGTTGTAATCCTAACACTGCTCAAACTAATCTGTTCCTTTAGATAAGCTTGTTGTCATTTCTCTGTGGATCTGGAATATTGATATCGGTATATATCCTATTTTAAATAATGTAAAGATTATCTAGCTGTGCAAATTGAATTTTATTGATTACCACTGGACGGAAGCGGCAATGTTCCAATTTAATTTTTCTATATGTGACCTAAATGTTACGCTGTGGGTGATCATGAATGTGAAACGTTGTGCGCATGTGTAATGTTGTGATGTATTATTGAGCACATCTGACCCCAGAGGACCCAGGATTCTCCAACTTCAACAAAAAGGAAAACATTCCAATCCTCCTAGGTTTTGTATTTGAATATGACCTGTTTAAAAAAGAAAACATGCACGTGAGCAGAGCGGCATCTCACACCAGACATCTCATCGGCACACTGAATATTGCAAAAGTAGAGAAAAGTCATCAGTTTGTCCTGTGTCCTGTTCCGGCCTTTGTCCCACTTACGTGGAGGATAAAAATTTGATGAGCTGATCTGCTTACAGAATGCAGAGAGCTCTATGTGCTGTTCTTTAGGTAAAGCTATGTGTTTGTAATCCGCAGCCACTAGTGGGAAGAGTCCAGCTGTCTTTGGCTCAAACATCAGATTATAAATAAGACTTCTGTAATCTACTGTATAAATCTCTGTAGACATTCAGACTGATCATATTTAAGTGAACAGAACTGACAAAAATGGCAGGTCGATTATTATACAGCTTGTTTTATTCATAATTTCTCTGATCTAAACGATATCATCCAGTCCCAGGTTTATGAAGCAGTACTAGGATTCAAGCATGGTTTTATCGGTTTGGGGCTAAATATGAAAATGTGGGAAATCTATGTTGAAACGTTTTTTGGTAGAACTGAGGAGACACATTGGAAATGTTAGCAGAGCATTAATGTCCTCTGACATTCAGGAGTAACTAAACCTCACACCCGTCTCTATTTTTACTACATTTATGCTGGATGTACATCTTTACAAATGTAGGGTATCGGTCCTGGTTGGGGAATTATCTGGAAATATTCTAATTCACTGTCATCGGATGCCATATGATGTTGAAATTGAAAATGATGTAAACGTCATTGCCATTTGATTTTCTATATATATATTTCAACTCTGTATATAGTGACCCTATTTCAGTTGTTTCCATATTGCATTATATTACATGTCTCAGCCTTGCTTGAATAGAATGATGGCTAATTCATGTATAATTGTATTTTCAGACTGTTAAAAATGAAGACAATAAATCTTTAATCACCAAACGATGTTCTGAGTCTGCTTGTGTTGCCCCCCACAGGAGCACATGTACAATAAATCCATTAGCATTATTAAAGAATTAAAGCCACCTGAAGCTTATAATGTTCTGTTGATGTTGGTTACTTTTTAGTAGGGAAACTTTACATCTGGGACATTTGCAACATTTAACTTTAGGTTGCAACTTTCAAAAATTCCTTATAAATATGTAAAACTAAAACCAACCTTCTCTGAAAAGTTGTGAACCTCCTATGTGGGCTTTGGAGCTGCATGTACTGTATTCTACTACCTACCTCTACTACTAAAATATCAGGTGCCATATTTTTGAAAATCATGTTTTTTATTGTAGTTTACTTATTTCATTTTTCATTGTTATTCGATTACTTTTATTATTAGTCTAATATCTTCTTTGTGTTTTACTGTGACGTTACTGTATTTTTGAGAATTCTCTGGCACGAGGATTATTAAAGTCTTAACTCATCTCATTCTTTACATGCAGTGTTAATACATCAGCGAGGGGGCTGTGGTGTCTCCTATTGGTCAGCAGAGGGCGCCAAAGGGTTATTTGTTGCTAATCAGGTGGGACGATTGGGAGGAATCTTAAAAATATATATATCAGAAAGATATATAAATATAACTAGTGGAAAATCGTCAGAAAATCAAACGAATGAGGACATCTTTTTTTTTTTATCTTCCTGGGCTTGCAAAATTATTATAGCAGTTTGTACATGAGAAACACAAACTGTACCTTGTGTTTTAAATGTATTTGACTGAAAGCTGGCTGTGTGTTGTGTGGCCGAGCCGGACAGTTAAATAGTCCAGCGTCTCAGAAAAAAAAAAAAAACAAAAACACAGAAACGTGAAGCCGCTGTCAAAGTTTGCTCCGTAGCTGCAAGCCTTTTGCCTGTTTTGATGGAAAATTGGCACTTTTCGATGACTGACTGACACTCACCTGTAGTGACGTAGGCATCTTAATGGGCGCCTGCGAGCAGAGGAGGAGGAAGTGAGTGAGGAGAAGTGTGTGTGACAGAGTGGAGCGGAGGAGTACAGCTGCTGCACCTCTCAGCGCGCCGGACAGCGGCTCTCCAGAGACCCAGCCGACGCACCGACACACCGACCTGTGCTAACATTTGACAAGAAGGCTGGTGTGTGTCGGGTCACCTCACACAGGTAAGACGGCCGCTGAAGGGCTCACGGTGCTCGTGTTTGGTGAACTGCGTGTAACCCCGCTGTTGGGAACCATGGGAATGCGAGGCAGACATTTTTTGCTCCCACCCTAATCCGTCTTTCAGGCAGCGACCGAACACAGAAAAAAACAAAAAACAAAAACAAGCTAACTTTGCTGGAGGTGTAATAACAGTCTAAACCTGCTGTTAACACTGAAGTCTCACTGTCTGTGATGAATGTCAGTTAAAGTCTGTCACCACGGTCTGTTTGTAAGAGTTAGGCCTGCATAATAACCTGTGTGTGTGTGTGTGTGTGTGTGTGTGTGTGTGTGTGCGTGCGCGCGCGCGCGTGTATGTGTGTGTGCGTGTGTGTGCGCACTTGACATAGTACTTTATCACAAGGCAGGTTAGGAGTAATTATGAGGGGAAAGTAAGTATGGATTTGTCTCCTTGTAGTTTCTGTGGTGCAGAGATTTGCTGGAGCAGATTTCTTGTGTGTGTGTGTGTGTGTGTGTGTGTGTGTGTGTGTGTGCTTTTGTGTGGGCAAGTGCAGTGTAGGAGTGAGCGGTGAGTCACGGGTTGAGTCCCTGTGTTTAAGTTTGACACAACTGACTGCTCTGTCCGACTGACCGAGTGTGTGAGTAGGGAGACGGATCACGAGTGAGGCTCCCCTCTTTGATGGGAAGACATCTGGGAGCCCCACTGTAGGTCACCGGAGGTATTTGAGGGTCGTCCAGACAAGAGACGCTCATATTACCCCTGCTGTGTTTACCACATGTCCATTTAGGGTGCTGCTCTTATACATGTGGATTTGCATGTGAAGGCTGTCATTTCTTTCCTTGTTCCTCAGACTCCTCCGATGTTGTAGGTGTTGAAGATCTCAGTGGATTGGGCTGAGGACGCCATGTCCCACGGCCAGTCAGACAGCTGCATGGGCGACCAGGCCCCTCTCATTCTGGAGAGCTGCTTCTCCACCGATCTCCATATATCTGAGCCAGGCGATGAATGCTGCCAGTCACAAAGCTCCCCCACTCCCCAATGTGAAACCCCCCAGGAGGATGAAGTAGACAGTAGACAGCCTCAGCAGGTGCGTCTGAGCACTGAGAGTCCTGCAGCGCGGAAGACCGGCACCCAGCAGCTCATCCCCAAGAGTTTAGCCAGTCGGTCTAAGCACCGCCACCACACCACCGTGGTGACCTTCCCATTGGGACTGGAGAACTCCAGCAGTGGGACTCGAAGCCGCCACTCAACCCAGGGGCCGGATCTGTCCTGGGAGGATTATGACAGTGATGGAGACGGCTTTGCTTTGAGGAGGAACCGCAGGAACAAGTCATACAGAGAGGCTGTGACCAGCCTGGACATTGACGCCATGACGAGAGGCAAAGGGGCTGGAGCCACGCTGAAACCTGTCAGAGAGGATAGAGCTCCCAGTCCAAGTCCAGCTCGAAGCCCTGGACGCAAGGTAGGCCAAGAGGTTTGGGGTCGGAGTCCATTTACTGTAAGCTCATAGATAATTGAATGGAATTTGTAGCTAAGGCTGCAGATAATAGCTTCATAGGTCACAGCCAGGTTGGCCAACAGCGTTCTCCATTAGTCACAGGCATGATGGCATTTTTCCACATGTTTCCTATCGTCCAGACTTGTCAAAGTGTTGAGGAAGTCCTCATAGGGGTTTTACCAGACTATTCTTTAAAAATGCTACATTTAAAGAATGATAGAAAACAGCAGTGCCAGGAGATGCGTGTCAGTGTTAGTATTATTGAGGCTATCCACAGTGTTGAACTCAGGCTGCACTGCTGTCTCCCCTCCAGCGAACCCTTGGAAGAAAGAGGAACCAGAAACATCGTGGGTCCTTCAAAGATGGTATGTTCACTAATGTGTCACTCTGTCCACTTCTCTAAATTTGGCATCTGACTACAAATAGATGGGAAATAACAATGACGTTCAATTAATGGAAGACTGGACTTGACATGTGGATGCAACAATGTCCATGTCATTGCGGAGAAAAGATCCCTTGAGGCAACAGGACGGGGCCGAGCAGGAAATGATTCACCCTGAATGCTCCCCGCATGCTGAGTGTCAGATTATGAGTCCTGAATTTTAAACTTTGATATCCTGTACCTCCAGGCCCTGCCACTTCTCTAGCTTTGAGTGTTTTTCAAAAGTGATTTTCCAGTTATGATTATGTGGACGGTTTGATTGATGAGTTGTTTGTCCACTGATTTATCTCACTGCTGCGGCTGTTCAAAAAACTGAAAAAAGGTGTTAAAATTAATTTTGGAACTCAAATTGACACTGACGGTTTTGTCATTTTGATGTGCTCTAAAATATCTGAGAGCGATCATCTTAGAAAAACGTTCATTTTCTTTCTTAATATCATAATCAGATTTGACCTGCAGTTTTAACACTGTGAGAATCAGAGAGATTTTCTCAGAAAATATCACATTTCAAAGCAGTGGTAATTATTATTATGTGTTACAGTGAAAGAGTCTTCTTGGTTGAACATCCTCAGTATTATAATTTCACCGAATATTATGTCCTAGCTGTTTTTTTAGTAACACATGGTATAATAACCGCGCTGCAACCCTACCTGTGACCTTTCCTTTACTTAATGGTCTCTCTGTATGATTCCTAGTGATGAAACTCTCTAGTTAGAAACCAGCATTTAAATCTGACTCACTGTCAGTACTATTCCAAACACATTCTCACCTCCCACGCTTTAATTCTCAAAGTGGCACGTTATCAAGTTGATAGATTCCGACTCTGCTTCAGTCTTTTATTAGTTACAGTTAACAGAAAACCCACAATTACCTTATTTCAATACAGCTGACAGATTTATGGGTGAATAGGAACAGAATCCTTCATGCATGAGAAATATTTCAGTTAGAAAACAGGTACTTTCACCCTTTAAAGGTCACATATTTTGCTCATTTTCAGATTCATACTTTCATTTTATTTGTCTACTAGAAAATGTTTACACACTTTAATGCTCAAAAACATTTCTCGTACTGTCCATTGCAGCACCTCTATTCACCCTCTGTCCGAACGCCCTGTTTTAGCAGCTTGTATTTTAGGAATGAGTGTGTTTGCTGCTTTTGATGGCACGTAAAAATGTTCTACATTTCAAAACAACAGCAGACTGAAGCTCTCAGTTAAAACTTGAGCAATGTTTGTTGATGCGATCCTCAGCCACGCCGCGCCTCTACCAGGAGATCCGTGAGCGAGGGCTGAACTCCACCAACCAGGACGAGCTGCTGGATGACTTTGTGGTGGTGGAGCCTCCCGTGGAGGACCAGGGCATCATAGTGAAGAGCTACCGACCTGCACAGCTCACCTGGAGCCAGCTGCCGCAGGTAAACCCTTTTATTTGCACTGACATGTCGGCATTAAGGGAGACAGAATCACGTTCATTAATTCATTTCAACTGACAACCAGTGTGTAACCAAAAAATGCTGTCTGATTCAAATGTCTTTCCTTCTTGCTCTTAAACATCGGCTGATTTTTTGAATGTTCTTTAAAGGCTGAAATATAAAAGCTTACAGTCTTACATGTTTCTCCTGCTGCATAAACTCCCACGCTCCATGACCCCGCATGGAAGTGCTGGCTACGTTTGCTCTAAATGTCAGAACATCAGCCGAGCCAGTCTAACAGACTGGAGACATTTTCATGTACCATTTAGAAAATAAATAATAAAACTAAATCTATCTTAGATAAACAGCAGAATGTGAGTGTAACGTTAGTTTTTTTGTTGTATCTCTTACAAAGGTGAAGGACACAGATATCCTAAAGAGAATCACGCCTCAGGAGAGAAAGCGACAAGAGGTAAGTGTGTATGTGTGTCTGCTGGTGTGTTACGCCTACAGAGATGACTAGAAGGGATTGTCATTCATTGACATTGACATTTCAGCCTGTACATCAAACCTGCGCTTTTCAGCAAACCCAAAGGGTATTTTCTGTTTTGTGATTAAAACAAGTGCGGCAATGTTTCTGTTCATATCATAGTTGTGTAGAGAAAAACAGCCATAGCATCGGATTACAATACAGACTGTTGGTGGAATAACAGCAGCTGGAATCATGAATATTATATATATATATATATATATGTTCTGGATTTAAAATTGTGACGGACTAAAAAAAAATTCAAAATTGTGGACAGGTATCCTGACTTGTAGTGCCCACTATGAATCAAGCCCCCAAAACACATACTCCTACATTTCCCAAAAATATTACTCAAAAGCATCTTACATCAGAACCCTCAAGCCTCGTTTCAAAAACCCATACCTCCAGGCTTTCTGTTAAAAACAAGTAAGACTCAGGCCAAAGCCGAGATAACTCTGATGACATCATCGTGGAGATTAATGGCCTCTTTAAAATCGACTGAGTCGTTTTTTTATCCCACATATGCATACAAGTTTAATATGTAAATCTCAGGGGTTTGTCAAAAGCAGAAGTAGAAACAGATTGAGGAAATGTGGATATATCAACAAAACCACATTTACGTCTCATTACAAATAAATCCTGGAAAGCAGTTGCGCATCACTGACACATCGTCACAGTGCAACACTATCTGAGGGTGTATGTTTCATTTTGTATTGCGTCTTCACTAGCAGTCTGACAACAGATGTTATGTCAATACCAAAGGTCCACCCTGTGTGCACTGCAGTGCCTGAATAAAGCCACACCCTGCCAGTGGGATCACTCTCTGTCCATCCTGAGCGGGTGCTTGTCTCGCTCTTTTGTACCTCCAGTCACTTCATTGGTTTCATTTTAGTGCTCCAAGCATTTTGCTGAAGATTGGGACCAACTTAGATGAACTAAGAATACTGCAGTGAAAAAAGCTGGCCCACATTAGCTCAGACGGGCCAGAGCTTAACCAGGTCCACCAGGCAGACAATCATTAATTATTCTTTAATGACATGTAGGGAACATTAGTGTTGTGCAGAGATTTTCAGGAAGTAGTGCTCATGGTTTAGCTCAGCTAATGCCCTTTGGCCCTGTCTGAGCCATTTCACCTGCACAGGAAGTAGGTGTGTGGAAGGTGTGTCATCACCACCTGAGAGCTCACCTAAGATCCTGACCGCAAACGGCAGAAAACTAGTTTGAACACTGCTTGTTTGTCTGCCAGGACGTGTTTGTGATTTCTCTGGATAATAAACAGAACGTAAAGAATATGTGATGATGTAGAGAGAGGTTTGTCACAGAGGAGAGCAGAGATGCAGAATTCAGCAGCCTCAATAAACCAGAATGCATTGCAGCCACAGTATATGTTTTTAACTCATAACTTCTGCTTGACTTTGTTCATCTGTGCATAAAATGCACCGCTTAATGCAGAACACAGGCCATTCCTCTGGATGTTAAAGGGAATCTGGGAAATGTAGGAATATAGGAAACAACCTAATTACACAGGGGAGAAAGTAAATTAAAAACCGTCAAAGAGATCTGACGGTAAGAGTATCACAGGGTGGGTTTTTTCCCTTTTAGTGAATGTTCCAAATGTGAATCGCTCCGTCACATGCACACTTATTTGTGCGTGTGGTCTTTTGACAGGCCATTTTTGAGATCATCACGTCAGAGCATTCGTACCAGCACAGCCTGGGCATCCTGGTTCGTCATTTCAAGAGCAATGAAGCACTGAGGAAGACGATGACGGCCACAGAGCACCATCACCTCTTCTCCAACATCTCTGTCATCCAGCAAGTCAGCAAACGGTGGGCACAGCACTCTTCTTACTTCGTCTTATTGGTTTGTGTGTATGTGTGTGAGGGTGATGGAAAAGCAGTTGTGGGGGAGGTTCACCACCCTGTTTTGAAAGGATCTGATGATGTTATCAGTGTGAGAAGCTGTGCAGTGGACTTAATCTGCATACATTATCAACTGTTCTTTGCAGAGTTTAAACTGTGCTGAGTGTCATACAGTTTGTGTTGTGTCACCGCTGAGATGGGGTGTCGGTAGTGAAATGGGTTGATTTAAAGTTTCAAACAGAGTATTTGCCCTTAGCATGTGTTTAGTATCCTGTAGGCTCCGTCGACATGTTAAAACACGCTAGCCAAACTGGTTCTGCTGCCTGTATGCTCTCAGTGGTATTCCTCGGCTTTCAGATGATAATGTGCGGGAGAGCAGTTTGTATTGCTCTGCTCTTTGCTGACTGTTTTCATTATTTTGAATGAGAATAAATCCAGTTTCAGCAGCGAGAAAAGAAGTGTCTTCCGTTTCCAAGTAAAACAGGATCTGGGTGTCTCAGAACCTGCTGTACTACAAATCTGACTTACATTATCTGTGTGTGTTTGTGTGTCCTGTAGTTTCCTCCTGGGTTGGGCTGTTTTCAGGTTTCATTTTACTCCTTTTTGTTAAAAAGGCACTGAGCAAAGGCGGGGCTGAAAGTCATTTATGGTGTTGGTAATGCTAATAATGGCTTTAGAAAGCTTTGGCCGAAAGGATCACTGACACAAGTTTAGTAGTTTAGTTTATGTTGCAGCTTCAAATTACTAGTTCGCTGTCAGGATTGTTCTAAAGTTTAATGGACACCTTCTGTTTTCAAATTACAGGCTTAAAAATTATCTTCCAGTGACATAACAGTTAGTAACTTATTCGGATGTACTACAAGGAACTTTCAACTGGCTATGAAACCATCTCAATTCAATACTGGTGCCCCAATATGACCTTTATAAGGAAATAGAGTACCATCAGCAGATACTGGCAATTTCTATATAGTTGATGATGTTTGATGACTGTCACCTGCTCGGATCCCAACTTATCTAGGTAGAATGTAAAAAAACTAGAACAAAGTTTGCCTTCTTTCACCATTGTCATATTACAGTTACTAATCCTACATAGTCACAAACAGATAAATGACCTCTTCGCTATGTGCATCCTGCAAACAGCCGTGTTTAAGAAAAGAAAAAGAATATCTAAAAATGTGTTGCGTCTTTCTTTCACTTTCTTGTAAAACAAATGTACGCGAGCCAGATCAAGATCTGTGTGACAGGAGGCGGCGGTGCTCATACCACCTTTGTCCACAGGGGTCGCCAGAATCAAGTTTCTTGTAGATGCTTTAACATTACAACAAACAACAAAAGTCTAGTTATTTTAGACATTTAAATGTGGATATGTTACATATTATATCTTTAAAACCTAGAAGTTATTATTCAGTCCAGCCGGAAACACAGTCTCATACAGCGGTGTGCATTCTGCTCAGGTAATCCATCCGTGGGAGGGAAAGACACAGCCCTTTGTCTTCACTCACCTCCCTCTCTCTCCATTTTCAGGTTTTTTGAGGACCTTGAACGCCGTCACTATGACAACCCAGTGATCCGGGACATTAGCGATATTGTTCAGAACCACGCCACCCACCACTTCGAGCCCTACATCGTGTACTGCTCCAACGAGACCTTCCAGCAGAGGACGCTGCAGAAGCTACTGTGAGTAGCAGCAGTGAAATGTAAAAAGTTTCTGCAGTAACACCACAGGATGAGCTGAACTTCTCGTTCTTTCTTTCTGTCTGTTAGGACCAGCAACACTGCTTTTAAAGAAACTCTGAAGCAAATTGAAGGGAGCAGTGACTGCGGAGGCCTGCCCATGATCTCTTTCCTCATCCTTCCCATGCAGCGAGTGACCAGACTGCCCCTGCTGCTCGATGTCAGTTTAACTTTAACACTCTCTCGCTGATACACTTGTGTCCTCACAAGACAAGATACCTATTCACAGTAGCTTGTTGCAAGTCTAACCCTGCATTAAAGGTTGTTTTTAGTTTATTGGAAACCCATAGAAACTGAAAAATCATATTTCCAAATTAACACCCTTGAAATTGCCTGATAAACCGTCAGTGGATTCTTGGCCAGCAGGCTGAGAACCACTTTATTTATCCTCAATAAAGTCACTCTTTACCTGATATTGTTATTTAGGTATGCATTTGCCATATTATCGCCATCTTCTTCAGTTCTGTCAGTCTTAACAGTTTTATTTTTCTATTAGTAAAAGCTTATATGAGGTGCACCTGTCAAAATAGAAAGGGACCAACACTTTTAACACATTATAGACACACACGTGTATGTGTGTGGTCAGATTTGGCTTCATGACATATACAGCAGGGCACAAGGTTGTTTTACCTGCATAAGTAAATAACTGTTACTCTGAAAGTTTCACACCGTGTTCTCTTTACACAGACAATCTGCCAGAAAACTCCAGACAGGACAGCGGAGTACTTTGCTGCTGTTTGGGCGTTGCACGCCATCAGCAAGGTGAGAGCATCTCAGCTGAATGCCTGAAAAGCACTCTTGAGATACACATATGAGAGTGGACTATGAAGTTGATTTGTTTTCAAGGTCATGATTAGCATTCCGGAATTGTTGTGATTTATTATTTCAACAGTTGGTCACTAGCTGCAATGATGGAGCTAGGCGGATGGAGAGGACAGAGCAGATGTACACCATCCAGAAACAGATGGACTTCGGTAAAATCAAGGTAAGAGCCGACCATATGTCTCTGCACAAACACCTTCAAGAAACATAATGGAACTTTGACAGACATTTGGACTGATTGCCCTCATTTAGTAATGATGCAGATTCAGTACACGATGAACATCTTAACCCAGTTTGCTAACCTGAGCTAATAACTTTTGTGTCCTGGCAGCCATTTCCTTTGGTGTCATCATCGCGGTGGCTGAGGAAGCGCGGTGAGCTGGCTGTCTCCAGTGAAGAGCTCAGCATCTGGAGGGCTTTCAGCCACAGGAGCTACTACCTGTTTCTCTTCAATGACGTACTGATCGTCACCAAGAAGAAGAGGTCAGTCCGACTATAACACAGAGTTCATTTTGAGTCTTATTCATTTAAAGTGTAAAATGATATTTTGTAGAAAACAATGAGTGGAAGACTTAACTGACAGATGTTCTTGCTCATTCATGAGCAGATTTCCTCCAGTATGTCAACATAATCACAATAATTAAGATTTGATCTAATAGGATCACTGGAGATGCTTTCAGCCTCCTGTAATATCCTGTTGTAGAGTTAGACACAAAGAAACTAGAGTAGGAGGCTAATGTTTTTAACCACAGGTCATAATGCATCACAAATCACTCTTTAGATTGTAAATGAGTCTAGTTTTTGAAGCATTTCACTAACTTTTGGGGCTTTTCCTGGTGACTCCAGTGGACACTGAGTAGGTCCAGCTGCTGGCAGACAGGGGACATGAGAAACAGGGAGGAAGGGGACAGAGAAAGGAGAGTAGTATGGATGTGGTGCGTGCATAGTTGAAATTCTTCAATCTTGCATTCAGCATGTCAGCGCGACAGGCTACAGCTTTCTGTTTTGAATTAGGGAGAAACCAAACAATGTCAGCTCAGAGGAACGAGTTGTCCACAACACTGGAGACATTTTCAGGAATGTAAAGTCCACATGGTAACCCAGTCTTCAGGTGATAATATCTTGGACATGCTATTCACAAATAGGCAAGGAATGCGATGTGTGTGTGTGTGTGTGTGTGTGTGTGTGTGTGTGTGTGTGTGTGTGTGTGTGTGTGTGTTGAATAGTATATACATGGTCAAATGGTAGCTGGGTTTGGCTACACTATAACAATTAAAAATGGCCGTCTAAAGACACATTATTTCTGACCAGTGGACACAATTTGTCTGATTAAAACATATCCATCAAATGGACATATGACTAAAACCTGTTTATTTGTTCAGTGAGGAGAGCTTTGTGGTGATGGACTACGCCACCCTGGAGAATGTGGAGGTGGAGGTCGTGGAGGATCCAGAAGCACGGTCGTCTCCGCCTGCCAAGAACAGTCACTATCTTTCCTTCAGGCTGCTGATGAGCAGGAACAGCGAGGGCAGAGCGGAGCAGATCTCTCTGGTGGCTGAGTCCAGGTACTGCTGCTGTCAGCTCCCATCAGCCATCAGCTGTACATAATAAGCATTTCCCTCAAGTGGGAAATGATGTGCGAGAGGACTAGTTTAAAGTATTACAAGGTGACATTAGGTACAATTGCATCTGGAGGGAGGGACATCTAAATTATTTCTCTCATTCTGGTTCAAACATTAATGCAACTACTGTCTTGCCTCCACTACATACTAATGGCAGTGTTTAATCTGGCTTTGAGAAGAACTTGGTCAGTGTGAATCATTTAGAATTATATTCACTTATGTCAATATCTGGTTAGTTCAACATGTTTTTATTGAAGGATAGCAATGCTAGTAAAGCTCTTCTAACTAAAAACACATTGCATTTCCTTTGCTTTTAATGTGAATGATTTTTTTTATTTTATTTTTTTTATCCATTTAATCCAAAAGATCAAACAGGCATCTGTAGAACATGACTTTAGTTGATTATAATTTAACTGCTGACAATACTGCCGCAAATAGTGATAAAAAGCAATAGCTTGAATGGAAAAAATAAAGTAATGAATGGCCAATGTGTTTTTAAATGCTTCCATGCTTCTGTTCCCACTGGAAACCAAATGTGATGTTTTGGCTCCCTCTACTGAAATAAGTGTTAATGACAGCCTGAAATGCTGCCATGCATTTATAGCATGCATTTACAAACAAACCAAAAAAAAAAAAACAGTCTTTTGTGTTATCCCATGTGGACCACGACAGGATACACTGGGTTGGGAGTCCACTGTAACGGGGTTGTTCTGTTTCTGTTTCCCAGGGTGGACCGGGCGCGTTGGATAGTCGCTCTTTCAGAACACAAGCAGACAGGTGTTGCCACTCCTACAGCTGGTAAGTCAGCATGCTTTATTTACCAAGGGAGTCGTTCTTTGAAACACACTTTGAATCAACTCTTGGGACCAGACCAGACATGTAATCTTTAAAAGTGGCAGCTAATGACAAATGTGTTCTCTTACCTTTTCATGTGTAAATGGTTCATTTGTCATGGAAGGCAGTGTGGCGTGCACAGAACAGATGGTTCCCAGTAATTTTTCATTTCAAATGAGTCTGCGACTATTTAAAATGCTGAAACTTATTTAAATACATGAGGGCAGCAGAGGTTCTCCTTTCTTTTTCAGATTTTAAAACTATTTACCAACATTCTCTGGATTTATGTGAACTTTTAAAACAAGACGGATTTGGGGCAGCCATTGAGCTTCCTTTGTAATTGGCCAAAGTGACTGTAGTACTTTGGATAATTGATACAGCAGAAGCGGAGAGAGATCACCTTTTTTATTCCTCATGTTCTTGTGTGGAATGAAAGCCTGGTGCCTACATTACCCACAATCCAATTTAGCCACTAAGTGACATCATTGGAGGTAATCACATGCAGCTTCTTCTGGAGCCACCAAGTCTTAGTACTACTTTGTCCCGTATGCAGTAGTTCTTCCCAAGACCTATAAACACACTTTAATTTAGTAAAATTTGTATTTTTTTTGTTACCCTTTTAATTAAAGCAGTGATCTTGTTCATTCAAATACCCACACCCTCGCATTGCTCTCTATTAATGGTACATTTAAAACAGAACCATCACAGGGGGCAGCTCTCACGTGGGCTGCTTGCGTAATGGGTATTCTTTTAGGCGAGATGTTTGTTCTTTGATATTGTGAAAGGGTGTGCCCTTCTAGAGAATGGTACTTTCCAGGATGCAATGTACCATCGATATTGAGCAGCGTGGCACAGAGCTTTTTTAAAGTACGACAACAGACTTCTTAAGTCGTCACAGCAGGCGAACAAGATGGACGACACACAAAGTTGTCGAAAACACAAGCATCAGAAATACTGTACCTGCCTTAAAAGCTGTGGTTTTATGTTTATGGTGGGAATGTGTTTTAGGTAAGCCACAGTATGAGGCCACCAAAGCCTACATGCCAAAGGAGCCAGATGACTTGGGGCTGAAGCAGGCTGAGCTTGTCATCGTTTTGCAGACAGAGGAAGGTGAGGCCCTGTTTGTGTGTGAGTGCAAGAGAGAGCTTAATTCACATAAAAGCATACTAGAGTAGTTAAAAGGAAACATCAAATGTCTTTCTTCTTAGGCTGGTGCTATGGTGAGAGAATGAGAGACGGAGAAAGAGGCTGGTTTCCTGACAGCTGTGCCACAGAGATCACCGACCCAACTGCCATGGAGAACAACGTGCAGCGCATGAAGCGCCTGCGCAAAGAGACAAATGTCTGAGTGGCTATACTCTCATGGTGGACAAAATAACGGGAACATCTTCCAGTAGATTGGTCATGGCTCACAATATTAGTTTGTGTTGAGACTGCATTGCTGACAAATGATACCAAGCACAGGAAAATTGTCCTGAAGTCCATTAGCACCACACTGACGGACATTAGCCGGGATAGGTTCCTGGTTTGAATCCAGACAGTGTGTTCATGTTGCTTTTCGTTGTCACTGTCCAAACAAATAATTGAAAGAATCTTAAGATGTATTTGTTGCAGAGATATTGTATATTACGGTGTTTAGTCATCCCTTTAGGTGCAGCCAGTAATGAATGGACATTTGCAATAGCAGAATTTATTTGCAAACAGTGGGAATTGTACTTCACCTTTTCCTTATTGCCGTGAATGTAAATTTAAACCTTCTTGTTGAATCAAATGGACCTCGCATGCAGCCTAGGATTTTATTTAAACTCTAGGAGCTTCAAAACTCAATTATATTGTCTACATACATTATAGAATAGAAGCTGCATGAAGAAAAACCATTTAAGTATATTACCTACACATTGCTTACATCAGTCTTGATGTCAAATATGCTGTGTAGGGTTCTTTTTTTATCCATGTTATAGTGACCACAGAATTATCAAAGTTTTTGTAGATGCATGTACTGTGATGTACTGTGCCATTGATGAATTTGGTTGATTAACACTTAACTGCATCATACAAGATAACATTTGTCTAAAAATGTATATATGAAATGAATACTCCCAACTTATACAATGTAAAGTTCCATGGTTTTTCCATGGTTTTTCCATGGTTTGTGTCATTGTTCAGAGGCAATATACAGTACTTGAAAAATAGAAAGCCAACACTTGAGACAGTTCTCCTGGTTTCTGGACTTTTATTTTAGCTTGCATTTTGTTAAAATGTTTAAATACATAAAAAGTTATTTAAAAATGTCAAACTGACCAGATATCAAATTCCATTTTTTTCTTTAAAAACCATTTGGTGTAAAAACTTAGGACAGATTTAGAAAAACATTTGCTGTTTCCCCAAAACTTTTTGTAGCTGTCACATAAAAATAATGGAAAAAAAACAGGTCTGCATAGATTCTGCAGGCAATCGGTGGTAATCTGGTCAAATGCATGGTGCAAGCTTGTGACGATCGTCAAGTCAAATCTTTATTGCTCAGATCTTGTTGATGTTTCTTCTTGTTGTTGACAAAAAAACTGTAAGAAAAAGAAATTCGCAAATTAGTCAACTTTTCATCTGTATGGTGCATTCAGTCATGTGACGTGCAGCACCATGAGTTGCCTGAAAATGTGCATCATCACCAGATAGCAGAAAAAGAATCCAAAGCCCTAAGCTGCTGCTCATATGGAAAAGAGACAATAGCGAGAGGGCTCTACGGTGCCAGACAGTTTGCTTTATCAAATCCACTGCATGACCTCATGCTCTGAATCATCTACTACTGAGCCTAAAGAGTGCACATCACAAGCAAGCCAGCCTTACAAAACAAAATCATCTAGATGGCCATTCAAATTGGATGCAGTCTCCTAGTATCTACTGTCATCATACTTGACTGTCAGCTGTCTGAATAAAGATATAGCCATGCAGATGAAAAGGTCCAGAGTGTAGGGATCTAGAAAGGTTCTACTGGCAGGAAGGGAATAAAATCATTGCTTTCATAAGAATTTAATCGCCTGAAACTGAGAATAGTTTTCTTTACTTTAGAATGAGCCTTTTATATCTACAGAGTGAACAGGTCCTCTTCCACTAGATACCACTAAATCTCACACACTGGACCTTTAAGTTGTTGAAAAGGATTAAGGAGGTTAAGATCAGCTGCCATGAGGTTACAGACTCACCCGGACGATGGTAAAAGATGGTAGGTGCCGGTGGGCAGGTTCATTCCTACTCAGCCCCACCCTGCTGGGCCTCGGGAGCGGACGTTTTCTCTGCAGATGGGTCACCTCCTGTCTTGGCCTCCTTGGTTTCCTGGCCGGGTTTGCCACCAGTCTGTGGGCGTCTGCGGCGATAGTTGAAGTTACGGCGGGAACGCCTTTGGCGCGGCTGTTGGTTCGGACCACCTTCGCCGCCCTGATTCTCCTTGTCCTCCTCACCGTCCCGCACCGGTCTGGGACGGGGTGGACCCCTGGAGTGAACAAGCATAAGGCAAGGGGCTAAGCATGAAGTACACAATACATCAGCCACTGAGAACAGATGCAGTTTTAAAGTCACTTTTTTTTTTTAGGATGCATAGCTGCAATTTGAGGTCAGGCTGCAATAAAAGGAGAGCTTCTCTGGACCAAACAGGTGCCATTCATTTATTTAAATGCATTATAAAAGAGGTGACTTTCAGTTGGTGGACTCTGGACTGTCAACAGTCAGACAACCCCGTGCTTCACTCTCCTATTGTTGCAGCCGTGCTTCAATCAAGCCGACATGCAAACCTTGGTCTGAACCTTGGTCGGAAGCCTCTGTAGTAGTTCTGCCTCGCTGGTCTGTTGCCCTGGTCTGGACCTCCCTGGTTCTCGTCACCCTCACCTCCCTGAGGAAAACAGACCATCAACAGATGGCACACAGTTTTTTCCATGGCCACCATACTGGCAAACACACTTACGAACATTTTTTATGTGGTGCACAGTCCTCAGTTGTAATGAATCTGGCCAGCTTGCCATTTACTGTTGAGGCTGATTAAAGTGCAACATTTGGTAGCCCCAACATTAGGGTCATTTTGAGTCAATTTGCAAGATATTGGCAAGACCCCCGATACACCAAGATTAATTCTTTACAACCACGTGAGTGTAAGTAAGGAGAGGATTTGAAGTTGTGTATGACATCAACATATCAAGGGTCCCGACTTTGTCATGGGACTGCTGGGTGCCTGCTTCATGAAGGAAGCCCTGTGACGGCGTACCTCAGTCATCTCTCCGCGTGGTGCGTTGGTGTACGGGGGCCGTCGGCCGTAGCGTCTACGTACAAAGTATGGCGGATAACGCCGTCTTCCAGGGTAAGCGGGCCTGCGCTGTGTCTGCTGCTCTCCTTCGGGGGCGCTCTCTCCCCCCATCTCGGCTGCCTTTGTCACGACTGCCGTTGCCTGGCTCACCCTCTCCGTCACTCTGGTAGTTGTCTGGATATTCTCCACCACGAGGAGGGCCCCTTCTCCGGGGATAGCGCCTGTAGCGGTTCCTGTCAGCGGCGTACTTACTTCCCTGGACTGCAACGCCTCCTGGGCCAGTGACATTTGCCGCCTCTGCCCCCTGTGCACGTTGACATTAATTAAAAAAAAATGTAATAACCTGTTTAACTATCAAGGAAAATAAATTAACAGTGTATCTTTATAGTGGACAAAAATCTGAACTTTGCACTGAATTATTAACCAAAATCGAGCTTACCTTCTCTCCCTCAACTACATCAAACTCCACAGTTTCCCCATCTCCAACACTGCGAAGGTATTTCCTCGGGTTGTTCTTTTTGATGGCTGTCTAAAACCCACAAATAGTTCAAATGAGATTTTATGTTCAGAATCGTATGAAAAATAATCAACCAGAGAATACCACTACCTACAACTTACCTGGTGTACAAAAACGTCCTCTTTTGTGTCATTCCTAAACAAAAGAAGAAAATCACTTTCAGTTACTTATCAGCGGTATCTTGCTGAGCCATCGAATGCAACAATGTAGCTGTGGACACATCGAAACTGAACCAGCAAAGTGTGAGGATTAATTAAGTACTGAATGGAGCGACAGCATGGCGACCAGCAGACAAATCGTCTGCTCAGCTTTGTAAGCAAATAGAAGCCATAATAGGATTGGGAATGTTCCTTCACACACACACACTGATGATATCAGGGTCTTTAAGAAGCAGGGATGGGGGTAGGGTCCATTTACCTATTGATGAAACCATATCCATTCCTGACGTTGAACCATTTGACTGTACCCAGGACTTTTGTTGCTGCAAGGAGACAAAACAAAAACAATTCATCAAGTTTAAGATAGTCATTTCTTTTTTCAATGTTAAGAAAAATCAGTGTAGAGTATGATTGAAAAGCTTCAAACCAGCATCCCCCCATTTCACAGTAATCACTAAAGGACAGATGATGAAAAACCAACCATGGCCACAGATAATGGAGTATGATATATTTAACTAACAACTGTCACTCTTTTAATAGATCCTTGTGCTTAGGGGTGCCCTGCGCCAGCTGCACTTGGTGAGGCATAAACCAAGAAAATGATGAGCCAGTAAAGAGACATTATTTGTCATACAGATCGTAAGATTCCTGACCATTTACTTATATTTGTGTGTAAATACTTTTTTGTATGTATATTTATTTGTATATTATATCTATATATTTATTATCAGTGACTCCGTGTCATGGAGCTGCTTTAGTACGGCATATCAGCAGTGATGGGTGCATTGCAGAAATAGTACGCAGTGTTGGCTGACAGCATTTCAAAGTCCAACTACTACAGACCTACTGCCCCATTTTAAGCCGCACTGCTCCGCACTTCAGTGTTCACACGTGGTATAGTCGCGCCCGGGTACGTTAGCAAGCAGCATATTCAATTGGCCTGTTAGCATAGTAGCTAACTGGGTCTCAACCATGTGGTTGGATTAACGCCAGCAAGCGGAAACTGCCGCCGTACACGAAATGACATATCGTGACTAAACGCTATGCAGGGACCAAACCGAACTATATCCGTAATTATCGTAGTTTTCAACGCGCCGTCAACTAAACGGCGAAAGAACACCGTGAAACCATTCGGCGGACATTTTGAGTGGCCCCTTCAGCCATGTAAATAGCATTCGTTAGCTGGCTCGGCTAACGTAGCTTGGCTAGCCAGTGACCTAGCCCTCCCAGCTAAGCAGCTAGGCCGTAATGCTAGCCATAAATGTCTAACAAAATTCGACAACCGTCGACAGCTGTAATCCAGGGTATTAAGAGACCAGCACTAATATGGACATTTCGTTAACACGTGTTTGTGTATGCGTTTCGACCATTCTCGAGGGAAAAACTCCTGACATGGATCCAGCCGCTGTGGTTTGAACAAAGGGACGACGAGCAGCTAACGGCTAAGTGGGGAATGTAAAATAACTTCGTATTCCGCAGTGATGTGTGATTACTGCTGGAAAATGTAATAACTAGTGTTCACGTCGTAACTTCGTCGTAGCTTCGATGTCAGCTGATGATGTCCGTCTTGGTACAATTGTATCAAAGGGGGACACCGAGTTTAGTGGAGAGACGGCTCCCGGACCAACTTCAACGGCCGTGCATGTGACGGCCAACCGGCAACATGGCATACTGTGGCGGCTGTTGGACGTTGGTAGGCCGATGAACAGGAGAGATTAACCGGATAAAATTAACGGATTCACTCATAATATTCGTATATTCTCACAAAATTAGTACAATTCGGAGAAACTGTTAATAGTTTACTAACGTTACTGATATTAAGCCTAGAACCTAGTAGTGGCTGCGTTAGATAAGAAACGATAAAGACGATCTATCATCGGTTTTAAATTAATATCACTAGATAACATATTTCGCTAACTGACGATAGGATTTTTTAACCTTAATGAATCCTTAAAACCATATTTAAAACACTTTTTTTCAATTACGGAAATCCTACACGTTATATTCAGTAGGCAGGAAGGAGAAGGCTACCGTCAGCTAAATTAATACAAATAATTTGTCACCTGTTACATTAAAATATGATATACGCGTTAACGAGATTCTGACCGTTGTAACTCAACGGCCAGTTCAGCCGTCGATCGGATCGTTCAGGTTAGAAACCGTCGCTTTTGCGCATCGCCTGTACGGAGTCCCACACCACGTTAGCCATCTTAGCCAACTAGCTCATTTCCAGCAGTCTTACCGATGACCTTCTTATCCGCCGCGGAAGCAGCGGCTGCCGGGCTGGATGGGCTCTCCTCATCGGCAGCAGGCTGCGGCGGCTGTTGTTGTGTCTCGGCCTCGCTGCTCATGGTTACTACTGGTTGGTAATGGCTTCTGCCGGCGGTGGCTCTCTGCTATGTTTCCCGGTGCTAGATGGTAACCTGGGCCGGCGGTGGTGGGGGCTACTGCCTTCGGGCTCTCAGCTTTCCTCTTTCCGCTCCCGTTGCCGATCGAACTGGGCAGAATGAGAAACTGTGCCGGGGAATGTTCCTGGTCGTGGTCCCGCCCAACTAGTCTTCGAATTGGCTGGATTCTGGAACGAAAAGCAAAACGCGCTCCTATTGGCTGAGACAATTGTCAATTTTGTTTGATGGAAGAGTTTGCTATAAATGATTGGCTAAAGGATAATGTACCTGTCCATTCTCACCGCCCCATGGTGATGTCAAAGCCAGACCAGTGAGACAGATAACCGTGACACTTTCGGAACAGTGTCTGCTTGGTCTTCAGATGGACTTTATCAAAATGTAAAACCAGCAAACCATACTGCCCTGAATTCTTCTCATGCCATACTTGCATAAAATGGCGCCATTAAATTGTCTTAGAAGACAACCTGACTTTGAGATTATCTTCATGTCATGCTTTAATGTTAGGGCAAAGCAGGTTTTCACCTCAGTTGACTTCTGCTGAGCAGCTGTCACCGAGAGACCCACTGACATTTGTCCATTGAGAATTTAAATATGAATTGCACTTAGAATGCATTTTGAACAAGTATTCGGCTTTTGGAATATTAATTGTCATTTTGTGAATTGGGTGCTTGCCTTGATTGACTGAAAAGGTTGTTTGGCTGCCATCACTCCTGACCAAATATTAAATGCCTATGATCACTGCACACTGTCCCCATCTGCCCCATGTGCACTGAGTGCATCCCTGTGGAAATGTATTGAGGGGTAACTGACCTAAATTATGGAAAGGATTAGGAAAGCCTTAATATTTTATTCATGGTACATAATGTAATTGTTATATCTATCATTTCCACTGCATTGTCACAGTTGCAGGGGAAGTACCAGCCAAATATACATGATGCCTCGGAAGATTTGGAGTAGAGCTCGTTTCGGTGTGCAGCAGAACATTTTGTTCCCACCAGCCCATATGCAGGTTATCAATGGCGGCAGCTAAAAACTGAAAATAACTGGATTCACAATTCCATATCACAGGGTGGGAGTAGTCCTGCTGTTAGAGCTGGAATGTGATATTATTTGGAACAGATTAGACCCATCATGATTTCTGAATAAAGGTTATTTCAGGACACATTGCACCAATGATGAAGAATAACCATAATGATCCTTCACAATTTAAACACCAAGAAGCCATATTACAGTTAAAATGTCATATCATTTTGTAAAAGATGAGCACCACTCATTAGTTGACTGTTTTGTATGAAGGTCATTTAAGGCCACACTACACCCATGATAAACCATAACCATAATGTTATTTCCCTGTTTAAACACCAAGCATGGTATTCACTGATGTCCTGATATTACTCAGGATTCACAGGGTGGAATGTTACATCTGAATTGTTTCTTGGAAGATTACACTTCTTACATTTTAAGGGTGCACAAAAGCAGAAATAGTGACAGTGAATCCCGACATAATGACACACAATTTTGACACACACCTCTCGCATCGCCCTGCACAATAAACACGTTAAATGCAGTCATGTGTGAATTCAGAAACTCCACTTCCACTCGCACAGAGCAGACAGACCCAGACTGAGTGTGAGACAACCCCACCACAGCCCCCCCCACCTATTGTCATGTTAATGCCTCACTGGCACTGTTTATGAGCGCTGGCTGATGTGTGAAGAGCTCGCTGTTAATGGCCGAGCCCCGTTCTCCCACACAAAGATGGGCTTTAGCATTGACCCCAGAAAGCCTCCCCACGAAGAGACCCCCCTCCTCTATTAAAAAAAAAGAAAAAAGAAAAACCTTCTTCCTGCCTCTATAAGAACAGTCTCTCCATCTGAAAGGATTCTTTTGTGACAAGGGAACGAGGTCTAAGGCAGAAGAGGAACAGCGTGGATGGGGGAGGGGGTCTGGCGGCTTAGATTTGTATGGATGGCCGGGATAAGAAGAGGTAGCCATAAGTTCAGCAGAGGATTGCTTGGCGCTGGAGAGTGTGCCTTGGAGGACTCTCGTGCCTTTCACTGTAAAGTGTTTTCCTTCTTTGCTCCATGGCGGTGAGGTTTTGACTGATTATTACCCACTCTTATTTCTAAGCAGAACGGTACATCTTTGCACAATTCCTCACTGATAAAAAAAAAATCAATCTTGTGTTTTTTCTAACAGTGCATGTTACGCTTTGTACACAATGTTCTTATCATATTAAACAGAACTGAATTCAGAGCAGTGTGTGACTACCACAATTGGTTCCTTTAATAAACATTAAATGTGTTCAATTGAGTAAAAAAAAAGAAAATGGAATCAAAACAAATCAAAAATCACAGTAGTTGGTCATACTCTCCATGGCAACTGTTACTATTGTAATAAATGCATATATATTGTGAAACTACTCAACAGCAATTACAATTCCTCGTTACTGCCACAACTAATTACGCACGTAGACCAGGCATTCCCAAAGAGGGGCTTGCAGACAAAGTTGGCGTGCCATAAGGTTCAATTTGGCGCGCGAAATGCTTCTAGTGAAAAAAAAATCATAACATTTGTTTAAAAACATTATAATAATGTTTATGCAGCTTTATTTATTTTTTAATCAAAATGTTCTTAAAATACGTAGGATACCTAATTATTAATTATTTTTCATAAACGAATGGGGCAAAGTGACACTTTGCAGAGGAAGTTATTTAATTAAGGGAACATGTGATCCTAGTGCCATTTTGCATCTGAAGGAAACAATACAATACAAAACAATAAGCATTCCTGTTGGCGTAAATCGCAACATTAACTTGCAGTTTTGACCCTCCTAGGAAAAAGTTTGTGCTCCCCTGGTCGATACGACTTGAGTATTCAGGGCTGAGCAAACGATATAAACTCAGATATCCTCAACAATTTATTGATCAAATATGACACACAGTGTGACTGATTTAAGAATGAACCCATTGCCAACCATTTCCTTCTTTAGGCTTTGTTCTTATTTGTCTTTTAATAACAGGATACACAAATTACTTCCATTTGGACTCAGTGCACATTTTAAACAGTGAAAATTAAGTTTGACCAAATTTGCTTCAAACCTATATGATAAGTACATCCTGTTGGTACTTTACAATGTCCTCCAGTGTGCATCTCTGGACCAGGCATCTGTACAGGTAGATAAATGTGGGTTGCTGTTTGTTGAGGACTATCAAGTCACTGTGAGACACTACTTCAGGTACACAGAGGTGTGAAGTGTGGGCAAGCCGGATCACATCTCTCCACACTGTGCGATGACGATGGCGAGCTTGGGCTTGTTGTTGGGTCCTGTCATAATGTTCTGTTGGGAGGAAAGAGCCCACATTTAGAACAAAAACAGTCATGATAAAAATGAACTAAACTAAAAATGATCATTGCGCATTTTTGCATCAAACGAATAGTCTTATTATTTATTACATACATAAATATGACACAGTGCAATAATAATTTACTGCAACTGTCAATGGGTTTGAGCCACAGGTTGGATTCCAGCATAGAAATATTTCAGTCTGAGGTCTGAAACATCACTGGATGTAAACGTTGATGGTATCCTCCTCAGCTGAGCTCTAACGTTAGCTAAGCTCTCATCCATGAGTAGATGCACACATCCATCTATATTCAAAAGAAGGCCGACATCTCTGCGGTTGATATCTCCAAACTCACCATCTCACACCAAAACAATGGATGGATAAGTAACGCTAAAGGCATGAGGAACAATACGTACGTTTTAAGTTTGATTTTTAAAGATGAGTGAAATAATTAAGGCAGGTGTAAAAAATAGAGCAGGCCCTTTCAGTTTAAAAATATAGTTTTAACCATTATTAGTGATCTCACTCCTCTCAGCTTTGCTCTGTATTTTGGTCACTATACAGATCAGTCTAGAATTTCTTTACTGAAATAATATATTTTCATAAATTAATATAACAATGAGTTTTTACCTCAATTTTTCTCATGACCAGCAAGCCATCAACCACTTTTCCTGAAACGGTCGTAAAAAAAAAAAAAAATTAAACTCTGGCACAAAACAATTTAAAACAGAACTCTAAACAGATGCGAATGCACAAGTGATACTGTTGATTGACTCACCGAAGACAACATGCTTTCCATCTAACCAGTCGCATTTAGCGCAGGTAATGAAGAACTGACAACCATTTGTCCCTGGTCCACTGTTCGCCTGAGTAAGACAAAAAGGAATGAGAGAGAATGTTTTAAAACATCGGTTTGTCTGTGCTGGTTAGGGTTAAGACACTTTAAATTGATCAATCTAAATCCTACTGTCTATGGAGGCGGGGTCAACTGACTTTGAATTGATTAATCAAATCTTGATTAAACGTGCTACAAGGCACTATTAGCTTTTTATGAAACAGTCTGATGCCTCTGTATGACCATCGGCAAGAAGACTTGCTGTTTCTGTATGGTAATTATAGTTATACTTACTACAAAATCAAACTGATCCAGGTTGAATAAGTCATTGAATCAAAAGCATTTATTATGGCGGAGTGCTGAGGATGAATTGAGGGGTCTCACAGAAGATGCTCTGAAGCGTAGCGGTACGCTTGGTAACTAAAACCAAGTTCATCTAGTTTCACCATCTTTTTGTTGTCAACAGAGGCCGCCAGAGTTACCAAAACATGAACATACCTTACTGTGGCTTCAACTTATTATTTTAAAGAGTACAACACAGGCAGTAAAAGATTGCAGGATGACGCCAAACACCTACTTTTGGATGAAGTCAAAAGTACATAGATCTTTTCCCTGATTCAACAGTGCCCCTAACGTCTGAGCATTGATCTACGTACGTACCATGGACAGAAGACCAGGCGCAGAATGCTTGTACTTGAAGTTTTCATCTGCAAATGGGCCCCCGTAGATGCTGCAGATACCAGTTCCATCACCCTTCACAAACAGATAAAAAACATGAGATTGGGCTCACACAGTAGAGAGAGAGAGAGAGAGAGAGAGAGAGAGAGAGAGAGAGAGAGAAATACATCAGCTTCGGTGTGCTGCAATTCACCATGTGTCCACCAGGGGGCGGAAGGCTGACATAGGGTCGTTCTTCTAAGTTTGAAATTTTACTGCAGTTTGTTCAACATCATGGTAAGACTGATTTAATCTAATGAAGACAAGAAGGTATACCCACCAAAGATACCTCCCATCTTGTTGTGAGACGTGGGAATTCTTTTTTAAAAAACAAGGTATACCAGCTTTCAAAATAATACTGTCTTTATACTGTTAATAGGAAAAACCTTTCTTTGTCTGCCTTCACACTCAGTTTTCTCTTCTATCTGAACTCTAGGAGCTGTTCATTTAAAGGTTTAACTGGCAGAGTGATGAAATAATGTTGCATCCAGAGGATCAATAAAGGGGTGTCAGTTTGACCGTAATCCTGACTGCCATCTTGACATGTTCCCACAGTTTATTGTAGCTTTAATGCAACGTATAACAGCAAAGAATGACAGATGCAGTACGCTGAATTACTTTGTCACCCTAAAGCCGCGACAACAGCGCTAACCGGGCGGCAGAAGAGATGTGGATGAACTTACGTTTACAAAGTCGCCTCCTTGTATCATGAAGTCTTTGATCAACCTGCCAATGAACAGCGAAGACATGTCAGTGATGTCAGATTTATTGAGGCACGAGCTGTGCCCATAAAAATATACAATATACCAAAAGCCACATTACATTTACAATCGTGACACTTTGCAAAACAATAAAACATGATAACTTTCATTTTAGGTGAATAAGAACTGTAGCGGAAAATGAAAGTTGTCCTGTGAGTTTCTTTTTAACACGTAATTCATGTGAATGTATGTTTTATACATGGTGCATATGAATTGTTAAAAAACTAAATCTCACGGATGTAGTTCGATGATTCAGATTATTCAGTGTTGACAGGCTCAGATGCAACTGCACAAACAAACCAACTGGTTCGGATAATTGGAAGAAATGCTGAATATCAGGTCCAGTCCACCCCTTCTATAAATAGTAAGAAAAACATACGCAAGAAATAGCCTGAATGCCAGGGTTGACAGTAGATACTCAGGAGACAACCAGATTAAATTATTATGTTCCATGTTTTTTTTATTTTCATAATATAAAGTTACAGTATTTCGTTTTGTTTTACTTGTATTTGATGTTGACTGGTAGTATGACCGGTATCAGTGAATAAACGTGTGAGACGTTGACATGCTGTTCACTTATTTACTTCTCCCTTTGCAGAAACATAAACAGCACTTTTAAATAATAAAATAATATGAATTAGGAACTTTTAATTTAGAACTTTAGTGCAAATAATGAATTGCAAACACAACAGCTTGCTCGTCACTGGTGCCCTTCCCTCTGAACTCTAGCACTTTCTCTCAGGTGAACAGCTGTTCGATTTTGTGTAAAATATCACATGAAGGCAAATAGAGACATTTGATCATCTCTAATATCGGCCCAAGCCTCATATATAACAACTCTAAAGCCACCAGAGGGTGTGGGATTTCACTGGAATTAAAATCAATCAGAAAAATATAGGAAATCTTTTCAACATCAGCATGTAATGTGAGCTACACGAATCAAGCTGCCGTGTCATGTACCTGTGGAATGTGCAGCCTTTGTAGCCAATAGGGACGCCATCCTTCCTGTTGAACAGAAATGTGAGAAGGAACAACATCAAGTTAGCAGCAAAGAAAACAAACAAACTGTGTGGTACTACAGAACAGGGTTGTCTATGCAGTGATAGTTCTGACAGTACAATCAGGTAGGGACGTAGGGATGGGATTACTATGGTCTGGTGCATGAGCGAGGCTAGCCCAGATTTTATTTTTATTTTTATTTTTTTCATTTTTTGGAGACCTTTCCAGAACACCAGCTTTACTGTGACAGTCCACACAGACGGCCCCCTGCAATGAACACGCAATCTTCTTCACTCGGCTGGTTTTCCTGACCATTAACTCCATGTGCCTCCTTTGGTATCAACAGTCATTAGATTAGATTAGATTCAACTTTCTTGTCATAGAACAAAGTAACAGGTTCTTGGACAGCAAAATGCAATTCATCTTCTGTTAATTATTTACAAATGGCGATCTCTAACCTACTTGTTTGCACACCTGTCTGAACTTTCATAAACCAATTTAAGTCATAAATAATTAATAATAAAACAAGCTTCACATCATTCTAACAATAATGACTGAATAATGGATAATGACTGTTGATGCAAAAGGAGGCACATGGAGTCAGCACCCCTAAAGCTCTGACCCTAGAGTCGCCCCTGGTCTGCTGTCGTCTATGTTAATTTCTCTAGTTCCGCTCATTAGACCATTTCTTTTTTACTCTTTGCGCATTTTAGATCAGGTTATGACTCAGTATGATCCGGCTCACATAGTGCACTTGTGACTGAGACTTGGCACATTCTATGTGTAAATAAAAACTTGCTAGCAACATATGACAAATATATCCGCGGGGCATTTGGACTGAAGGCGCAGTGAGAGGACTGAGGAGAGATCATTTAAAATAGTGTAGTCCTCCCAGCATCTGACCGTACTGGATATAGCTTTTGTTGTAGGTGATTTCAAACATTTCAGTGGTAGTGTATATCCCTATGAATTTTATAGATAAATATTAAAAACAAACTCATCTTGACTTCATTTAAATGTTTTTTTTTCTTAATTCATTTTGTAAGATACGAGGAAGTGCATCTTTCTTTTCATCCTGCTGCACTCCCCCCACAGCGATTATTTCCCTGCTCTGGCTCTTTGCCACGCACCTCATTAAGTATATACACAGTGTGGCCAAATGATTCGTTTTCCCCAGCAGAAACCTATCGTGTCGATCAGGTTTCTGCTCATCCCGTAACCAGATTAAAGGGAACCAGGTTTCTCATTTTCATTTTTCCTAAGTCTGGTTTCTGCGAAATGCTGGGACTCATCAGATTTCTTCAGTGAAGCTGGTTCAATGTGGCAGGTTTACTGTGCAGGGTAATGAAGAAGTGTTTGTGAACAATCAAAGATCACCTTACCTGTACTCTCCGGTGCAGAACTGCCTGTAAGAGATGATGAAACTGTAAGTGGCGTTGTTGTGAAAACTCAGAAGTAGTTTCATACATGTAAACATATACACTTGTGATTAGAGCCCCATCAATACTGGATTTGTGTGTCCAACGCCGATAGCTATATTTGGGAGTAAAGAATTCTGATTTCGATATATTGGTTGATATTAGTTATAGTGGCTGATGTCTACCTGTTGTGTCATATCAATTCTACACTGGAACACTGATGAAGAGCTGGCTTGTGACATCCATCAGGTTGTAAGAATAAGTACTGAAGAAAATGTTCTCATTGAGTCGGTGGCTATACTTCTCCCGAAAAATGTTTTCCATGTGAAGGGTTATATTAAAGATTGTTTCATAAATTTGCATGATTGAATTTTGTGCTCTTTCAAATATAGTGTAATGAAGGGCTGAATGACTTAAGATACAAAAATGAATGAATGAAAAAACAAACAAACAAACATATCTGTGACAGGCTGATGCATCAGTCGGGCTTAAGGATGCAATTTTTTTTTTTTGGCCTTTGTATGGCTTTATTGACAGGACAGCTTCAGTGATGACAGGAAACAGGATGAGAGGGGAGGGGATGACACGCAGCAAAGGACCCCAGGCCGGGTCTCGAACCTGGGGCCGCTGCAACGAGGACAAGGTGTCTGTACAATGGGACACCTGCTCTACCGACTGAACTAATGGGGGCCCAGGGGTGCATATTTTAAACAATTTCTTTAATTGATACTTGGCTGCATTAACAATCGATTATCAGCTAATCATATGAAATATATGTATATGTATATATATGACAGTTTTCCATTAGAAAAAGGTTTGAAAAATGATCTTTGTTGGATGCAGAATTGGAGTTGGCGACATGAGGAGTTAAAAAAACAGATGAAGTTAACACCAAGCTACTTGACTGATGAACTAAAGACCACAAATCAATGGTTTTATTTTAATCACAAAGCTCCCGTCTGTCTCTAATTAGTCAAACAAAATCCAACCCATATTGAGGCTAGTAAATGGCTAAAATGTAATATCAGTCTGAACAGAATGCATTTCTTTATTCTATAATTTGCATATTGCTTGAATCTTATTTGAATACATTTTGTCATACCGGTATTTCATATTTTATTTTGATATATTTGAAAAGCAAGTATTTGTAATTTGTAAAAAGATCATTTTTAATGCATTTGTGCCCATCTATGATTGTCAGTTTAAATCAGTTTAATTCTTAACAGCGATTGATCGATTAGTGATTAAAAGGGTGTGTTTACAGGCTTTGGGGAGCTCTAATGCATAAGTGGACAAAAGTGTTATAAAGCCTTTCGCTGCTCCAGAGGAGGATGCATGTACTGTGCAGCTGAGTGCCACTGAGTGATATCAGTGGAGGCAATTTATCATTGTGGGTAGTGTAGGCACCAGGTTTTGAAACAGTCCATTGTTCTAGCATTGCACAAATTGATACATCAGAGCCAGAGATATCCCCTTTTTATTCTGCATTCTGCTTCCTTTTATAACCAGCTCACCACTGAGTGACATCAGCGGAGGCAACTGATTACATGCAGCCTCCTCTGGAGCCACAAAAGGCTTGATACTACTTTGTCCCACTCAAGGCCTGTAAACGCACTTTAATGTGTAAGATTGGTGGAGATCCCTTTAATCCTTAACATCCCTAGTTGGATTCTACCTGTGATATCTCTTTTCACTGACATTTCTTTAAAGCAGACAATATGATCCAAAAGCAATAATCTCTCCCCTTACCGGAAATTTTCTGCTGTCTTTGGAACCACATCAGCAAACAGCTCCATCTTCATCCGTCCTACCTCCTGAAAAGCAGTTGAGAAAAGAGTTAAACACAAACAAACAAAAAAAAAACATTTAGGACAGAAATGTATCCACACCTAAAAGAAAAAACAGGGCAAACAGTTTTGCCTCAGGCAAAACTAAACAGAACGAGCGGAAACAGGTCATTCTTGGTCCCACAAGTGTAACTGGTTCGTCCTGGCAGCATCTGGCTGGTGAATAACTAGTACAGGATTTCTTCTTGTCTTTCTTCCCTCTACGTCTCGCCTTAGATACACATTAGTTTATTCCTTTTACATCTCGCAGTGTTCTGTCGACTGAAAACATCAAGTCAAGTCTGTTTCATCTCAACAACGCAAGCCATTCTGTCACACCTCTGGCCACATTCTCCAGTGGTCAAAGCGTACGTAATCGAAGATGTGAGCGAGAAGACGCCACAATCTTAATGCAGCACATTAAATCCTCTATGAGGTGTGTGTTCTTGTGCGCTGGCAGGGTGGGTGTCTGTTCACCCAGGCCCTCCCTCAACCCAGAAGGGCATGCGAGTGTCGACTGGTATAACAATGTCCATGTGTCTACATCTCTGTGTGTGAACGCAGTCTGTGTGTGCTGGTGCAAAAAAAAAAAAAAAAGAGCGTTTTGTCCCTGTGACATCACTGCACTACTCTCCCTACACTCCACACACATGACTCCCAGAACGACCAGCAGCCATTAGATCTGTTGTCTTTGCTTTGTTTAGACAGTTTGTTTACAGGCAGTTAACTCAAATTCAGGAGCTCAGTGTTGACACCGAGCAAACAACCACGGATTATTTTATCTGCTGAGGAGGATGCTCTGAGCGTCAGGTGATAAAAACAGGTAAGACTTAATGTGGCTTAATATTAACAAATAATAATGACAATACATTTTATTTGTAATGCACTTTATATTTTAGCAATCTCAAAGTACTACAGAGGAAAACTGGCAAAGAAAAAATGTTACAAAAAAAAAATAAATAAAAGTAAAAATAAAAATTAGAGAAAGGCTTAACATGTGATACAAAGCTGCATCTTAATGGTGGAGCGTCTACATGCTGAAGAATGTATCCTGTTGAACCACATTTTTTTCTGGTGCTGGAATGAGGGTGGAGTTTAAATAAAAATATCATAACTTCAAATACACTGATACACTTGATTTTATCAAAATGCAGTGGCTTTCATTTAACAGACAAACTCCAGGCAGACTGTGGCAGCCACACCTACTTTCAGTCCCCTGCAGCTTCCTATTCCTCAAAGACTGGGAAGTTAATATTCAAACCAAGAGCAAACAGTCGCACACAGCAAACAAATTACACAAAGACACTGTGACAAACTGAGATAAAATTAGGTATCAATTAGCCTTTTTCAAACTTTGAAGAATCATATTTGTACCCTGTAGAGGTGCAACTGTGAGAGATGATTTGTAATTGTTGGAATGTCTTATTGTTTCGTTGACAGGCTGGCCGTTCTGTGTCTTTGTCGTCAAATTACATTGTTAGGTGAATAAAACAAACAGTTCTAAGCTATTGAGCATATTTTTGGGTCATTCCATACCAACCCGCCAAGGGCCTCCCAGTTCATGTCGCTGATCGTCTCAAAATAAATAATGTTGCAACGTCTATTAAATGTATGGGACCTTTCTAAATCTTATGGCTGTACTTCAGCATCTTTGTGATTCTTTGTATGTGCATTCCTAGCCTCAGCGATTGCTTTTTTATTCTCCACTGGATTGGTTAGAAACTTCCAACAGACTCTTAGGAAAATTCAGTCAATTCAATTAAACAGTTACTGCTGAATAGTTACAGTAGTCAAATCTATAACAGGTATCACAAGTATCCGTCATTTTCAAAAACTCATATCTCCACTTGTTTTTACTGTCTTGCAACAAAATTGTGGTTCTGTGTAGAATGTATCTGATCTGCGACATCTACAGTGACACAGATCTTGCTAAATATAGAGCTGACAAACAGTTATTGTTTTTGAGAAAATCCACGAATTGAGAAACATTCAGGAGTTGACAAGGAGATACCCTTTTGTAAAGCTAATTCAAATAGTAAAAAAAAAAAAATCTCCTCACAATGCAATATCAAAGTACAGACTTTTTTACGTGTTAAGGGGATAGAAACTGAGCGCCGCCTAACAATACTGCTTTTTCTACTTGTACCTCTGAGCTAATGCATACATAATTAACGCTGTTAATTAAAAGAGGCCGAGTACAGCTGGTCAAACACATTTAACTGTGCCAACCTCTCTACGAGATTTTATTAAAAAAACACTGTTTTCACTGTATGTCTAGGACACAATTGTAAGCCCAACATTCAACACTTGGTGTTTTTTTTTCTTGGGATTCTAGTGTAATTGTATAGGGATACCGTGCAGGTGAACAAAGGCTGCCGCAGGGTGTGGTTTAAACTGACAAGTATTGTTAGGCGGCACTCAGTTTCTAGTCGCGTTACCTGTTACAGGACATGCATCTCTTGGCTGCAAAGGAGGGCAACCGAGCAGGATGCCCTTAAGACACAGAAGGTGTGTACCTTCAGCTGTTGCTTTCACAATGGGGAGGAGTCAGAAGGAGCCGGCTCAAATAGGGAACTACTCCACCTGTTAACATGCATAGAAGAGTTCTGCTGCAAGCGTGAAATGCCTCTAACTTCCATCGCTGCAAGAGTTACGCGTCTGGATCTCCACTGAAACTCGCAGGACTGGGACAACTCCAGGCACAGAGGTATGGACTCCTCAGGGTAACGTTTTGTTACATCAAAGGGTTAATTCTTTTTTCCTATCGAGTAAAACTAATGTGTTTGAACCTGCTTTACTCGTCACCAATGCTACAAATCATGCAGAGATGAAATGCAGGAAATTCAGGTTGGCGCGCGCATGTGTTAAAATGAATACCGCTGCGGTAAGGTGGCAACATGGACACGACTAATACGCAGTTAGAGAACATTAGAAAGAGGACAGCATGTTTTAATTGAACATATTTCGTAACCAAAGGGACAGCGAGTGAGTCATCAGTGTTTTAAACATGCCTCCAATGTGAAGTTTGCTGCGGCTGGCGGCGATTTGATGTGGAAAACAAACATGGGAAGGACTCTGCTGGTGCTAAGTGCTCTACACTGGTCACACATTATGTTTTACTTCTGACCACACACACACACAATGTGAGATGTGTGATAAAGAACTGGTCTATTAGCTTGAGATATACCGAATCTGCTGGCCAAAAATGTCACCAGATCCAAATGTGACCTGCAACCCCCATGAAAATCTTTTCTTTCCTATAAACCTACTGAAACTACTGACCGTGGGGGCAAAATCCAGCTGCTGACTCTCCGTTCCGCTATCACACAACGGTCTACCCCCCTTCAATTTTTTCTGATTATTATTTAATTGCTCGTGGTGGCACTCGTCTGATTTCAGGCTGGACTAGTGCCGTTGCTACTTTTATTATTCATTGTATTATTACATGTGTGGGAAGCTACTACACTAAAGATTTTCACGTCTCCAGTCAACTCATAAAGTCAACTCATAAAGAGCCTGAGCATAATAAACTTTGCCTGAGCAGGTACCCATTTCTATTTAATGCTCCTGTGACCTATCAATCTCATATCAACTTAAATTGACGGCACCTGCCTCCCGATTTCTTCTTGTATAGTATCTTGTCTGGAATAGTCATGGACCAAAAGAGAAAATCTAACTTTTTGGAGTACTATCCCGGCAATGGTAGAGGAGACTACAGCCAGGCAATACATATGATTCAGTGGACTAAAAAGCAAGTTGACAAACAAAATTGCGTCGCTGCTGCAGGTAATGAGGTGGGGCACAGGTCTGTTTATTCCTCACACCCTATAGTTGATGATTCCAGTCGCGCTGGTAATAAAGCTCATACGAAGTTCTCCACATGCTTGGTCACAAATGCGTCCCAAACTGCGAAACCTCGGCATAACGAGCAGGAAAATCACCTAAGTCAAGTCGCGATTTTGTTTAGAGATAAGATCATTTCAAACGTCAAAGTAACATTTCATATATCACTACTTTTGTGTTTTTTGTGCTCAAGTCTTACTTAAAATCAGACTTGATCGTGAGGGGAGGCTGTGGACTCGTCTTCATGTTTTCTCTTGTTTCTTCGAAGCTGTCTAATGTTTGTAGAACCAAAAGTTCCTAACCAATATTATTCCGTCTTTCACAGCATTTCCTGGAGCACCTGCACACTGGGCTGAGGACTGTTCCAATAACATAAATGCTGCCCGAGTCATCTCCAGGAGCCACTCATACCGTCAAAATGCTGGCCGTTCTGGAGCAATGGAACGTGGAGTCCGGCTGCTATATGGACAACACTGCGAAGTATCTGTTACTGGTGCTGTTCAAGTTGGGACTGGACGCAGCAGTCTATTTCTTACGCTGCCAGAAGCTGTATAGCTCCATTTTATGCATGTGCAGCCTGTCCATCGTCCTGGCTGACTCTGTGGTGGCGTTTTCATTGGCAAGCATGTGGTTTCTTGGAGCTGAAAGATCTCTTATGTCACCCTGCTTCCTCTTGGCTCATGTCTCAGCGACATACGGCGCAGTGCCGCTGCCTATGATGTTCCTTGGTTTATTTGACTACTGTTTTGAAGACACCCACTTCTTCAAACAGAGGGCCTTCTGCAAATACCTGAGAAACACTGTGTTGATATTGCTGATATGGGTGGTAGCTGTCATTCTCTCCTTTTTTTCTGCCAACACTGAGCCGATGGAACTCGAGTATTCGACGCAGGTAAAGGCTCTAGTTTGTGAAGTAGAGGAGTCTCCGCTGATTACCTGCTTCACTTTGGTGCTTTTCACAGCAGTAATTTGTGCCCTGCTGCCCTTTTGGTCAAGTATTCCCAAGTGGCAAAATGAGGCAGACAGGTTATCTGAAATGAGGGAAGAACAAGAGAACCCAAAAAGCGACTTGTTCATCTCAACCAACTGCACAACAGAGACAAAAAGCAGCCAGGAGACTCATCTGGAGGAGATCAACAGGCCACGACCGCCTCTGTGGCTCAGTCTAACGCTGAGCTTTGCCATGGTTTGGATGCCTTATCTATTTATATCTGCGCTCTGTCTGGTCTTACACTTGGGGGTACCAGCCTACATCACTGTTAATGTTCTGTGGATGGAGTGCACCAACAGTTTACTGATGGGTGTGGTGTTCTGGGCCAAGAGCGACACCCTAGGGCCGTACAACCATCTACCAGAAAACGTGTGCTTGTGGCATGTTTACTGGCATTTGAGCAAAGGAACAGGACAACAGCAGCTCCCGATGGCTTTGTTCAACCCATCAAAAGAGAAGAGAACCACTCTCTTCTATGTGTGACACAAGAAAGTGAATGGAGACTTCATGGAAATGAGCGAGCATCTATCGCCCTCTTTTCACACAGAGACTCCACATTATCTCCGCAGCGAGGCCTCGCCAATTCTCCGCATTGGTTTGTCCACACAGAACCAGCTCCGGCGTGAAGCTGCACCAGCGTGTCAATTCATACAGCAAGCTGGCACTGCGGATCCAAAAGAGACGTGATGGTACATGCATGACGTTGACATCTGTGTAGTTTTCTTTCAAGGTGTTTCCCCCGGTGTGCTCCTGGTAATCTAAACATGTAGGGATGCTGTTTTCTGGGGGAAAGTTCAATGAAGTCTCGGTCAGGAGGGCTGGCCATCGTGGTGATTTTTTCAAGAAAGTAACTACAACAACACAATAGTTGAAGGAGACAAACACATGGCCAGTTAAAAGTTTTTTGACGTTTATTTTTTGGGCCAAAATGTGACAAAGAGTCGGTTGGACAGACAGGATGACAGACACTTTTCCACGTATAACTGCGGATTTTCTTTCCTCATATAAGTTGCCAAAGACACTACTAGTTACCACATTACTGCTGTTTGGTCCTGTAACGTTGTTTTGGGGGTCATTTCTCTTTTATTTGATGTGTAAAGAATCTGTTTTGCTGTCAGACTGTGAACACCATCAGACCGACACACCGGTCTTATCTATTCACACAGGTGCCGGCTTGCCTCTGCTGCGCCTCTGATACTACCTCCGGAGGCGCATCAGAGCCGCAGCGAAACTGTCACACAGCGGACGATGCGGAGAATCTGTGCATGATTCTTGCACTGACAGGGCAGTGTGAATGGCGCTAATGAATGTTTCATCTCTGAAAGCTGTGTTAGATTCTTAAACTGGCTTATGAACGACAGATAAAAAGCCTGGACACAGAAGTGCATCTCTCACCGCTCCTTCAGCACACGCAGAAGTGCTTTTGAGCAAAGAATTTAAATGTTGCCGTTGACAAGAGACTGATTTACAAGTCTTCAAAATTTGGAAGTTCCGTCCCAAAGTGTTGATGAAAGCTGTTGTATGAAGCGAAGCTTTGTGAACATTTGTAGAAATCACAGTACATTATCTGCTTTCCACACTCATTTGTACTCGTTTGTCATACAGCAATTTAAAAAGATAGTTTTAGACTTGAAGGAAATACTATGAGGATGCATGGCTGTCTGGTATGGCTTTCAAAGTGCTTCTTAAAAAAAAAGCCAATCTGTAAAGATGCAGCACCCGAACAGCAACTTAAAGGTGTAATATGTCAGACTGGCCGTCCTGGTGAATCTATTCTAAAAACAGATTTTAACTAAAATTCTGGGCTGCGGCTAGCTAGGCTATTTTAACTTAAGTTCTTAAATACTGCACACTTAAGGGACCTTGTGATTAAGTTATTTACTCAACTACTGTTTTCAAGGTCAACTATGAACTTTTTTTTTCATTAATTCCTTGGAATTTTAGACATCTGCGATTACATAACAACTGTGTCAAGCTCCATCTGCTGATGAAGATCAAGTGATATGACTGTAAGCTCCACAGAGGCTACAGCAACCTTGTCATAATGAAAAATGTGGTTAATTTTTTACTTTTACTGCTTCTAGCCTGAATTAAAAGACCCTGATTTATCTCAATCTGCTTCTTGTGACATCCCTTACTTCTGTGCACCAATCAGCATTTCGCAATATTTGACTCAACATCTAAATAAATATGGGTGTGCATGTTTGCTTATTTTACTAACACATGCAAAACAATCAAACCTAATCATACCACACCCACACAGTCCCAATGAAGCACCTGAGGCAAAATGTATTAACAATGACTATATTGTTGATACATAATCTCTATAGTAGGGCTGAGCAATATATCAATGTTATATTGTTAAAGCCGATATGAGACTATATAAGATCCTTGAGTTTGGATATTGTTAGTAAGTGTTGTCTTCTCCTGGACAGACAGATTTTACCTGAAGCTCAAGGTAACTAAATCCACCAAAGGCCTACTAGAACCAAGAGAAACAAAGAATCCTCATGACATGCTCAAATAACACATTTCCACTGCAGAAGTCTGTTTTCTATACCTCAACAAGTTTCTCCAGTTTTTCCACTGTGAGCACTAAAACACCCCAGAGGACGACTATCGACTAACAAGGACTAACAAGAGAAGAAGGTACACCAGCCAATGGAGGAAGTGAATCAGAAAAACATTTCTGATACATAGTACCCTGGATGGGCTATGTTTGCTACACGCACTGAAACATGCGATAAACTAATAGTTTCAGTAACTAATCGAGCTGAATTATATGCAATTCTTTTAAAATAAAAATCACATCAGGATTATTTTGACAGATATTGCGTATGTAATGTGTCACAATTTTTGTGTGACCGGTAATTTGTCTTTTTTAATGTGATCATAATCTATAAAAAATATATAAACAATGATGATTGTGAAAAGCTAGTCAGAGTATTTTAAACCATCTTTCTTTTCCACACCACCAACACCTCCTGCTACTGTCACATTAAGCAAATCTGTCTGGGACGTATCATCTCTGAAAAAATATTCAAATAGTTACTTTACATAATGGATATGAAAAACAAATGTGTAGGGTTTAACAGGGTAACCCTGCTTTCAAAATTACATTTCTGTTATCAAAATAAAGTAACAATCAGGTTTATTTGATGGAACTTAGTGACATGTTGGTTCAAAGTACTTAATGTCTTAATCATTTTAAAAAAAGGTAAGATTGTCAAAAATGCTGCTGTTGAAGTCTTTTTTCAATGACATGGTGAAGACAGTTTGACACAGGGTGAATGAGGTAGTTTCCATGGAGCTGAACGCTTTCTTGAAAGCCTCCACCTGGTTCCGGCAAGATGGCAGACTGAGCAGTTGTCTGTACGCAGAACACATGTGGAAAGTTCCTCAAAGTGAGTCTTTTTGGTCACTTCACCCCAACTAAATAATCAAATTTGACCATCTGACCATGTCAAAAGGACAAAAGCAGCAAGAAACCGTCCAGAAAACACAGAACGAAGATATAACGAGCCTCCAAACTACATCTTCTGAGACTGAACACGGCCAGCAGCGGAGACAAACTAAACCTTGTTGAGAAAAGTGACTCAACGCCACTAACTCCATCGAAAAAAGGAGCTCATGCTAGAAAAATGGGCTAAACAAAATCCAACCGCTGCTGGTGTGTTAGCAGCAATTCAAGCCCTTTCACTCCAGATTTGACACCCAAGAGCAAAAGATGTCAGAGTTTGACCCGAAGATGACTCAAACCAAAGTGATGAATGCGAATCTCGCTAAGTCAAGTCGAGTTCAACGCTACAGCGGTGAAGGAATGTAAGTTGAACATCTCTGCGTTGGAAACCCAGGTATCCATCCTACGCAGACAAATAAATGAGCTCACAGAGAGGTCAAGAGAACAGGACCAATACAAACGACATTCGAATTTGAGGATAAAGGGGATGAAGGAGAAGATGGATGAAGACATCAGACAGGATGTGATACCGCTGCTCGGGGAAAACGCTCCCGAATGGTCCCAAAAAATGGATGAGTATGTGGACACTGTGCATCGATCTGGGGAGGGTGGAGGAGAACAGAACACGGCAGGTGATTGGTACAGTTTACCAAACATCATCATAGAGACGGAATATGGAGGATGATCAAGAAGTCTGCGAGACACCAGGAATCCGTTTCACCGAGGATTTGACCAAGGTAGACAAGCAAGTTTATGCCAAAGAATGAGAAACAATTAGTCGTAAACATGGAAAGGCTTCTGAAAATATATCTATAATGTAGGGGTGTGTCTTTTGTTTGAACACAAGAGGAACACCCACTCTTTCTACCTCTAGCGTTCAGTTTTTATCCTTAATGTCTTGAAACACAAGGGGGTCTTAGGGACCATGCCAAGAGGAAAGCAGTATTCTTATTTTATAAGGGATAAAAAGCCCATTGCACTTTTTACAAGAGACACATCAATGTGACAATGCCATCTGCTGGTCAAACCAATGTGGAGAAAAGCTATTGTGCAGCCACAGTTCTGACCGCTCTGGTGGTGTGGCCATATGTTTTAGTAGATGTCCTGGGAAGTTAGTCACTTCTAAAGCGGATGACTTTGTTCACTGGCCTGCTGTTGTGATAAATATTGAAGGTACTTTGGTCATCCTGATAAATGTCTATGGTTTTAATAGAAATAGCCAAAACAAATTACTATTGTAGGAAGTGACAGACGTGATCACTGGATATAAAGAAAAATATTATACAACAAGTTTATTTTGACTAAATTTAAATTTGATGCCTGATTAATGACAGGATAGATATCCTTCTAAATATAGTACCAACCAATGGAACACAGTTTAATATTTGGAGGGACAGAAGTCCGTCAGCCAATATTCTCAACAGCTGGTTTCGAGGAGACTTACCCATTTTTGGATGTATTTTACTTTTTAAAATGAAATGTTTATTTAGACTTATTTATCCAGCCTATTCACTGGATATACCTGACAAATTAATCAATACAATTAATCAAGATAACTTCAACTTTATATGGAAAAATAAGTATCATTATATAAGGAAAAGTGATAGAGTGAAATGTGCTGAAGAAGGGGGTCTCAACACTATTGGCTTTGACCCTATGTACCGTTCATAGGGTTATTATATTATCTATTGGTACGACCTGATGCGTACCAATAGATAATATAATGCAGTAATTAAGGCAATCCCACAAGCAATGATTCTTTTAGCCAAAGGCACGCTAACCTATTCTGTGGTTATTCCACAAGCGCCCTCGCTTGTCACAAGTTATTAAGAACTATCCTCACTGCAATCTGTTTCCCCTCGTCCCTAAAGAGGAAACATGTTTTCCAAAAATTCCCCAACAATGCAATAGTAAAAATGAGATCGAGCTACCTCTCTAATCCAGTTCCTCCTCAGGCAAAAGAAATTCATTTTAAAGTGATGAATGAGCCCCACCCATGTAATGATTTCTTACGTCTCTGCTTATGTAGTTCAAAAACTAGGACCTTTTGGGATGCTTCAGTATTGATATCTTATAAGGATCAAAATATTCAGATTCTAACTAATAAAAACATTTTAAAAAATCATAACAATTTTGTTTTTTAAAGTAATGAATTGGGAAAAAACAATTGTATTATCTTGGCAAAGTATTTTATCCACATATTTTGTGGTTTTCAGTTTTCTTAAGACCTCTCCCATATTTGGTGCTTTTCTACATGAGATAAAGCTGTATAAAAATTTGCTAAAAGTTCCAAAATTAAAAAAGCCCAACATCTGTATTATTTATATGCCCTAATTCCTAAGCTGATTACAACCACTTGTGCTTTCTGTTTCTCATAAGACCCTTTATTTTTTTATCTACTTACTTATCTCGTACTTTTTTGTCTGTTTGCTACTCACGCTTAGTTAAGCCTATGTAATAAATATATGAACATGCTCATGATATGCCTTTTCTGACTTTCTGACTTGTTAATGTTCAATAAAGTTACTTTTAAAAAGCCTCTATCTCAATTAAACCTAACTATTCATCTTCTTACTGTGTTTTAAGTAAGATAACTCTGGACAGCCCTGGCGATGAACTGTCTAAAAGACTACCACCCGAGTAATGAATTAAGTTATATGTAATAAATCAGCTTCACTGAACGTGGTAGTCGTAGTATACCGTAATTACACTACAAGACGCTCACCACAGTACAAACCGCTAACAGACATCTAGAAACTGCACACTGCTCATTGTATCGTGTATCAAATATTCGTGTTAAGCCGTCCAAATACATCACACGTAGTTCCCCGGACTACAACTTTTAACTAATAGATGATATCATCATGCGAGGGTGGTGAGACGTGGTAACGTAAACTTAACGTGAACTGTGGTCACTGTTAGCTAAAAACTCTTTCTTCTACTCACCTGCCCACCGATGGTTATGTCAAAGAAGACAATCGGGTTGTTTGGATTCGATGGCTGGACTTGGATTGACATTGTCACACCTTTTGCGCTTTTAAAGACTAAATAAATATGCTTCTTCTACGTTTACACGAGTATTATTTGAACGAGCAACATATGCGCGGCTAGACCCGATGATTCTTCTTCTTCTTCTTCTCTCTATGTTCCCTATGAGGGCTTCTTCTTCTTCTCTTCATGTTTCCGGCACACAAGACGCAGCCAAGGCATGTTCCTGCCCCCCACAGGTCAGTGATAGAAGTTATTTGGATGCCTCAGATCTATGAACGTGTTCATGGCATTTTCTGACTGTATCTTGTTAATGTTCAATAAAGTAACTAAAATTTAAAAAAAAGCCTCTAACTCAATCAAACCGTAACTATTCATCTTCTTACTGTGGTGTAAATAAGTTAACTCTGGACAGCCCTGGTGATGAGCTGTCAAAGCAGCTCTCATCTAAAAGAACAAAAACTTAATGTGAACTATGGCCACTGCAAGATAAAAACTCTGTCTTCTACTCACCTGCCCACCAATGGCTATGTCAAAGAAGACAATTGGATTTTTTGGATTCGATGGCTGGACTGACAGTGTCACACCTTTCTTGCCTTTAAAGATCTAGGTGCTGTATCGTAGGCAACTGGACTTGTTTCAGTTTCTTGAAGACGTTTCATCTCTCTACCAAGAAGCTTCTTCGGTTCTAACTGTTTTCCAGTGGTTTTGCCATCAACAACAGGTATCTAAGAGCTATAAACCAAGGACATATTACTACATATCCATTTCATATTGGGATCATTTCATTGTTGATCACCAATACATTTAAGGGAATTTTTTTTTTTTTTTGTATGCATAAATTGTAACCTGCTAAAAATATGTTGGACTTCTGGCATAATATGTGATTTTATGACTGAGAATACTGATGAAAGTTTTGTCTTGCTTTAAGCATCGACACCTCACAAGCCTTTCTACCCAAACCAATATTACATAATCTTTTGTAAAAGCACATCATGATCAACTGTGTCGAAGGCTTTAGACAGACCCATAAAAAAGTGCAGCACATGGTTTATCTGGCTCTCAATCCAGATAAATGCAACATCTCACAGACATGAAGGTTTTTAGTAAGGGTTTTATTTTCACAATAAAACGTAATTTACAATTTACGTAATGCAAAGGTGGCTCCACAAAAATAACAAATGGCAAAGAGACTACATAGACGTGTCAATACTGTACTAAAACACCGTGATCAAAAAAAAAAAAGCAATAAAGGTGTCAACAGACTCTGGTGGGTCAGGGGGGTGATAAAACTAGCAAAAGCAAAAAGCCTTAAAGAAAGACAGTTTTATGTAAAGTAATATGGTTTCTTGACATTGATGCCGTATTCTGTGAGGGCAGGAGTCAGGTCCTCCATAGTCAGAGTGTACTTCTTATCCTGTAGAGTAAGGAGAAAAACAAATATTATAAATTATCAGGAATAAAACAAATCTGAGCACTTAAGGGCAGATGACAACTAGCACTGGTACCATCTTCTAAAAACACTCCTGTCACATATAGCATCATCAAAATATTGTATGAACGTACATTACATTTAAAGAACACATTCACAATAAGAGAAACCCTCACCTTTGTCTTACTCCTCGAGCTGCCTGAGGCAGTCCCCTTCATTTTACAGTACTGCAACGCATCATTAGCAATGTCTGAGATAAACTTCTGAGAGGCAAGGGAGATCAGACGGATTCTGAAGAAAGGAAAAAGAAAATCATTATTGTAGTTTTCCCTGTGCGTATATAGTCAGCCTGCGTCTGTATGCCTGTCTCCCTGTCTAAGATCTGATCAAAGAGTTCCTCTAATCTCATTTTGACTTTTCATTTTCACGAAACCATTACAGCAGCTATCCAAAAGGTGATGTGACAATAAATGTTCTACCAGGCTTAATTAAGGGTGGGTACTTTATGCTCATACAAGTCAATGAACACCAGTATGGACGATTTGTAGTAGTAGTACTAATTCATATTGTATACCAGCATACAGATATATAGTAGAACAGCTGCTTGACATTTTGACCTTTTCAAAATAAATTATATTCCCATTTGATAAAAGTCAGACAGGCATGGTGGTCAATTTTTCTTAGTTTGTAAAAAAGTTATTAGAAATTTTGACTCAGCAAACCACATAATCATATAGATTACCTGACTGAAGCTTAACTAAATTTAGACAACACTGCTGTTATCGTGAGCAGTAATTCAAACAATTTATTCAAATCGCTTTAGCGCATCATGCAGATTTTCCACAAATCATTATAAGCGTAAGGAAATATATTGACAATGTTTTAGATATGGTAATGATGCAATACTTCAAAAATACGATTTGTTTAATAACTTAATTGCTGATAGATTGACTTTATCATTTTACTTTGCCAAACATAGTTCCACAATCTCCTGTTTCAGTAGACAAACTGTGGCATGGCTCTAGCTTGTCCCATGTTACTGATTAAACACACTCCCTTTGTGCCTGCCTTGTTAGTTGCTGGTTATGACTAACTTCTGAACGGGACAACTAATAACAGTATTGTGATTTCTGTCATTTGCTCCCATGGGGTTTCAGGCAAATCCACTCACACTGAGACTTAAGGGTAACCTATACTTCACAGAGTCAATCACTGTAGAGCTTACATTCTTGGATCAGAAGCTTCAAAGCCAGCCCGGTTGAGGTAATAACCTGTAACTGCATCAGGAATCTGGAGAAGAAAAAAAGAAGAGAGGACCTCAGGCTGAAGAAAAGTATTACTGTATGTCTGCCAATCAGTGATGATCCACCAGATGAACTCTAACAAGAACATTTGCACAGCCGCTGACCACTGACAGAAACTAAAGGCATTGTCTGAGTACAGTGGTTGGTACTTAACAAAACTGGATTTTCACCACAGGCAGGAGCATATGAAGCTATCATGAATGACAACAGAGCTATGTCAACAACTTTCATATAATGCTCTGTATTGTTTATACCAAGGAAAATTATTCAGCAGGGCTTGATGGCAATATTGGATTTAAAGTATTTCTATGTCAATGTGATTTAATGCTCTCATTATTCAGTTAATTACTTGGATAATCCAAAGACAGACACACTGTACTCTTTGGATATGATATATAAAAATAGTTTCTTGGTTGAATTTTAATTTAACTTTGTGATGCTGATCAGTTAATATGGCTGGCAGAGTGTATAAAGTTGTTAGATGTTTCCAACATTAAACTTGAACATATGCAGTGTTGTGGCAACATTTTCCCATCTGTGAATGCAGAACTAAGTAGGTGACTGGCAAAACTTGTGTAACCGTTATCAATCGGCTGATTGCTTCCCTGATTAATTGATTATTTTAGTCTATGAAATAAAAAATATGTGAAAAATGCTCAAACGTCACACTTTCCCAGAGTCTAAAAGTGTCATCTTCACAAAGTTTATTTTGTTCAACCAGGAGTCCAAATCCAAAGAATCTAAGTAATACTACAATGAATGACAAAGAAAAACTGCAAATTCTAACATTTTAGAAGCGGGAACCAGCAAATGTTTGACATTTTTCTTTGAAAAATTAATGACAGTTATTCAAAAAAATGTTGGCCATTCATTTTCTTTCAACTAATCGATTAAATGTTGCAACTTTACTCACTGTGGGAGTGTACTCCTCCAGCTGCATGAGGAAATCTGCCAAGGGTGTGGTAGTGACAGCAGGCTTCACATCTCCATTGGTGATGCCACCAGGAACATAGACACCGTTGGAGACAGATGTGTCTGCTGATGGTGTCACGGCAGCAGAGGCTGAAACTGTAAAAGAAAGGTGTGGGATGACTTTAGGTTGAATTAAAGAAAACAAAATTGTACACATAACCTGCTGTATTTCACACATAATAAGATATTAGGTGTTTTTCTTCCAGGGAAAGATGTATTGCAGGATGTGCAAAGTCCAAACCATGTTTGTAGACAGGTGAACAAAATTCCAGATCTACACATAATAGTGCATTATAAATGTTTACCTTACTTACATTCATATTGTGACTGGAAAACAAATAATCTAAACTACGTATAAAAAGCTAGCTATCCTGCTGTGCACAAAAACATGGACACTGGACAATAACATTAGCAAAAGTCAAATAACGTTACCATTACTCGTGACCGAAGGGATGCTGCTGACGTTGGTTGTTGCATTATCATTTACGATACAGTTGCTTGAAGTTGAAGACGTCGTAGATGACACTCCAGTTGTGACAGACTGATTAACGTTGTCGATATTCATGTTGTTGAATGTTAGCTAACGCGCTAACCTTTGCTAGCTAGCACAGAGAAATTACCAAATATGACCAAAAGTGCGATCCCGTGCTATATAGCTCGAAGGATAGTCTTCAACAAAAGACTATATTGTGGAGTTAAGCTACTTTTGTGACTCAGAGAAGTCAGAATCACAGAATCAGGCACTAGTTAGCATCAGAAATGTTTGTTTCTTCCGTTCAGCAGAACGCTGATCTCACGCTGCAGAGCTAGCTGCGTCATGTGACCCTAGCTGTATGGCTCGGATCCGACGATAGAAGCCGAAGATCTCCGAGGACCCTCCACTGATACTTTTGATAATCCGCGGTAGCGCAGTTTTTTATTGTTTGTTGAATTGTGGGGTTATTTTGTTTAGCTGTATCAGCAGATAATAGGTATTAGATAACAAACAAGTAACAAATAATAAGGATTTAGTACCGCTACTAAAACTCTCTTTATCGTTTTCTCTTTGTATTTCAGCTAACTGCTAGCGACACGAGCTAAAATGGTACCTTCAGGTACTGTTGGAAATAGTTCTCCATATCAGTAGCGCGGTCCACCATGCTTTAATTAACATCACACTGTCTGTCATTTGACTGATTTGACCCCAATGACTTAAATGACACCTCAACAACCTTCATGACATAGACCTGTCTGTAGCCCAATGTGGTCTAAATGCCCGAAACTTCCCACCAGTATAAAGAATTGATAAAACGTTTTGGAGGAAAAGGGTGTAGTCTTTAAAATAACAGGTTCCGTGGACTGGTACTTTTATATATCACATTACCTGCATGACTAATAATTCCCAGGCGTTTAAGTTCTATATCACGGTGCATTTCTCTTAAACCACAAGTTGCCGGTTCCAAACAAGGAATTCACGAGTGTACGAGAAGCCGTAAATGCAGCATGAGGGCTGTGCACACTGTAGGGGGCGTTAGATAACTCTGTGACTGCTTTGGGGTCAGCTGTTTGGGTCGAAGAAGAGAATCACTGCTGGTGTTGTCATTTGCCCACTGGATGGATATGTTGCAGTCGTGTCTGGACATTGGACTAACGCGGAAGCGGGACAGACTGTTGTGACAGCTGTATGGGGCAAAACAGGTAATAAGCCAAACGGTTACGTCCTAAACTGACAAATATTGTTACCGGAAACACACTTCACATATTTTAAGGAGCTACCTTCATACAGCTCATTGTGACTGTTAGGGTCTTTATTCTGTTTTGTAAAGGGGTGTTTAAATTTTCCATTTAGTCCAAGTCAAATTATGATCTATCTGTATCTAGAGGAGTGTAAATGTATTGAATAATAGCCCAGATTATATGAAGTAAGATTTCCCTGACTGGGACTGTAGAGGGGATCACCTCTGACTGATGACTGTTGAATACCTCAGACATGTGTCTGTAAGCTTTGATTTGTGTTAAAGTTCACAGGGCTAAAAAATGACATCCCCTGTCCGTGTCATCGTGGTGGGAGCTGGCTGTCGAGGGGAGATCTACTCCCAGTATGCATCCATCCACCCTGAGCGTGTAAAGGTCAGGAGAAGTTAATGTAGTCAGCCTGATGTAGCCAACCAATCATTTTTTGTGGATTGTGTTCTTGAATTGACAGTATTGATCAAAATATATTCTGGCACCAAAAAATCTCTGTGGGCCAAATGATCCAAGATAAGATCAAGACAAGATACCCATGAAAGAAAACTAAAGTGTAACAGAAAAGTCAAGTATGTCACAGTTCAAATAGATCCTCAAGTCCATGCTGTCTGTACCCAAGGAAAAAAAAACGCAAATTAAATACTTGTATTTAGTTAGTTGCAATTTTACTTGAATAAATGGTCTGAATAACTTTCCACGACATTTACTCAACTTCAACCATTTCAGGTTGTTGGCGTAGCTGATCCAAGGAAATTTGCCCGAACTAAACTTCAACAGCAACACAAAATTGAAGATGAAAACATATTTGATGGTGAGCACAAAAATTACATTTAATTGTTTATAATTAATTAATTAATTAATTATCATGCTGAATTATTAAATGCTTGTTTTTTAAACTTTTTTTAATTTTCAAACTAGACTGGCACAGTATGGTTGAGAGAAAGAAGTTTGCAGATGCGGTCTTAATTTGTACCCCTGACCGCCTTCATAAGGTAAACATACAATATATGTTTATGTTCTGTATATATGTGTATCTCTCAATTTGTTGTCTTCTGTGAACACACCTCGTTATCTCTTGAGTTAGTCTATTTGTCTATTGAACTAGTATGTGTTCCCCAGGAACCTGCGATGGCTTTTGCGAAGAAAGGCTACCATGTTCTGCTGGAGAAACCAATGGCAGTGAGTGTTAGCTGTCATGAATGAAGAGTGTGTGTGTTCTGTGCTGATATGAATTTATGCCATATGTAAACAGACTTCCTTCTCTTTCCTCTTGTGTGTGTTTTGTGATGTGCTATATGTGAACATGTGACATTCTCTTGTGTTCAAAACAAATTTCTCCTAAGGGAGACAATAAAAGCAACTAACTAACTAACTAACTAATAACATAGTGCATAGCTCTAATATTTTTTTTAACTGTAACTTAGTAATAAGAGTTTTTAATTCTGTTCTTGTTTACTGGTGAAGTGTGTAGACATACACACTTCACTTAGTGACAAATAACAGGTGAGGTTGCAGATTGCGACCAACCCAGCACCCCTCACCCCACTCTTCCCTATGGTGGCCTCTCAAAACGCAAAAGGCCCTCTATAGAGCCACTGTTTGTCCGTTGTACTTTGTATATTTCCAATAAATATATCTATACAAAAAACCATTAACCTTCTTTGACTTCAGACAACTGCAGAGGACTGCACAGCGATCGTGGAGGCTTGTACTCAGAGTGGTGTGATGCTATCAGTGGGTCACGTTCTCCGCTATGATCCTCTCATCCACAAGATAAAGGTGAACACTTTCTGTCACACTTTCTCTGTATGAAACATATGACCATTGTTTTACAGTTTTTAGTTTAAAGATGTCAACTTGTTTACCTTTAAAAGTAATCCTGTAATTAAGTTTGGAGGTCTTATTAAGTAGAGCCCAGCTTGATTTTGGTGGCTTCACTTACAGAACACTGAATACTTTTTCTCACTGAACTGAAATCAGTGGATCTTTTTCTAGGAGCTGATTGATGCTGGAGTCATAGGTGATGTGATACACATTCAGCACCTTGAGCCGGTAAGAATGCAGATACAATAGAATAGAAAAAGAGAAAATATATATAAAATAATTCTCAGGGCTCTTCATTAAACCTCATTAATTAAACAGCGTGTGTGTGTGTGTGTGTGTGTGTGTGTGTGTGTGTGTGTGTGTGTTTGTTTTGTTTTTTTAAGCGAGGTGAACTGTAACACATTAGTTTTGTCAACCTTTTGTTCCAGGTTGGGTTTTACCACTTCGCCCACTCATATGTTCGGGGGAACTGGAGGAATGAAGCAGAGAGCTCTTTTGCGCTTTTAGCTAAGTCATGTCATGACATTGACCTTATGCATCACTGGGCCGGAGCACGCAGGTAAACCAATACAAAGAAGTCAATGATTAACTCTGTCTAATGTCCAGAGATTAGATGCATTTAACACTAAAAATAAATAAGTTAGTTGGTCAACTGGGTGTTAGAAGTGTATACATTTGTTGAATGCCTCTTTGCAAACACTGCTAGCAGGAACTAGACCCCTTACCCTGGTGGTTTTGTTAGACCACTCTCTGTGTTTTCAGGTGGACAAGCCTGTTTTCTGTGAGTTAACTCTATTTTTCCTGAGATTAATCATTTACATCACTGTTTGTACGGCCAGGTGTGTCAAAGTGTCATCGTTTGGATCCCTCAGCCACTTCACCAAAAAAAACAAGGTGTGTGGTCTGTTTACAGGTTTCCCAGTACAAAGAGGTCATCATTATTGTAAAGAAAACCATCAGCTTCTGCAGATATGTTAAGCAGAACTGTTTTTTTTTTATCATATTTTGTTCTGTAGTTTTACAAATGAATCCTTGGTATTGTAGATCTGTAAATGCTTTGTGAAACACTGATATCCCCCCAAAAATGATGATGATGTATCATATCCATGACAGTGAAGAACAAAAATCTCTACACTAAGCCTGAATCTAAAATGTGACTTTGCTTGTTTTCTGCAAGCCAACAGGTGCCGCGGATCGCTGCCTGGACTGTTCCGTAGAAAAAGACTGTCCGTACTCAGCACGCAAAATCTACGTGGATAGAGTGAAACAGGTTCAACACATGATTTCCACAAATGATCTACTACTCTTTACCTTGTTTGAATAATAATACTTTTGTTGCTATACATCATTTTACATGTACTGTCTTTGTGTCCTTATGTGTGCTAGGGTCACACCGGCTGGCCTGTATCAGTCATATGTCCAAACTCGTTCCCAGACATCGAGTCAGTCACTGAGGCGCTGAGGAATGGACCATACGGCCGCTGTGTCTACGAGTGTGATAACGATGTCTGCAGTAACCAGGTTAGAACACACTGGCTTTATACGACAATCATTGATGGCTTCTCTGTGACACCTCTCTTTTCCATTAACTTTTGTTTCTGCTTAAACTCAAATCCCTGCAGGAGCACCACTGCTGCTCTCACTGGCTCTTTTATTATTTACATTCTGTCCTGTTTCCAGAATTTGTATTGTTATTTACTCATTTAAATTTTGTGTTTCATTTCTTTTTTTATTGGTTGAAATCTGTCAAATAATTAGGAGATCATAGCCACTTTCAAAGATGTTTAACTGGAAAAAGAAAACCTGAAAATTCATTATTTACGTTTCTTTAGAAACAAATAGGTCATCATTTACATTTAATGTATCTCTCTCATCTGTTTGCACAGGTTGTTAACATGGAGTTTGAAGGAGGTGTGACGGCAGCCTTTTCCATGGTGGCGTTCACTGAGGAGATCTGCCAGCGAAAAACAACCATCTCCGGCAGCAAGGTAGGAAAGAAGTGCTATTGCTTACAATACAAGAATTACTTCAGCGAAAGGGAGCCAGCAGGGAGAAGATGCATCAACTACCAGCTCACAGAAGTGAGAGTAATTCTACCTAACCAAAACTGTTTATACATTGTAGATAGAGGAGAGTAACATAAAAAGTAAGTAGTTAAGTATGTGGACAAGTAAACGTTATGTCCATATGTGGTTGTTGAAGGTGCCATTCCAACATCACAGACAGTAATGTACTGCAGCAGCATTAAGTGCTCTCTTTAGGTTAATTAAGAAGCCTTGGTCTGTTGGTCAGCCCTGAGTAAGTGTGACGGAGTACTTTCGGCCATGTTGTGTACCTTGATATTGATATGTAATTAATCCAGTGTAGCACGATTTCTGAAATAACAATTGATGTTTACACAACTTTTAAGTTTTGAGAAAGAAAATCATTACTATATAGATGTGATGGCAGTCAAGAAAAATGTGTTATTCATTTAAGCTCAACTCAGCTATTATATTGCCTTGAAGGCCAGAAAAACAAAACACAGCACATAATACTTAAGCTCTTTTATCCTGGGGTAATCAAACAAAATAACAATGATATTGAAGTTGCCTCTGAGTGGATCCATCAACTGAGCAGTATTTTAATACTGAACTGTGTTGACAGGGGGAGCTGTCATACAATGGCTACGAGGTACGCGTGTTTGATTTTCTGACGGAGACAGCCACGAAGCACACGGCACACAAAAATGCCCCCAAGCACTTTGGCATGAGTGGACATGGTGGAGCAGACTACTACCTTATGGATGCCTTTATTTCTGCTGTGGCCGTGAGTGTCAGTTTTTCATTTTGTCAATGTCTAGTTTCCTGGAGAGCTTTTATTTTTCTCATTGGCCCACTCCAGAATGAATAGCTCTGATTTGAATCCTTACCTTTATATTGACAGCCGATCTGTAGAGATGAAGAATATTTACTGTAATTACATGTTTGTACCTGTAGGGGAGCCACTGACTCTATGTATACAGTTTAGAAGTGCAACCTGTGATGATTGATTAGCTGTGTGTGTGTGTTTCTGTGTTTTTGTGAGCGCAGAACAATGATCCATCCCTGATCCGCTCGGGACCTGAGGAGACGCTGCAGAGCCATTTGTTGGTGTTTGAAGCGGAGCGTTCGCGACTGGAGGGCAGGGTGGTGTACCCTGGTGACACTAGCCACAGCTAGACGACTGACAAACTATTCAACACAAAAATTATCTCACCTCAAAAATCAAACCTTGTAATCATACCTGAATTATTACAGACACAACTGCACCATTGAACAGGGGGCCAAATCTTGTAGTGTGATCATGCTGCTTTTTTAGTTTATATTGCTCAGGGATTTTAATACTACGTGTGTGTTTGAATGAGAAGGAGAGACTGAGTGAGCGAGTGAATCTGTTTTTAAATGTTGTAAGAATTTGATAATTTGTTGTTAATTGTTTGAGTAAGTAATGTTCATGTAAAGTATTCTCTGATTTGCTATTAAAAAGTTGGGAATCTACCACACACAATATGACTTTCCCCACCTGTGTCGGTATGTACAGTATATCTCAGGACATTCATGAATACTGACCAGTTTGAAGCCAGTTGATCTGAACTGGTTCTTGAAAGGCTTTGTGCTTCAATGTAAAAAACACAAAAAGAAAACAACAACCAAAAAAAACCCCACTACTGAGCTATGCAACTTAACTTACTGAAATAGATTTATTGAATTCATAAGTATCACTGGCAAGAAATACACATAAATATACATTAACTTTCAAACTTCTTTTAAATCCAAGTCACCATAAGCACGTTATAACCATATTTAGAAACCATACTTCTAAGAGCATACGGTATAGTATAGCTTGTAGAAATTAAAAGTTCAGCATAGACTTAGTTTCAGTGAGTCATTGTACTGTATCTAGTGGCAGCCCAAAGGAGCAGCATCAACTGAACATCAGGTCTGTCTTCTTTTTACTCTCAATCTGAGGAATAAATGAAAAAGAAAACATTGTTCTCGTGTCTGCAGGGATATATAATAAACATGAAGAAATTAGCTATTGGATGACAGCTTAGCATTGGAATATCAACAAAAAACACAGCTATATACTTTTATATAGACATAGACAGGTGTCATTTCATGACAGTTTGACAGAAATCTATATGTGGGCTACCACAGAATCGGAACTTATGTATTGTAAATATTTTTTGATCTGGAATAAACTTTTTTTTACTCCGTTACCTCCGGCAGCATTAACGCCACAAAGTCTTGGTCTGATTGACTGATTAACGTTGTCGATATTCATGTTGTTGAATGTTAGCTAACGCGCTAACCTTTGCTAGCTAGCACAGAGAAATTACCAAATATGACCAAAAGTGCGATCCCGTGCTATATAGCTCGAAGGATAGTCTTCAACAAAAGACTATATTGTGGAGTTAAGCTACTTTTGTGACTCAGAGAAGTCAGAATCACAGAATCAGGCACTAGTTAGCATCAGAAATGTTTGTTTCTTCCGTGCAGCAGAACGCTGATCTCACGCTGCAGAGCTAGCTGCGTCATGTGACCCTAGCTGTATGGCTCGGATCCGACGATAGAAGCCGAAGATCTCCGAGGACCCTCCACTGATACTTTTGATAATCCGCGGTAGCGCAGTTTTTTATTGTTTGTTGAATTGTAGGGTTATTTTGTTTAGCTGTATCAGCAGATAACAGGTATTAGATAACAAACAAGTAACAAATAATAAGGATTTAGTACCGCTACTAAAACTCTCTTTATCGTTTTCTCTTTGTATTTCAGCTAACTGCTAGCGACACGAGCTAAAATGGTACCTTCAGGTACTGTTGGAAATAGTTCCCCATATCAGTAGCGCGGTCCACCATGCTTTAATTAACATCACACTGTCTGTCATTTGACTGATTTGACCCCAATGACTTAAATGACACCTCAACAACCTTCATGACATAGACCTGTCTGTAGCCCAATGTGGTCTAAATGCCCGAAACTTCCCACCAGTTTAAAGAATTGATAAAACGTTTTAGAGGAAACGGGTGTAGTCTTTGTAGACTGGTACTTTCATATATCACATTACCTGCATGACTAATAATTCCCAGGCGTTTAAGTTCTATATCACGGTGCATTTCTCTTAAACCACAAGTTGCCGGTTCCAAACAAGGAATTCACGAGTGTACGAGAAGCCGTAAATGCAGCATGAGGGCTGTGCACACTGTAGGGGGCGTTAGATAACTCTGTGACTGCTTTGGGGTCAGCTGTTTGGGTCGAAGAAGAGAATCACTGCTGGTGTTGTCATTTGCCCACTGGATGGATATGTTGCAGTCGTGTCTGGACATTGGACTAACGCGGAAGCGGGACAGACTGTTGTGACAGCTGTATGGGGCAAAACAGGTAATAAGCCAAACGGTTACGTCCTAAACTGACAAATATTGTTACCGGAAACACACTTCACATATTTTAATGAGCTACCTTCATACAGCCTATTGTGACTGTTAGGGTCTTTATTCTGTTTTGTAAAGGGGTGTTTAAATTTTCAATTAAGTCCAAGTCAATTTATGATCTGTCTGTATCTAGAGGAGTGTAAATATATTGAATAATAGCCCAGATTATATGAAGTAAGATTTCCCTGACTGGGACTGTAGAGTGGATCACCTCTGACCAGAGGTGGACAGAGTACACAACTTCACTACTTGAGTAAAAGTACAGATACTCCTTGTCAAATATTACTCCAATACAAGTAAAAGTAGCTTAGTCAAAATATTACTTAAGTAAAGTACTAAAGTATTTGCTTAAAAAATTACTTGAGTAAAAGTATTTTAAAAATATCTCAGGAAATACAGGAAAGAAAAGTAGCTTTATTGTCATTATACAATACACTGATGCGATTCTTTGATATGAATTGTATAAAAAACATGAACAGAAAGTCAACTTAATCATTCGACTGCACTGCAACAGTTGCCATATTTTTAAACCGTATAAAAATTATGATACTACAAGCTCATACAGTTACGTTTAAAATGTTCATCTGCCATTTAACAAACATTAAGCTAGCTAACGTCAGTAGCTACTTTACATACTGCAACGTGCTTTTTCAGGTTGGAAGATGAGTTTTTGTAAGCCATGATATAATTTGTTCGCTGTAAGCACAACAAACATTTAATCTGAAACAAATCAGTTTTTGTGACAAAAATCTCAAACATGGGTTTGAGATAAGGCCACGGGTGCTCGGTGGAAGTTTCTCCATGTTTGTTTCTCCAGTTTCTTCCTCCATTGTATGGATTGTATAGCATGACGTAGTACAGGTACGGCAATACGACTAAGACAAACCATACGCGAATCAGCAGAAACAGTTTATTTTCTCAGAATATTGAAAAAAAAAATATATAAAAAAAAAATCATCAGCTGACGTAAGTTCAAAAGTAGCGAGTAACGAGAGCATCAATAGAAATGTAGTGGAGTAAAAAGTACAATATTTGTCCTTCAAATGTAGTGGAGTGAAAGTAAAAGTATCCCCCAAAAATAATACTCAAGTAAAGTACAGATACTCAAAAACTGTACTTAAGTACAGTACTCAAGTAAATTTACTTCGTTACTGTCCACCACTGCCTCTGACTGATGACTGTTGAATACCTCAGACATGTGTCTGTAAGCTTTGATTTGTGTTAAAGTTCACAGGGCTCAAAAATGACTTCCCCTGTCCGTGTCATCGTGGTGGGAGCTGGCTGTCGAGGGGAGATCTACTCCCAGTATGCATCCATCCACCCTGAGCGTGTAAAGGTCAGGAGAAGTTATTGTTATTGTTATATGTTATTATTGGATTGTGTTCTTGAATTGACAGTATTGATCAAAATATATTCTGGCACCAAAAAATCTCTCAAGATAAGATCAAGACAAGATACCCATGAAAGAAAAGTAAAGTGTAACAGAAAAGTAAAGAATGTCACAGTTCAAATAGATCCTCAAGTCCATGCTGTCTGTACCCAAGTTAAAAAGTGACGCAAATTAAATACTTGTATTTAGTTAGTTGCAATTTTACTTGAATAAATGGTCTGAATAACTTTCCACCACATTTACTCAACTTCAACCATTTCAGGTTGTTGGCGTAGCTGATCCAAGGAAATTTGCCCGCACTAAACTTCAACAGCAACACAAAATTGAAGATGAAAACATATTTGATGGTGAGCACAGAAATTACATTTAATTGTTTATAATTCATTCATTCATTATCATGCTGAATTATTAAATGCTTGTTTTTTCAAACTTTTTTTAAATTTTCAAACTAGACTGGCACAGTATGGTTGAGAGAAAGAAGTTTGCAGATGCGGTCTTAATTTGTACCCCTGACCGCCTTCATAAGGTAAACATACAATATATGTTTATGTTCTGTATATATGTGTATCTCTCAATTTGTTGTCTTCTGTGAACACACCTCGTTATCTATTGAGCTAGTCTATTCGTTTGTTGAACTAGTATGTGTTCCCCAGGAACCTGCGATGGCTTTTGCGAAGAAAGGCTACCATGTTCTGCTGGAGAAACCAATGGCAGTGAGTGTTAGCTGTCATGAATGAAGAGTGTGTGTGTTCTGTGCTGATATGAATTTATGCCATATGTAAACAGACTTCCTTCTCTTTCCTCTTGTGTGTGTTTTGTGATGTGCTATATGTGAACATGTGACATTCTCTTGTGTTCAAAACAAATTTCTCCTAAGGGAGACAATAAAAGCAACTAATTAACTAACTAACTAATAACATAGTGCATAGCTCTAATATTTTTTTTAACTGTAACTTAGTAATAAGAGTTTTTAATTCTGTTCTTGTTTACTGGTGAAGTGTGTAGACATACACACTTCACTTAGTGACAAATAACAGGTGAGGTTGCAGATTGCGACCAACCCAGCACCCCTCACCCCACTCTTCCCTATGGTGGCCTCTCAAAACGCAAAAGGCCCTCTATAGAGCCACTGTTTGTCCGTTGTACTTTGTATATTTCCAATAAATATATCTATACAAAAAACCATTAACCTTCTTTGACTTCAGACAACTGCAGAGGACTGCACAGCGATCGTGGAGGCTTGTACTCAGAGTGGTGTGATGCTATCAGTGGGTCACGTTCTCCGCTATGATCCTCTCATCCACAAGATAAAGGTGAACACTTTCTGTCACACTTTCTCTGTATGAAACATATGACCATTGTTTTACAGTTTTTAGTTTAAAGATGTCAACTTGTTTACCTTTAAAAGTAATCCTCTAATTAAGTTTGGAGGTCTTATTAAGTAGAGCCCAGCTTGATTTTGGTGGCTTCACTTACAGAACACTGAATACTTTTTCTCACTGAACTGAAATCAATGGATCTTTTTCTAGGAGCTGATTGATGCTGGAGTCATAGGTGATGTGATACACATTCAGCACCTTGAGCCGGTAAGAATGCAGATACAATAGAATAGAAAAAGAGAAAATAATGCTAAAAATTCTCAGGGCTCTTCATTAAACCTCATTAATTAAACAGCATGTGTGTGTGTGTGTGTGTGTGTGTGTGTGTGTGTGTGTGTTTTGTTTTGTTTTTTTAAGCGAGGTGAACTGTAACACATTAGTTTTGTCAACCTTTTGTTCCAGGTTGGGTTTTACCACTTCGCCCACTCATTTGTTCGGGGGAACTGGAGGAATGAAGCAGAGAGCTCTTTTGCGCTTTTAGCTAAGTCATGTCATGACATTGACCTTATGCATCACTGGGCCGGAGCACGCAGGTAAACCAATACAAAGAAGTCAATGATTAACTCTGTCTAATGTCCAGAGATTAGATGCATTTAACACTAAAAATAAATAAGTTAGTTGGTCAACTGGGTGTTAGAAGTGTATACATTTGTTGAATGCCTCTTTGCAAACACTGCTAGCAGGAACTAGACCCCTTACCCTGGTGGTTTTGTTAGACCACTCTCTGTGTTTTCAGGTGGACAAGCCTGTTTTCTGTGAGTTAACTCTATTTTTCCTGAGATTAATCATTTACATCACTGTTTGTACGGCCAGGTGTGTCAAAGTGTCATCGTTTGGATCCCTCAGCCACTTCACCAAAAAAAACAAGGTGTGTGGTCTGTTTACAGGTTTCCTAGTACAAAGAGGTCATCATTATTGTAAAGAAAACCATCAGCTTCTGCAGATATGAACAAACTGTTTTTTTTTATCATATTTTGTTCTGTAGTTTTACAAATGAATCCTTGGTATTGTAGATCTGTAAATGCTTTGTGAAACACTGATATCCCCCCAAAAATGATGATGATGTATCATATCCATGACAGTGAAGAACAAAAATCTCTACACTAAGCCTGAATCTAAAATGTGACTTTGCTTGTTTTCTGCAAGCCAACAGGTGCCGCGGATCGCTGCCTGGACTGTTCCGTAGAAAAAGACTGTCCGTACTCAGCACGCAAAATCTACGTGGATAGAGTGAAACAGGTTCAACACATGGTTTCCACAAATGATCTACTACTCTTTACCTTGTGTGAATAATAAAACTTTTGTTGCTATACATCATTTTACATGTACTGTCTTTGTGTCCTTATGTGTGCTAGGGTCACACCGGCTGGCCTGTATCAGTCATATGTCCAAACTCGTTCCCAGACATCGAGTCAGTCACTGAGGCGCTGAGGAATGGACCATATGGCCGCTGTGTCTACGAGTGTGATAACGATGTCTGCAGTAACCAGGTTAGAACACACTGGCTTTATACGACAATCATTGATGGCTTCTCTGTGACACCTCTCTTTTCCATTAACTTTTGTTTCTGCTTAAACTCAAATCCCTGCAGGAGCACCACTGCTGCTCTCACTGGCTCTTTTATTATTTACATTCTGTCCTGTTTCCAGAATTTGTATTGTTATTTACTCATTTCAATTTTGTGTTTCATTTCTTTTTTTTTTGTTGAAATCTGTCAAATAATTAGGAGATTATAGCCACTTTCAAAGATGTTTAACTGGAAAAAGAAAACCTGAAAATTCATTATTTACGTTTCTTTAGAAACAAATAGGTCATCATTTACATTTAATGTATCTCTCTCATCTGTTTGCACAGGTTGTTAACATGGAGTTTGAAGGAGGTGTGACGGCAGCCTTTTCCATGGTGGCGTTCACTGAGGAGATCTGCCAGCGAAAAACAACCATCTCCGGCAGCAAGGTAGGAAAGAAGTGCTATTGCTTACAATACAAGAATTACTTCAGCGAAAGGGAGCCAGCAGGGAGAAGATGCATCAACTACCAGCTCACAGAAGTGAGAGTAATTCTACCTAACCAAAACTGTTTATACATTGTAGATAGAGGAGAGTAACTAAAAGTAAGTAGTTAAGTATGTGGACAAGTAAACGTTATGTCCATATGTGGTTGTTGAAGGTGCCATTCCAACATCACAGACAGTAATGTACTGCAGCAGCATTAAGTGCTCTCTTTAGGTTAATTAAGAAGCCTTGGTCTGTTGGTCAGCCCTGAGTAAGTGTGACGGAGTACTTTCGGCCATGTTGTGTACCTTGATATTGATATGTAATTAATCCAGTGTAGCACGATTTCTGAAATAACAATTGATGTTTACACAACTTTTAAGTTTTGAGAAAGAAAATCATTACTATATAGATGTGATGACAGTCAAAAATGAATTATTCATTTGAGCTCCACTCAACAATTATATTGCCTTTAAGGCCAGAAAAATAAAACACAGCACATAATTAAGCTCTTTTATCCTGGGGTAATCAAACAAAATAACAATGATATTGAAGTTGCCTCTGAGTAGATGCATCAACTGAGCAGTATTTTAATACTGAACTGTGTTGACAGGGGGAGCTGTCATACAATGGCTACGAGGTACGTGTGTTTGATTTTCTGACGGAGACAGCCACGAAGCACACGGCACACAAAAATGCCCCCAAGCACTTTGGCATGAGTGGACATGGTGGAGCAGACTACTACCTTATGGATGCCTTTATTTCTGCTGTGGCCGTGAGTGTCAGTTTTTCATTTTGTCAATGTCTAGTTTCCTGGAGAGCTTTTATTTTTCTCATTGGCCCACTCCAGAATGAATAGCTCTGATTTGAATCCTTACCTTTATATTGACAGCCGATCTGTAGAGATGAAGAATATTTACTGTAATTACACGTTTGTACCTGTAGGGGAGCCACTGACTCTATGTATACAGTTTAGAAGTGCAACCTGTGATGATTGATTAGCTGTGTGTGTGTGTGTTCCTGTGTTTTTGCGAGCGCAGAACAATGATCCATCCCTGATCCGCTCGGGACCTGAGGAGACGCTGCAGAGCCATTTGTTGGTGTTTGAAGCGGAGCGTTCGCGACTGGAGGGCAGGGTGGTGTACCCTGGTGACACTAGCCACAGCTAGACGACTGACAAACTATTCAACACAAAAATTACCTCACCTCAAAAATCAAACCTTGTAATCATACCTGAATTATTACAGACACAACTGCACCATTGAACAGGGGGCCAAATCTTGTTGTGTGATCATGCTGCTTTTTTAGTTTATATTGCTCAGGGATTTTAATACTACGTGTGTGTTTGAATGAGAAGGAGAGACTGAGTGAGCGAGTGAATCTGTTTTTAAATGTTGTAAGAATTTGATAATTTGTTGTTAATTGTTTGAGTAAGTAATGTTCATGTAAAGTATTCACTGATTTGCTTTTAAAAAGTTGGGAATCTACCACACACAATATGACTTTCCCCACCTGTGTCGGTATGTACAGTATATCTCAGGACATTCATGAATACTGACCAGTTTGAAGCCAGTTGATCTGAACTGGTTCTTGAAAGGCTTTGTGCTTCAATGTAAAAAACACAAAAAGAAAACAACAACCAAAAAAAACCCCACTACTGAGCTATGCAACTTAACTTACTGAAATAGATTTATTGAATTCATAAGTATCACTGGCAAGAAATACACATAAATATACATTAACTTTCAAACTTCTTTTAAATCCAAGTCACCATAAGCACGTTATAACCATATTTAGAAACCATACTTCTAAGAGCATACGGTATAGTATAGCTTGTAGAAATTAAAAGTTCAGCATAGACTTAGTTTCAGTGAGTCATTGTACTGTATCTAGTGGCAGCCCAAAGGAGCAGCATCGACTGAACATCAGGTCTGTCTTCTTTTTACTCTCAATCTGAGGAATAAATGAAAAAGAAAACATTGTTCTCATGTCTGCAGAGATATATAATAAACATGAAGAAATTAGCTATTGGATGACAGCTTAGCATTGGAATATCAACAAAAAACACAGCTATATACTTTCATATAGACAGGTGTCATTTCATGACAGTTTGACAGAAATCTATATGTGGGCTACCACAGAATCGGAACTTATGTATTGTAAATATTTTTTCATCTGGAATAAACTTTTCTTTACTCCTTTACCTCCGGCAGCACTAACGCCACAAAGTCTTGGTCATCAAGGAAGTATGACAGGAATGATTAATTCATACGTGCAGCTATTTCAAGCATACACCAAGTAACATTCAAATATGCTATATCAGTAATCTTTGATCATCGTATGTGATACCTGCACACTCTGGTGCAGGGGTCGCAGCAGCAGGTTTCAGTCGGACAGCTGGGGCAGTTCGTCCCAGGAGCTGCTCTGCAATGGTAGTGAGACTGTCCTGGAGGTGAGAATGGTTGAGAATGAAGGTTCATCCGTGTCTAGGCTCACATATTCCATTGTTAATTTATTTTATCAGATATAAAGTTGCTGAAGGCTCTCAATATGTAGAAGTCTGAAACTAAGACTACAGACCTTTTTAGTCACATTTTGACATGAAAGACAGTAAGTGAACACTTTTTCGGATCACATTAATTAATGCTCCTTACCTTAATGGAACAGAGCCTTTGTTAATGTCATTAGTAACACCTGTGTTTACCTACTGGTTTGTTTTTAATGTTGTGACAGCATCTCAGTTCTTCACTGAGATGGTGTTTTCTGTCCACATACCCACTTGCTGAGCTTTTCCTGGAAGTGAACATAGCACAGCAGCGAGAGAAGCTCATTAACTCTGTCCTCCACCATTTTCAGTGACTTTTTGATGTCTTCGTCCTGGATTCCATCAGATGAGCCCAACTGGTCACAGCTGCCATAGCTGACCTGAAGCAAGGACTTGACACCTTTGGAAAGTAGTTGTAAGATATTTAAAAAATGACTACAATGTAGTAAACTATTTGCAATACTTGATACTTATTTATGCATACTTTAGCTGTTCTACTTTAGTTTCGCTGATTTCTATCAAAACCCAGCTGCCGTTGTTATCTTACATAGAACAGATTTACATGAATAAACACAGCTGGCTTTTGCTTCTGTGCATGTACTTATTTTATTGGTATCTTCAACTAGAGACGATCTTGCAATGAGATCACACGGGCAGCACTGCCCGTGAACACATCAGTGTTCTGACCAATGACAACTCAGTTGTGATCACCACATACAACACTTCTGGTTAGGTGGGCAGAAAACCTCTGTTGCGTTTAAGCTGCCATAACATAATGTCTCTAACTTTAGTTTGAGTTACATTCAAACCACAAAGCAACAGTTATTCCAGCATTGTGTATACAGGTTTATATTTTTTCTAGTGAGAAAAAAGAAAAACTATGTGAAGAAAATAAATAATGTTATGCAGTTGTGCTCGCTGCTGTACCTTCTGTGAGCTGATCTAGGAGCTTTTCCATGAACTGAACACGTTGCTGATAAACTGCCAGCTGTTGCTCGGTCGCCTCTCGTTTGATAGCAACTGTCTGCTGTAGAGCCCGACACTGCTCCTGCTGCTTCTGCTCTTCAGCCACACAGGTCTCTCTCTCACTGCAAAGCTTTTAGTCCAAGACATAATGACAGACAGCGTATAACTGCAGTGATATTTCTTTCTATTTGTCTCTCTCTTCACCTCCCAACACAAACATACACAGATAACACCAACCTGAGAGTTCTGTCTTCGAATGGCCTCTGCTTCATTGCGCTGGTAGTTGACAAAGTTCAGTAAAGTGTAGCTCTGCTCCTCCACTGATGGGAATATACAACAACATAATGTCATTGCTGATAAAATGCAGAAATGCCATTAATTACATAATGTTTACAGAGGACCTACCTTGTATGAAGTTCCTGATCAGTTTGTCCAGGTTGATTTCCCCTGTCTCTTTGAGGATATATTTCATAGGATCCTCAAACTCTTTCAGTTCCAGTCCCTTTGACTGCTTACGCTTCTCCACTATGGGAACAACAGTGAAACTGAAGTGAACACATGACAAGATTCTTACTTTGCCTATCATACCCAGTTAATGAAGCTTGCTCCAGAGTTGCTGTATATAAAGAATGATGTAAAGCATTGTTTTGGGCCCAAAAAGTTCATCAGGACTGAAATCAAAGACACTTAGTTGTGGTATACTGTAGTAATGTGGTAATAGAAAATACAATAAATTATATAATTAATAATAATCATAATATTACCGATCAGCATCTAATCAGAATTGAAAAAAGTTTTACTCCTAGAATAAAAGATAAGAAGCAAAAGAAAAGCCTTTTTTAAATCTCTTCACTAGGCGTTCTCAGTCATGTAGTGACGTCTCCTGATCACAAGGTGTCAGTAGTTGATTGGATTGTGAGTCAACACTCCACTAACCTGGACTGACATTGGTCTGCTGTGCTCAACAGTCTATGACTGAGGACTAGAAGATAGCTCTGCAGAACTGATGAAGGATTTAATGACCTTGTAGAAAAGGTGCAACAAACTGGAGAAAGCAAGAATCTGCAGTACGCTTTCGGGGAACAGAGTGATGATAGAACTTTGTACACTCAGGTTGCTGACGCTTAAATCTATGAAATAATATTTTGATTCCTACAAATGCACGTTATGGTTTTTGGTCACAGAATTGTAATTGCAAAAACTAATTTTGTGTCAAAAGCATGACATTTACAATCACCTCCTCTGTGGTCGACATCATGGCTGTTGCGTGCTTTGGCCTTTGTCTGTAAGAAAGCTTTTAGGTAGCCGTAACGGGCCAACTCCGGTTGCAGGTTCTTTGTTTGTTCAAAATACTGAGCAGCATCTTTTGCATTCTGGTCTCTCAGCATCCTCTGTGTTTCGTTTATCTCCACACTAGATGCAACCATAAATTGACAACAAATTAGACAGTTATTCAGAGTGGATGTTCTTTAGCTTCATTAATCTAATGCTCAACTAAATGAGAAACTGCTTCTTTATAAGCACTGTTGTTACTCCTAAAATATATCCAACTTCTTTCAAGTACCTGATGGAAAAAAAAAAAATGAACATGCACTCCAACCTAACAGAATGGTTTACCTGGCAGCAAAGGCTTCAGTACATTTAGTCATCAGGTTACCAGTATCCTTGCAAATTGCATGGAGTTCCTGAATGAGATAACACAGAGTAAACTGTCTCAAAATGATTCCTTAATTAGCCATTTACTGGCCATCCGACATCAAGACATCTACACTATCAACATCAAATTCTTGTCTGGGTCTATTCCAAAACCTCTCCAGCAGTGAGGAGGCTGTTTAATCCTCTAGTGTAATTTATTAAGTAAGAGGAATGGAACCATCGTTCTGGTACCTCTTCCTTTGTGTTCCCCCAGTTGCTAAATATCTGTAGCATGTATCAGCAGCAAAATTCAAATCTCAGGTCTGACTGATGTCAAGTCAACCTGCCTTTTCCAGCTGGGACTGAACATGTAGGAACTTTTTCTTCTCCAGTTGCAGTGTCTTCAGTTCCTCCCTCAACTCTCCATTTCTGGACATCAGCTTATTGAAGCATTCGCTACCCTTGAATAGAAACATACTGTTTGAAGTCATGAAGTTGACGAAAATCTCATTTAAATGTATGTGGATTGTCAGTTTAAGACTAACCCTGTGCAGTTTTGTTTTTATCTTTCGTAACTTGATGTTTTCAGATTTCATACTGCAGTGTGTATTGCCCCCACCAGACCTCTGTCCTACCAGCTTCCTCTCCCATTGCGAAATCTTAAAACAAAGTCAACAAGCAGGGCCAACTTCAGTAGGATCAAATCAGGAGGAATTCACTGGGCTGCATTCTGTGTGAGGTCCCTGGGAAAACTGCTTCACCTGATCTCTCAGAGATGCCACTTTGTCTTTTTCCGCTTCCATCTCCTCAACCACTCTGCCTTCCCAGGCCAACATGGCAGTAGGATCTTGAACATCACGGACATCAGTACAGTGGTTCAACCAACTGAGGTTGCGTAAAAACCCTTCATGTTCATCCTGGAGCCTCTGGATCTCTTGTCTGATCACACAGGGACACACACAAATTACACACAAAGTGACCAGAAATGCCCTTAACTTTAAGATGAATGTCTGCATATGAATCTCATATGGTTTCTATAATCCCATAACTAATCTCTGTAAAATGTCTGGTACTGCCAAGAATTGGTAAAATAAAGGGACACTACTTACTTGTGTCTTTGGATCAGGCCTTGAGTTTTCTTAGTATATTCCCGCTTGGATCTCTCTGTTCTACGGAACTGCTGCTGCAGCTCGGTCAGGTATGTCTCAGCTGCATTATAGAAAGACTGTATGCTGATATACTGAAGCTGTGTCCGCCATTCAAAACTACTGTTCAATCAATTATACATGGGGTTTATGACAGAGAGAGAAAGCATGTGTCTAGCATTGGTACTGTGTGAGATATACTCAATACAGAGCTAATGAGGGTATTGTGACTCAAAAAAGTTTATTAACTTTACTCATTATGTTGAACATAAACCTCTAGTAACATCATTAACACACACATGCATCTACCCGTGTCACTGATCGAGACTGGGAGTTAACATTAACTAACGTTAGCCGTGTTGATCTGATGTTAAAGCAATGTGAGCAACATGACTTACTACAGGGTTCCAAAAGCAGTCTCCTGACAGGAAATGATCGCTTCATGCTGAATTATGTTCCGCTCTGAGGTCTGAGGAACAAAATAACGTTTCTAGAGTGACGCTTTTTTAAACATGGTGACAGTAACGTTACAAGCTAAAGGTACACAGTGAAATTTGCAACGAAGCGAGCACAGCTGGGTTTAATTTCAACTGACGTTAAGTGACATACGTTGTTGGCCACTGAAGTTAATACATAATACTGCATTAATTTAAATAATATAGAGTTACTGGCTTTAGTATATTAGCTACCTCCTTTAGTGAGGTTAAGTACTTAGCTTAGTGTTGAAATTGTTAACAATTCCGAATCAGCTAGCAAGTTCACTAACTGAAATATCGTTAGCTAACAGTAACTAGCAAAAACGTTAATTGGTTTCGGTGCGTTAACGTTACTTTTAGCTAGCCTCGGCTCTCTTAGTGAATAACTCCAGATAGCTAGCGTTAAAAGTAAAAACAAGTCCTACCGTTACAGATGGAGATGTGTCAAAACGTGCTTGTTTACCGTCTATGTTTGGCCAGTACGCTAGCAAGTTAAACTAAATCAAAGCTAATGTAGCTAACTAACTAGGATTAAAGCACAACCTTCAGTTAGTTGTTATTTTAATTCCAAGCTAGCTGGCTAGCACTCTTTTGTGTAATGTGCTGAGACGTTAGCAGTTTGTTGAGGCTACATCATCAGCGACATAAAACAAATACAATACAATTAAAAGTCAATTAAATTAAACATTTTGTAGCTGTGATAAAAGTAGGGTTGAGCAATATGTGCCTAAAGATGCTATTTGTAACATTGTCGCAGTAATTACAATACAATGTCAAATGAATACTGCATACTGTTTGTAAAGGCTTGATATCTAGTTTAAACCATTCTATTAATTTACAACATTAATGAATGCGTGTTGACTGAAAGAAATTAAACTGTTCCCGTACTGGGAGCTAAACCAAACTGGGTTCAACACCCGGTGTTGGGAACAGGTTCATCTTTCAGTAAAATTCCATTAAACATTAAGTTCTTGTACTTCCATAGTGTGTTCTAAACTAGGCATCAACCCTGTACATACAGTACACGGTTACTACTTTGACCCCTGTGTAGACATTTGACTGTAAATGGTGCTAAAATGTTAAAAACACACATAGAAATAAGCACAGGCCAGCAGATAAAACAACATCTTTACTAACCAGAACCAACATAGCATTACCAACTCGCCAGGAGGTGATGATGCTTACGACTATAATTGCTAAAGATGGTTTTGGATAGCAAATTGAGCTGCTAACTGTGTACTGAAACCAATCAAAGATTTCTGCGTGGAGGAAAAATGTCCTCAACAGCTGAATCTCATAAGGGGTTCCCGTAATCCTCACATGGGATTCATCTGTTGGCGCCCTTTTGAGGACTGGATTGCAGGTTTATACTTGCTGACATGGATAATGCCCGCAGGTATCTTTCCAGAAACAGCTGCTGCTAATTATTTTATCATCCGCTATCATCATGTTTTCTTTCTTCTTTTTTTATTGTAAGCAAAGCTAAACAGTTAATTACAGTGCACAGTCCTTGAAATATAGTCTGACTCATTTTTTGCATAACAGTAAAGGTAAAACAGCTCTACAGTTTTATCAGGATATCACATTCCTTCATGGAGGGAGGTGTCTTTAATTACCCTCTGAACACAATAATGTCAACAGCAGCAGCACACCATTCCTGGACCTTGCAACACATTCAGGATGACTAATTCTGGAGTGTGTCCTAGAGTCCATACTCCCATGTGGATCGCATTGTGTTTCTGGCCGGACTGACACAGTTATAACACTGCTGTGGCAAGAAGGGCGTGTAGAGAATGAAGAAATGACGAAATGATTGAATCACAGAAAAACTTTGACCTGGTGCCAGGACGGGATTACAGCAGCCATGCTGGCACTCCTTCGGGCAAAGCTTCATTTTCCATTTGATGTAATGTGCACGGTAATTCTCTGAGTTGTTTCTAAACAAACCACAAGCATGTCTTTTCCGACAGAATGGAACCAAAATGAGTAATTGTTAACTTCTGTGACCTTTTTTCAGAGTTACAGAGATCAAGGAGGAGTTCCCCTGTCCTGTCTTTAAGAGGACGATTGGTCCTCACAAGAACAGGTTAGACACACACAAACACACACACACACAGTCCAAGAGTGGCGACGTGCTCCTGGAGACAAGTTTGCAAACTGAGTCAGCAGCTGTATTTTTTAATGACTCAACCAATCCACCGCAGAGCCCTTTCGTTTCTAAGAGCCCTGCCCTCAACCCTCCCTCACACACAGGCACGCACTGCCTACGTTTACGCGAGGGCTTACCTCACCACAGCATCACTTCCTCCCACTGTACTAGTCTACATATGGCCAATAGCAAAAGGAAATATTTTCCAAAGAGGTAATTAAACTTTCAGTGGTATTGGAAAGTTTATGTAATTATCTATTTCGTGTTTTATTTTGATCAGTTGAGTCTGTTTTCTCCCATTATGTTTTTTCACCTCCCTTTCATGCTTGAAGCTCTATTTTCTTTCTTCCAATAATGATATATGATATAGACTGATCGACGTGCTGTGACGGGTGATATGGTGAATTTTCTGCCGGGCTAATAATCCTATGATCCTCCGAGTCATTTACTGTATGAATCAGTCATGTCGCCAGGAAGAGACTCCCACGTCTGCCTTGAATTTTCACAGACTCTACCTTTTTTCATTCAGTAATAACTAGTGGGGGTTGTAACAATGTCCCACTGCCTTTTTTTTCTTCCTCACATGACAGGCATCTGAGAACAAGGAAGTGGAGGAGGAAAGCAAGGAGTGGAGCAGTGAACTGTACAACACGGTGAAGTCTGGCTCTGTCGGTGACTCAACAGGAAATGATGGAGCGGGAGTAAGTAAGGTGAGAGAAGGAAGGGGAGGAGGGTGGGAGTTAGATAAAGTGAGGGAGAAGAAGGAAGATTGGCTCTGTCATGCCTCAGGATTCTGAGCTATGTTGTGGGTAAAGACAGACTAATAAGAAAGATCATGGTTTTCTGAGGAAATCTGCAGTGCGTAAAAAAAGACAGATGGCCTCGTCATTTCTCCTCCCCACTACTCTTCACAATAGAGTCATGACGTGAGCACACACACATAGTAAATAATCAGCAGCCGAAAAACAACATTACCAAAATTGACTATGTTCCGTTGCCCTCCTAAAAGGAGCTCTGTGTGTTATGTGGTGAGTCAAAAAGACTTTGACCTTAGAACAAGTTGGGAAGACAAGCAAATATTGACAGTCTTACTGTCACATCCGGTTACCCAAAACAAATAACAGCATGTGTCCATGTCCTGGTGAGCAATCTTATGATAGTGCAAACCACTTGTGGTTTTTACTCTGATGATGGTTTTATGCAGCGATTTGTCACTGAGGAGCAAAATAATATGAAGAAATACAGTCAAATTCATTGCCCATATACAGTTAAAATGTAAAGCTTATGTTCTCCCTCCTTTATACTCACTCATTGCATCTTAAACTTTTAATGAACTGGAGATCAACTTCACAGGCCTGCGGAAGGCCTCCCGCTGGGCCTGCAGACCCTCTGCCCACATTGAAGCCTGAAAGCTGCCCGGGCCTCCAGCGCTGCATCCTGGGCAAAGAATCACTCTTTTCATGCTCTGGTCTCTGCCATTCAATGAAGCTGTCACCATGAAATCAGATGTCACAGGGTTTACTTCCTCAATCACTCCTTTGCCTGCTGACTCAGTTTTGTTTCTCCCTGTTGGTAGCCTGGGAAAAAAAGGGTTTTCTTTCTTGTCCTTTATATAGGGATCGCACCACCACACATTAAGCTGTGTGTTTGTGTATGTGTGTGTGTTTTCCACCTCTAATCCGTTACTTTCCTCGTAGCTGCATTTCATTCAGGTGATACGTTAGCAGCCTGAAATGCTATTTGTGTCATTTAATAAAATGCAAATCAATTTAGCATAGATTTCACGGAGGGTATTTTCTTTTGACCCTCAGTGTAGTTCCTGAGCTACCCCCACAATCAAAGGCAGCACAAACATCCTTCTTCAGGCTGTCCTCCTCTTCCTCGCGGTGGCTGCTGGCTCTTTGATAACTGAGCTGTCTCCTCACAGGATGAGGTCAAAGGCCGTGGTGCGAAGCCCACTCAGAGACATTTGAGGAGCCCGATTCCTTCCTGACGCCTCCAACTTGTCAGACCCAACAGCAAATCCATTAAATTAAAGCAGATTAATCGAAGGGTGTGTTTTTCAGATCACATATAACTCTACAGAAGATAAAGTCTGAATGACTACTGATTCAGAAAGTAATTCAAACTTTTGTAAAGCTCTTATCCCTATTTATATGACAAACTCCTAAAGAACATATATCATATGTATCACATCCCCTGTTTGGCCGTTTTATTGTTTTTACATGAAAACATTCAACATGACTGTTTCTTGTCAGGCTGAAGGAAGTGGTGGGTGGTAACAAAGAGATGTAATAAACTAGATCTGAGAATTTCACAACGATTTCTCTCTTTTCACAGTTACTGCAACTTCAGTCTGGAGTTGGATGACGATGCCCCTTTTTTCAGCTCTGGCACCCTACAACAAAGCTTACTCAATCATTCCGAAACCCTTGATTTAACAGATAGGAATTTTAACCTCTTACACATGTAGCATCTGTCTGCAAAGTCCTTTTATATGTTTCAGCCACCAACATTGATTCACAGGACCGACAGCGATTAAAAGGAATGTGAAACTCAAACATAAGACAGGTCGACCGTGACTCTGAAAACAGACACAGGCTTGTCCGTCTGCACAGAGCTCTAATTACTATTACATGTTTGTACACAGCTGGTTCCTCTATAAGAGAATTCCCTGTGTCACCGTGTCAGCACATCAACCTACACAAATGTATTTACCATAGAACACGCATGTTAACACCTACTTACTTCATTTCCTATTCCAGCTTTGGACGTTGTCAACTGAGTGGTGGGCAGACATTTCTCTTCTGAGATATTGAGATCTGCTCTAGTGATCCAGCTTGATGATGATGTTTATTCTTACTCATTTTTAATTCCTGCTTTAAATTGGATATGTAAGATGTGGCCAGAATTTTAGTTTAAGACAATTTTAAAAATGAAGTACTGTTATCAACAGAATGTGAAGAAACAACAGCGCTGATGTTTCTTCAAAGACGTCTATGTATGTTGTTGCAGAGATGAGAAGCTAATATGACAACCAGGAAGAAGCAGCCATCGCTGTCGCGTAATACCACCGTGTACCTCAGCTGGGAGATTTATGTGAGTGGCGAGTTCACTATATTAATTAGTAAACAAAATTAACTCACAAAGTTTGAAGTTTTTCCTGACAAAACAGAAAAATGTAACCATAAACTGTCTGAATTAGCTTTTTCTGAGCTAAGAAAAGATTAACTGCCTTGTTAAAGTGACTACGAGGAACTTTTAAGTGTTTATGAAACAGTCTTGTGATTCCTCTGATTATAAATGACCTGAAACAGCAAACGAGACCATCAGCGAAGAGACTGCTGTTTTTATATAGTTATTATTAATGCCTGTGCTCGGGTCCGATCACATGTGTCACACATAGAATCATAAATACATCACCTTATCGCGATCAGTCCTGCAGTCTCTTTGTCACCTGCTTCCAAAACAAATGCAAGCACCGCCAGCACATGTCAGCAAAGATCTTTACGACAGATCGGACCACTTTTGTCAAAAGGGGCCGCTCGGATCAATAAAAACTGAAAGTTCCTCATAGTCACTTTAACTCTTGGTAACACACACGTCATTCAAAGTCAACATGAACAAAATACAACTTGGTTTGTCTTTCCATAATCACCACTCAGTTCACTGAGTAAGATGTTAGAATATTCTTGCTTTACACACTGTGTTTGCTGCTTGTAATCCAGCCAATAGGGCCACTAGCTCCATGGCTAACAGAGCTAATTAGCTAAAGACAGCTATCTGCGTCCTAACATGGCCACAAAGAGTTTTATAGTGAGCAGCAGTTAGTGGTTATGCTAACCGCTGTATTTTTGTAGTTACCTTTGAATTCTTGCCAAATCTGACAAATTACACCTTTAACCTTGATGTGTCCTGTATTTTTATCCAATTGAGCGCATAAAGGATCATGAACAGCAGGCCTTGGGATGTGTCCAGCTTTGATGGACCATCTTAAATTTTGCAGCAGCATGAGGGAGTTCCTTAAAGCAATCCATCACATCTTTGAAAGAAGCACAAGAAGGAGGAGGGGTACAGATGTGGGAGGTGGGCTTTTGACTACACTGACAGCTGTGAGGGACGGAGGTCTCTCAGAGCAGGAAATGACTTGACCTCCCCTGTGGGAGACTGGCCCACCCCGACAACAGCCCCCACAGCTTTGAGCATCCTGGGTCACCACCGGCGCCCACAGAGGGCAGTGAAGCAACAGCAGATCAGCCACGGGCGAGAAAATCTGCTGGTCCTGGCAGCAGAAACTTCGTATTGGATGGTGTTTTGTCACCGAGCATAACACAATACTTGACGAGAGGGATTGTGAGTGTTGAGTTTCAAAATCAAGATGTGAGTTGCACCATTACTACTCCTACATTTGTTTGGTACGTGACAACTGACAGCTACTATTCATGTCATTCATGTCACACTGGAGTCATGTGCTACAAATTGCTGCATTGCACAACAGGAAGTTGATCAAACCGTTTATTTGCTAAAAAGTATGAGTATTCCTTAAGCAAACAAATTATGTCGGCCGGAGAGGGACGTTCAGTGATTGCACCAATAGAAGCCCATTGCACGTGGCGTATTTATTTTGTGGGTTTATATACTGTAGGTATACAGTTAGGGCACTCCTTAATTCATATATGACCCTGTGGATTTTATTAGTTTTACAACAGTGGAACAACCGAACAACAGAACAGAACTGGAGGAGGTCACAGGTCATTGGCATCGCTCTTAAATTTTTATCAGGTGGTTGCATTATTTAGTGCTTAACAATATTTAATGAGGATTTATTTGGATTATTACCACAATAAAAAGATTATTTGGCAGTCTGGAGGAGGACTGTGGGCTCAGTGTGGTCTGGATGGCTAAAAGCAAGAATGGTCTGCACTCACTTCCCTGTTATTTTCTCCTAAATGGCCTCCTGTATTGTCCTTCTGCCTCTCTCAGCGTGGGCGAAGACAAACACAGACAGTGAACTCCTATGTGACATGGAGGCTTCAAAACAAGTTTGCGTCCATGATGACCGGGCTGACAATCTCGTCCTCGTTCTTCTCTATCAGTCGTATATTGTACTTGTTCCAGAAGCCACCCACACACACTCTGACTCCCACACAGGTCAGACCAAAATTGTTTACTGCCTTATGAAGGGCAATTTCCCATAGACTCATTACACAAGATAGATTAAAATGATTCTAATTCTGGAGGTCCCTGGGCTTCGTTGCTATTGAGTTACTTTGTGTCGGGAAACATTGATTTGCTAAAACTGGAAATCTTGCTTTCTTATTAATGAACATTCACATAAATTATCTTGAAATACTAAAACTAAATGGATAATAGATTCATGAAATGCTAAGAGACTTCTGCTCTAATTAGTCACATGTCTGTTAATTTCCACAGGTTTTCTGCTCCACCGGCAGTGAGGACACATTCTGTGGATGGTGTCAACTGGACCTGACCTGGAGTTTCTGTGAGCAATACTACCACGTATATTTTGAACCGAACATCCACTAGAATGACAATTTATTTGGTTCACAGTGGTGGTGGGAGTTTTTAGATCCTTTAGGAATATAATACTCCATTACCAATCAAAATACTGGATGTGAGTAAACGTACAGAAATAGTAGCAGCAAAATTATACAAAAGGACCAAAAGTAAAATGACCAATTATGTTGAATGATCATGATATTTGATTATTTTGACTTAGTAATGGTAAAAAAGAAAAGTTATTTATGTTTGTTCTGTAATTTAATCGAGACCATTGCATTATATTTAATGAGATCATGTTTTGTGTCTGTAGAATTTAAATTAAAAAAAATCACAATAATTCCCTCTGAAAATAAGTGGAAGAGAACAAAGTCCCAATTATTTAAGTAATGTACAACTTAAATAAACACAAATGAAGTCCCAGTTAATTTCCACCACTGTTTGTTTATGAGCCACAGGCTACGTCTCCTCTCATGGTTTGTGTTTTTCGGGGTATTTTTTCCCTTTAAGAGCAGCTTGGGTGGAGTTACAGTACGGTGCCCGGGGTGCTGGTTGCATTTATAAGGAGATGTGGAAAACCGCGTCACTCTGACAAAATGAGTTTCGCCTCCCAGCTTTGTTGACAGAGGAGGGATGTTGCACATGGTTCAGTTTTCAGTGGGAGACGAGCGGCTCGTACTCTGCTCATAGATTATCTCTCTGTGGACGGGAACAGATCGAGATCGAGCCCGGCTGTACGTGATGGACCAGAAGTCTGTGTTTTCATGGTAAGACTTCATTTCTTCTTAGCAAGGAAAATAATGTGTTAATCGATGGGAAATGTGGCTTTAAATCCACTTAAACCGATCGACCAGGGGCAGTTTTATGTGCGATCTGAACGGGTGAGGCTGCTCCTCGAGCAGCAGCGGGCTGTTCCGCGCCGGGAAGTTCACGTCAAAACGTCAGAAGACTCGGTAGACTTGACCGCTGACCAGGATCACCGTCACTTCAGGTGTTTCTTTGAAAAAAGTCCCTTTAGTTGAAGAGTTCACGGTTCTGATTGAGCTCCGTCTGTCGGTGTTAGAGGGAGCAGTAAGCAGCGGGACAGACTGTTCTCCTGACCCGCTGCACGGCTCCCTGATGTCCGCCGAGAAGTCCCGTCGAGGCGGGATGGGTGAGTCCTGGCTCCTGGTCCGGTCCGCCGCTAGTGGGCGCTGAAGGGAGCCGAAATGGGGAGACATTAATAATCCTACTACTAATAATTGTATCTGTTTGGTACATTTCTATATACATGTACTGTATCTATACTAGTAATCTGCAGGATATTGATCTAGCTCTCTGATTATATCTTCATGTAGCCTATATGTAAATACTTACTTACTTAATAAATACTTACTTATTTATCCTACTAAATAAATCATGCATTACATAATAATGTATTTTAACTAGTAAAGATAGTTTAGTTACTTAGACTACTTCTATGTTGTCTCTAAAATGTTATTGAAATTGTATAAAATTAGATAAATGTTATATTATATATGTTATATATATTGTTATTCTCACTCAGCTTCAAGTCACATTTGAAAGCTGCATATTAAATTTTTTGTTGTTGTTGAGAAAATACAACTTTGGATAGCTGATAGGACTATAATATTGTTTTATTACCTTATTATCAATGCAAACTTTTTAATGACTGGAGTGATTATTTTAGAGCATGTCTGAGTCAGAAATTACAATCTAAAGCCACAGTCACCCACTTACTCACGAGGTGGCACATTTCTGCTTTAATCTCCTGAGTAACTTCCACACCTGCTGGCTATGGGCAAATAAGAATCAGCTCAACTGTAAATTGTTCTTGTCTACACCGACTGAGTCAGCTTCTGTAAACTATTGTCGCTCTTAATAATCTGAGAAGTGTTTAAATGATTCTTATCATAGCAAACTGCATGCCCCTTATTGAGTAAACGGCAGTATTACAGTAGTTCACTAACGAAATGAGCCAATCCCACAGAGTAATGATTCACCAGGATATCGTTCCCACAGTCCGCAGGATTTAAGTCTAGATTCACATTCAAGGGTTTTTTTTTTCACATGCTTACTCAACTGTATGAGCAGTGAGATGTAGGCGGGCATAGTCTTAAGGCTGTGCAAACAAGGCTGATTTAGAATTAAAATAAGAGTGTATATTGGCCCAATAGGCAGCATTTACTGGCCGTATAGGCTGTGCAGTTTTCCTTTTTACAAAGATGTGAAAGAAAGGATTGTATTCCAGCACACTGTTATCACTAAATGTATTAGAGATACATCATTGTGTTCATGGACCAAGAATATATGAAATGTACTTATGTCACATCCTTTTGTACACACTCAATCTTTTCTACTCAGATGTCCTGATCTCACCACAAACTGCATTCATTTCCCCACATGCTACATGGTTGGGTCATGCCCATTGTTTCCCATCATGCTGTACACGGTCAAGTGAATGCTTTAATGAACTGCATCCGCCAGACTTGGCCCTGTCACATCGACAGCACAGGCCTCACACTTTTGACCCATTAAAAACCAATACAAGTAGAGTAAACAGTGTCTCTGCCACGGTTCTGTGGTTAGTAAACTATAACACTGTGTAGTATTGTAGCCCACTAAACGCTGTGGCGGACATATTTACAAAGAAGCTGCCTGGTAAGATTTCTGTACAGCCTGCTAAGATACGAGTGTTACTTGGCCACTAGAGTTTGCAGCATGTTGTAATTAGGTGATGTTAAGCACATATAGCGCCATGATTAAATCATTTGTAAAGGTCCAGTCAATGAATGGCTTATTGCCCACAAGCAGTGAGGAGGGAACAGCCAAGCACGACACAGCCAGGCTCCTGCACGATATAAACAAACTGTTTCTTAGCCTCTGGCTCGTCTTTTTTTAACAGCGCCAGTGCACACAGTCTTCCTGCAGGGGATTTGCAGCTCAGGCTCATACCTTGGCCATGTTTGCTTGTCTCCATGGCGTATCTTCAGTCTTAACCTCATGGGAGAGTTCACTTGTATTTTCAGGCTTGCTTCACTGCACACCAAAGTGACACAAAGGCCCATTCATGGCTGAGAGTGGCTCCATTCATGGACGCTGAGTACTTGCTGGTAGAATTCATAATTGTCCATCGTCTTCCATCTCCGAAGCTCACTGGCGGAAATTACGCCACAGTCGGTTGTTTTAAGGATGACATAAATATTCAAATAGACGCATGGGCCACTGTTTTGTTTGTAGTGGCTTTTGTTGTTGCATTATGCATGCTCTGCATTGTTTCCTCCCACATTGACTGCAGATCTGTTGGTGACATGAAACAAAGCAGGACTTGGAAGGATAAGATTGCAGTATGATAGTCAAATTGAGGCCTTGCTTTGTAGGAGTCGGGGGGGCGGGTTACTAATTAATGGTTTGCAGGTGAATTGCTGCATGGTTTAATTCCACAGACAGGAATTGAGCAACGAGGTTCTGAGCAGCATCCCTGCTGGAAGCTGCAACATGTCAGAGGCTTACTGACACTTAAGTTGTCTAACTGATTAACCTTTGACCTTCCATCTAGTGAGTAAACTGTAAATTAAGTTATCCTCGTGTCTTTTTGGCCTTTAAATGCTCATCAATAAGGAGATGAGGCCTAAAGTAAGGTTACAAGCAAGTTTACCAAATGTATTTTAGGGATGGTGACCTGTTGTATTAGGAAAATAAACGTATTAAGCTAAAAATAGAGATTTATATTCTTCTTCACATTCTTGCATCTGTATGATAAGAAATAACATTATCATATTTGTCACAGCAAACATAGAATTATCATTATAAGCCATAAAAATTCTATATTGGCGCATCTCTGAGGTTACCTTTACCTGAACCAGGTGTGTCTACATAATCATGAATTTAACAATGGCCTGACATGTCTTCATTTTACTACCAACACAACTTTCTCTGACCGTACAAACCTTAATTTCAGTGCTCAGGTTTCACGGTATCACAATATTACACAATTATTACTATAGTATTGGTTATAATGACCCTTAAAGGAAGTTTTTTGGGTTGAACAAATGCTTATAACTTCCATTTTTCATACCACGATTACTGTGAAGCTGGTGCTGGCGCTGTGCTTTGGTGTGCCGTCTAAGTGTTGGAGTGTGTCCGTCAGCATCACAGGAATGCTGCACAATTAGCCCCTGTTGTAAGGGCGGATACTGCAGAGTTTCATGGTCACAGAGAGGAAGGAGGGCGAGGACTTCTGCTGCCCTCCCACATCTGACCCAGAGGTTGTGCAATACTCTGTACATCAGACAAATGACTTTAAGCTGGAACCACAAAGAGACACAGATGGCAGCTGCCAGACCAGACTGAAGTTATTTACTGGGCTTTTGTCGTATCTGTTATTTCTTAGAGGCTCCACTACAACAATGCAGTGATTCAGGAATGTGAGTAGTTGTTTACTGTACCAAGTAAATATGCTTACTACTCTCACAAAATATTATTATACATGTATATAGACACATACATACACATACACACAAACGCACGCACACATATTAATTTGCTCAGTTATGTTTCAGAGTGAGAACTGTCTGGATAACAGAATATAGGTGTGCAATTATATTCATGCTCTATCAATAAAACAAGTTATTGATCTATAGGTGGCGTATGTGTTTGTGTTTCGGGGCCTTGAAGTATTTGTTCTAGACCTTTGACCTGCCTCATTGGATGAGTGCACAGCTGTGTGTGCTGCATGGGGATGTGCTCCAGATGTACACTGTTTATACTCCCTGTTTATGGGCATTTCACACGGATGAAGGTTTGATCGGAGCAAATGAGAGGAGTGATTTACTGCAAAAGCCAAATGTGGAAATGTTTTTTTCATTCCTTGTGTTTAAAGCTTAGTTCTGACACTCCTGGAATGACAAGATGTAAATGTAGGCGTTTGAAGATAGCCGGCTGAATCCCTCACCACTCAGTTTTCTGTTTCTGTCTCCAACAGCTTGTACTAGAATGAAGCCGCGATGGGTTTGATGGAGCTGACCTGTGTTGGAGCTTTGGACCGATACCAAACAGAACTTCATGCTTTTTGAGATCACAGTTTCTGCAACAACATGGCCGCAAGTCAGAACAACTACTGGGGACAGCATGACCTGAACAGGTACGCAGACGCCACTCTAATACAGGGACAAACAAAATGTCAACAAGAATCAATTATTCCGACACAGTGTGACAGTGCAAACACTACTTTAACATTCATCCTATTTTCATGAGTATCATCCTGGGAAAAGTTATATTTAATACTTTAAATACTTAATTTAATTTAATTACCACATTTTTTATTGGTTTTACTTTTCAGCCCCTTTACATCAATTATGGAAGATGTGTTATATATGAAAATCAATTAAACCCAAAATACTGTGTTGGCATTGCACAACATACATTTATCGGCTCACTTGTGCATTATAAATGTACAATTATTAAAAATACTTTGCCATGTAATACTTACACATTGCTAAACAGACACATGAGTAAACAGGCAGGAAAACTGCTGATAAAACTCAACAAGCTCGTCACTACGTCTGCATCCAAAAACAAAAATCTAAGTTGTTACAGTGCAGTTGTTGAAAAGCTGTCTAAAGAAGGTAGAATTCTGTCTGTGGTCTGAATCCATCATATTCTTTGATAATGTCAAGTCATTTAAAAGGCCCAACATCACAAACTGACCCACTTTATTATTTAACCTTTTACATCAAAAGCATCAGAAGGGGGGTTCTCTCCAGGATGGACAGTCATTCTCTAGATGTTGTCCATTCAGAGTAAACAGTATTAAGATAAGGATAATATGGAGAAACAGAATGACAATATTAGGTAAATGAAGAGCAAGTATTCATGAACAGTGTGGCTCAGAAGAGACATCGTGAAGCTTCCAATGCTGTTACATAATGTAAATGAACCTGAAGCAGAGTAGAGCATATGTTCTGTTGAAGCATATGTCGTGCTTGTTATTCCATCTATAATGACTTACTCATGTCAGGTTATGTGCAGGAATGATTTACACACATGCACAGCTCTGTATGGATTTCTCAACCTCTCTTGATCCGCAGAATGTGCTTTCGCCTGAGTGCTGACATGGATCACAACCTGACGGAGCTTCAACAACAGCAAATCGACAAGGAATTTAACTGTGAGTCCTACACATTATTATATAGTGAGTGATTATAGAATGATTTTAGCACCAATTTAACGACTGATTGAAACTTGTAAGAATTTGATACTTGTGATGGTTTAAATTTGTCAGAATCTCAGTAAATATTCCTCTGAATATTTTAATATTCATATAAAACTGTGATTATTAAAAATTGCAGGAATGGTTTTTGAAAAGGTACTGCTACTATAACATGTTGTCAGACTGGTGTGGGTTTGAAAACCTTGAGATAGAAGGGAACATGACACACAGTACACATGATTATGAATTATCTGTCAAATTAAATACAATTAAGCCAAACACTGATAGTATGTGAGAGCAGCTGACATTCTGACTCTACTTGTAATCTTTTTGAATTTTTTGTGAACACTTGAAGTGTTCTAAATGTTTTGCTATACTAAATCATTACTTTAAAGAGTTTAACCCTGTTTGACTAAAACAGCGTGTGGACAGGGTTACGGTGAATTTGTCATCACTGCACTGAGCTGTGTAGCAGAGCAGGGTTAAGGAGGAGGGGAAGCTATTGCTCCCTGGTCACCAGCTGTTCCTGCAGTCTGGGGCACATCGGATGTTTCCACAGAGAAGGACATGGGAAGCTCCGTTAAGATTATGGCCTGCCCCGCAGATAATGACGAATCCTGTGTTAATCAGGGTGTTGTGGCTGATGTTTGACGAAGAGGGTGATAGGTCAAGAGGTTGTTTTCAACATGTTTTCACTCCCGTTTCCTGTAAGATACCTTCAGCAAAGCAGGGGATTTTTTTCTAACTAGAATGGGCAGCTCACTCCCCCTGGTATTTCTTCCCTCCTACACCATCACTACACTTGAGTTAAGAAGTTTTTTTCTCACTCCAAGTTGTTTTCCATGTTTCTTCCGCTGAGAATTGTTTCTGCACTGAAGGAAACAACAGTGATAGCAAAACCTTGTATCAGAAAGCAGCGGTACAGTATCTCGGTGCACCGTACAATTTAAGATTTCAGTTGTTTAATACAAGATTGTCTGTCCCTTTCCCAGGCAGCATCTCCGACTCCCAGCCTCCCTTCTATTCCGATACTTGCCGCCTAACTTCTGACATCATCCCTCTGCCCCATGAGGGAGACCAGGTGGTCCCTTCTTCCCAGAGACGGTCAGTATTTGGGGGCCATCAGAGAGAAGCCAAACCCCTGCCGCCCCTTCCTGACCCTGAGGAGCTCATGTCAGATGAGGCTGCTGACAGTGAGGTGGAGTTTTTTACCAGTGACCGCCGACGCCTTTTGCCCAAAAGCTGCCCCAAATCTATTTGCAGGGGCACAAACAGAGACTGTGGCCAAGTAAATTACGCCTACCAGGAGACTTCTTTGAGGTCTGGTGGTCCTGACTCTATCGCTTTCTCTTGGCCGAGCAGACCGTCAGGTCGAGGAAGTGGGTTTGGAGCAAACATCTGGGCACTACCTCTCCAGAGAGAAGACCACCAGCATGTGGCTTCAGATACTTTGTGTAGCAAAGACCAACACCAAGCATCCAGACGGTTTTCCTGTTCAGGCCACAGCAGCATCACAACCTGCCCCACTGACAAGCCACAAGTACCTCCTCGTATCCCCATTCCGCCAAAACCTGCTGCTCTCTCAAAGAACGAGGAGGACAAGCCTCCCAAAATTCCTCCGAGGGTCCCTTTAGTCCCTCCCTGCCCACCACGTACCCCAAGCCCCAAAAGCCTTCCGATTTATATCAATGGTGTGATGCCTGCCACTCAGAGTTTTGCTGCTAACCCCAAATATGTGAGTAAGGCATTACAGAGACAGCAGAGCGAAAGGGCGCCACCTGCAGCTCAATGTTCTCCCTGCATCGTTCCCATTTTGAAGGATGGCAGACAGGCCAGCGCTACGCACTACATCCTCCTGCCGCCGGGCCGACCGGCATACTCGGAGAGACGAGAAAGACTCCTTAGTGAACCGGCCAGGATTGGAAACAGCAGCATGTGGCAGAACAGATAGAAATGCTCGCTAATGGCGGAACCTTAATGAGTTCAAAACTGTGACTGACATAATAAATAACCACGTGACCTATTATACAGAGTGGAAAGATTCACATGTCTAATGTCACTTTGGGGTTGTTTCAAATGACTGATGTATTTTAAGATCACTCATGTCTCACAATACTCACAATACTGTCAGTGAGTTTTTGTGTGAACTGAACATTTTACCGGTCAGTATTTTATTGACGTCTTCTCAATATCAACCTGGAAAATATCATAACATTCCAGTTTCACTAATAATGGAGAGATATTTACCTCTTATAAATATTTTCAGCCTTGGTTTACTGAGATATGCAGTTTTTCTCACAGGGACAATGTCCCATCACTCATTAATGTATAAGGTCCGACAGCCTCATGCTCACATCACTAAAGCAACCTGAGCTAATACTATATTTCTTACAAGAGAGCAAAAAATTACTGTGTGTACAAGCTGGGCTTGTGCCAGACTGTTCATCCCTTGTGTGTTATTTTTCATGACAATGCTGCTTGAAATCTGAGTTATAATGTATTGATCAATGTATTGTTTTGCCGAATCATCCTCACATTAGGGTTTATGATAAATGGAACATTGTGCCCGATATTAGAACGACACAACACGACCCAAACATGCTTTGAACTTCGGTGATATCGAACGCTTCACCTGATAACACTCTTGAATAACTTTTGATTCTGTTTCAGTGTTCATGCCTTTTCCAGCCTCTTTGTGTGCGAGCAGCCTTCACTGTCAGAAAGCTGGTGGTTTATTTCAAAGTTACACCGGTTTACATCCTACCTGCAAGATATTCAGATTTCTCGTTTTAAGCATTGGCTTATTATATTCTCTGCTTGTGTGCACAAAGTTACATTTATTTAAAAGAAAATTCTCTGGCAATTATTTTCATTGTTGAATAATTTGTGGGTTATAACTGATTCGTAATTTGGCTTTTAAAATGTCTGAAAATGTCGATCAGTTTTTCCCAAAGCCCAAGATGACTCCTCAAATGTCTTGTTTTGTCCACAACCCTAAGATATTCAGGATAGTGTCATAAAGGAGTAAAAAAAAAAAAGTTTGACATTTTGTTTAATAACTCAAGTTGATTAATCATTGCATTCCGTTAGCATATTAACAAAGAGCATTCCCACTCATCCACACAAAGAACACATGACTGAAACTTGATTAATGGGTCTTCAGCAAGTCATTAATGTTTTCTGATGCTGTTAAAGGTTTTACATCAGTGGTGGTTTTTAAACACAGGAGTAACAAAGGCCTTAATTTTAATTATGACCAGTTGACAAACTTTTTTAATCACGATGAATCTTTCAAAACTGTTTGTGTATTTTGTTTTAATAATGTATATATGGTCAAAAAAGTAGAGACTGGGCCTTTAATGCTTCTTTTTTGTGCATGTTGGCATGGAAAACATGTTACGTTTACACTGTGGAGGTGCAGACCCACGTTTACAACCTTTGTTACATCAACAGGTTGGAAGTTCTCATGAAGGTTGTGTGTCGGCCCAAACAAAGGCTGTTCATAATGTGTTCTGTGTCAAAAGTAAATCATTGTAAAATTTTGTTTTTAATCTATTTATAGAAATAAAATAACTTATTCATTCTATGATAAAGCCTTTGTCCTTTTTCCACACCAGGTCTATGATATACAAGTATAAAGCTTTTTTCTTTGGTCGGTCTGTTTCACTTTAGTTCTTATGAGTCTATTGTTATTTGTATTTACCTTGGGTCTTCATGAAACCACAGCCCTTTTTTGAAAAGAGAGGGAGCATATCTATTTATTTTGCTAGTTAGTTGCTAGTTATGGACTCATAATTACTTAAAGAAAACCATAAGCAGAGAATGGAAGAAGCAGAGACTACCGAGTGCTGTTGGTGCACTGTGACCTAATCATTGTAAGGGATAGGCTTATATGTGCTTACAGTGGTCAACTTAAAGTAGATGTGTTACTGTCCAGTCTAGTTGGTGGTGTTGATCCTGCCCCAGAAGGCTACATCCAAAAGAATTCACATTGCAATAGGATAACTGGAAAAGAAACAATCCACATTGGTGGTTGTTTTAACGGTATAATAAAGGATGCATGTAACTAAGTAAGATCGAAGTACAGTCGTACGCGTCGAAAAATAATGGGCACTCCTTGAACTAAAATTTCAGCTGCTGCAGTCGTCAAGACACCATCTATACATGCTGACATGGCACTCCTCATCGCTGATAAACATAAGTAATATTAGAAAATGACCCTTTGTTAGCTTTTGATATCAGGTTCATAATATAGTTATCTGCAGATAACAAAGCTGGTTTTCTCGAGATAATGGCATAGTTAACTCTTGATCTTGAGGCAATGGCAATAAGAAGTTATTGTAAGCACGGCAGTACTTGCTTCAGTAATAAACACAATTCTGAGGTAAACAAGCCATGAATATACCACGTTTGCTTCAAAAATGTCAGAAACATATTAGCATTTTGGAGGCTACAAAGAATATTGTTTTCTCCGAAAGCTTGGCAAAACAAAAAACCAAACTGGAGTTCTGAGACAAATTTTAATGGGGCATCAACAGTAGTGGATCAAACTGCTCAGAAACATATGAGCTGCAGGACAACTGATGTATGGAAAATAAAGGCGAGCGATGGTCTTTTCCTTCGTCAAGCGTGTGATGGTGACGGCAGCAGGACAGCGCCTTTGGTGGGAGATTCTTCAATAAACATGTCTTGTCCATGCTACAATCTCCTCACTCATATTCACAGTTCATTTGCCATCCAACCAAATGGCATTTGTGTATCATGGTGATTCAGCAGGCTAAAAGTACAAACTATACAACTATGGCGTTGTACCAAATCATGCTCACGTGTGTTGTACATCTTCTGTCTCCCTTTTCTCTGACCTCCACATGTATTATCAGTCTCCATTAGAACAATCTAATGAAGCAGAAATGTCAAGAAATGTAATCTTGGGAAAAACTACCATCGTTTAAGTTTCTAACTTTCACATGTGTAGGAATTTCAGAACTCCACAGTTGATTAAATCCAAGTCCGTTTTCATTAGTTGTAATCAGTTATGTCTTAAACATCTAATCAAAATGACATGGCCCAAACAAAAAAACAAAAAAATGTTAATTCTACTATGAAATAATTCCTTGTGCTTGCAAAATAAGTTAAAAAATAAACACATAAAACCTCTACTAACCCCTCCGTTCATCACCCCACCCCCGCCGTTCCCTCACCCCTGCAGTTCCTTATGGGCCTTATTGAACTTTGACCTGTGTTCTTCTACAGGCATGGCCCCAGCCGGCTTCATCTCCTCGGGCTGAGGTCCTTCGCGCAGCCTCGGGGCTGTCAGAGATGGGATTGTGACGATCACTTTACCGCCAGGCCCGGTTGAGCAGTTTGACTTCTGCCAGGCGTTTGCTGATCATGGTGGCAAAGAAAAGGGCGAAGAGAACGCTACTGATCAGCATGTAGTCGTAGTCGTCTTTTAGTACGTCAAATTGCTTCGAGGGATAGACCCGCGTCTGGAAGATGTCCAGACCATATGCCACCACCTGTAAAGGAAAAAGTAACGCCGTCATATTTACATTTAGTTTAGTGGGTGTTATCCTGAAATAACAGGGAAATATTGTGTAATAATGGGAGTGGAAATCAAGATCCTTAAAGATTTCAGAAGAAAAACACCAAAGATGGAAAATTGGGAAATATAAGTCTGACACATAGTAGTAGTTTCCAAGACGTCATTCTGTCAAAACATTTTTAACTACAGCAAACAATTGTTAAAACAACAACTACTGTCTACCTACCTAACCTAACAAATTAGTCAGTGATGTGACTCACCAGGCAGGTTGACTCCAGTCCAGAAGGGGCAGTGTAAATTCCTCGCACTCTTGATACCGTCTGATTGTAGTTGATGAACCACTCTGTACGGATCAGCAGCTCTGGCGCATAAGGTATCAGGTTCTCTTCACTGGGGATCAAGTCAAGAAGTTAGATATAGAGATGTAAAAAAGTGAGAGTTTAAAACCAAACCTGACTGAAGGACTCACCGGCTCTGCTCCGATACTATTTCTGGCCTCCGAGGGTCAAGGAACATCTTGGGCAATGACAAAATCCCTCCAGATGGCAAGCCAACTGTGACAAATAAAACCCAAGGAAACAGATTTTAAAAAGGGCAGCAAGCTGAACAAAGTTGAAAAGACCTTTTTGTTTATAAGAAAAATTCATTGGAGACCAGATCAGACCTCACTGAAACTTACTGAGCAGATGGCGGCTGGTGATGCCCTTCTCCGTCAGTGTGGCCTCCATGGTAGAAATGGAGGAGGGGAAAATGTAAGACTGCTGAAGCACCTGAGGAGCATGTGGCCGATCCAGTGAGCTGAAAACGGTGCTGTTGTAGAGCTCCATCCCCTCGTACAGCTCAATGACAGAAAACTCGTTCCTGCGAGACTTGGTGCTCCAGTATTCGTACTGTAAAGTCGGACAGAGACAGAGGGGACACATTCAGGAGTGAGATCACCTAGCGACAGGGTGAGGGGGAAGTCACGGAGAGCAGCAGTGAGGCAACACCATGCTCACTAAAACCAAACAAAAAGCAGCTAAACAAATTAAAATTCTCTCATTTCTAGTTCACAATACTCACCACCACCCAGTTCTCAGAGTGCACAACATGCACCGGACCTTTGGCCTTTCTCTGAACGGCCTCGTGGATGATGCGACCAGTCACGCCATCAATCAGGATGATCCCGATGAAGCTTCGCTCCTGATGCTGGTCTGTGCTCTCGGTCACCAAAGCCAGTAGATTGGGGTTCAGGTACTGCATAAAATGACATGAAACGCGATTCAGCATCTTGATCAAGGTTTAAAAATACGGTTACGGTAAATGTTCGTGGCCAACACCAATATGTAGTCATATGCATGTTTCCCTGCCATTCACTAATGCACCTAAATTAAGAATGTTAATATTGCGGCTCATCATGACAACCATGGCTGATTGGCTGCTGGTGTAATGAAATGAGACACAAGAAATGAGAACATCATGAGTAAAAATATGAGGGCCTAAAATATTGTTTTGGCTGTCCCTGTCAGCTGATCCAGAGCAAGGGTATCTCAACACTTACTGGACAGATGATTGGATATTCTTAGTCCCTACTGGATGATTACTAAGTGATTTTGGCGACCCCCTTTTCCTCAAGTGTCGCCTTCAAAAGTCTTTTTCCACACCTCTGATATCCGGCTTAAAGAGTGGGAAAGATACCAGTATGCTGTTCATTCCTCCAAACACTTTGATACTGGAGGATTGTAATGAACATCGCTGTCCCAACAAAGCCTTGACGGGCAAAGATTATCAGCAGGATCCACAGTAAGAAAGTGTAAGAGAGAAAAAAAAATATTCATTCTTATTTAGAGTCAGTGGAGGAGAGAGGGGATGAATCACTGGGGAAACAGTGACACGATGAGGTGATGGTATTTCTTGGAAAAATGAGTTTTCAGTCTACATCAGAGGACGGGAAATGCGTCTGTGTTTCTGACTGAGGTGGGAATGATACAAGTCGAGACAACATTTAGCAATTCTAGCATCAATAAAGGCAATGATAGAATTTTCAAGCTTTCTCAACACTCCTTCCAAACCAGCGTTAGTAAGGATTTTGGTGGAAGTCATCATACCTTATAGAGGACACTGCGGTCTCCCATTACTCTGCCCTGGGAGTGCACATGCTCATTGGGCCTTTTGCCTTTGACTGAAACAATCCTCTGCACCTCGGTCGGGATGACGACCTCCCAGATCAGCTCAGTCGACAAGTCCTGAGCGCACAAAAACATCCAGTCAGTCATCTGTGACTTTAGTACCATTTTATGGTAGAATACGAACAATAAACAGACCTCTGGCTACAATGTTCATTCTCAGAATATTTTGAGCATTATTGTGCATGTCCATTTGCCTCTCACACTGAAAGTATAGTGCTCTATTGATTTCCCTCAAACTCTGAGAAACTCCTTCTCTAACTCTTAAAAATGGCACTTGATAGATTAAGCATTGTAAAGTAAGATACGTTTGAGTATTCTTGAATGCTTTTTCATTGCTGTAATATAAAATAAAACTATCAATACAATTACAAACAATAGAAAAATGGCATCCACCGCTGTCATTATGGCAACTGGTGTTGTCTAAAATGCTCGAGCCCTGATGGTGGAAGACCCTTGAAATAGTTCACTTGCCGTTCGTAGTCTGTAGCCAGAAAGTCTTCCCTGGCTGGAGTCAACAAGAAAAAAGAATATGGATGAGGCCATCTCCTGGAGCTGCTGTAGCACATTCTTTGTAGAGGGAAAAGCAGACACCTGTGGAAAACAAAATCATTTTTACTAATAACATCTGGGTTACAGTTATCGCTCACCCTTATAAGAAAAACAACCACAACAATTAAAATCTACACGTTCATATGGTCATATGAAAGATATTGGTCTGATGAGTGAGGATGCAGAGGAATAAGGGCTTTGAGACTGTACATGTCTGTGTCTCTATCAGTGTATACAGACCATTGATCTCGTGGGTGAGGAGGTGTATAGTGTGCCACTGACCTTGTACTGGTCATCAACAAGAAGCAAGACTTTAGCATAATCCTGGTCCATGAGAGGCAGCATGAGCGACTGAAGGATGGGCTGAGGCAGAGCAGGTGGAGTGACGTGACTTTTCTTTCCAAAGATGGGGTTAAACACATGGAGTGTGGCCAGGCCCGTGTCCTAAAATTGGAAAGAAAATTAGTACAAGTATAATGACAGTACCTTTGTAGGCTAAAGTCTGCATCACCCTGGTTCCTTCCACAAAAAGCCTGTGGGATTTTTGGATTGGATTTATTTAGCCACTTGTTAGCAACCACCGTTTATAAGACACATGAGCACATTTTAATTAAACTGCGAGACATTTAATGGTGTATTTTATGTCATAGAACTAAATGTGTAAATATCTTAAACTGCCACTCCCACCCTGAAGATCTTTAACCACACAGCCTAGAGCCCCCATTTTTGGATACCTTGTCTTTGATGATCAGCGAGCACTGTGGCGGATGAGGGAAGTGAGCGGTGGTCCGTTGCACCATCAGTTTGAAGGCTGCATTCGATGGAACGTCTTCCAGGTAGTGCTTCCATAAAATACTGCCCGTCTTGCTGTCAATCCCAAAGAGCTTAACAAAGAAAAAGGGAAAGAATAAACTTTCAGAGACTCCTGCTGGAATCTGTTTATTAGTGTTTCACTTCACTTTGGGCCTGCCTGACCGTAGACAAAACAGTTCAGTTTGACCACAAGTGTGCAGCAAAGCTCATCTCTTCCAAAACACTCCCAAACAGTAGCTAAATTAAAAGTCGAAGCTTAAGTCTGGTACCTTCCCAGATGCAGTGACCATAACCATCATCTTCTGCAGGTTGAACTCGTCTCTGGATAGGTTCTCGATGGTCACGTCATTTTTAACTTGACTGCGCGGCTTCCGGGCATCGTAGAACAGCTTCCAGAGGTGGGCGATCCAGGCCTGCAGCAAGATGAGCTGAGAGGAGAGCCTCTTCAGCACCATGGACATCAGGCCATCTAGACACATCACAGCGAGAACACAGACGCTGATCAATGACTTTCAGTGGATTCAATTCACACTTTAGAATTTCATGCGAGCTTATTAGATGTTTCTTGTGGTGGAAATTGTGGTAATGTCTTGGCAAGCAAATCACAGGTGTACCTCATAACATTAAAAGAAACTGTATATCATTGTAGGTGTAAAAAATAGATGACTGTAAATCAATACTTGTTTAGCAGCTTATTTATCACATCATTATGTAAACAGTGCAACAAAGAACAAGACTGGAACACATTTGGCTTTGTAGAAATATAATATGACTGATTCTAAATGTGAAATCAAGCAATGGGAGGTGGGGTGCCTAAAACAACAGGTCCAGTGGATTGTCAGTCAGAAACAGGAGCTCTGAACCTTCAGGCCCATTAGTCAAGCTTATTGAAGAAAAGCAGAGTATTACCTTGAATGGCTGAATCCAAGAGCGGCAATAAAAACAGGACAAAAACAAAAAGACAGTAAAGCCAAGAGCAACCAAAAGAACACACCCAAGAATCAGTTTAGCCAAGGCCTGTTGCAAACTCAAAGATAAGAAAGCTACGATGCGGATGATTAAATGCACTTGCTAAGCAGGTGAAACAAGGATTTAAGTAAAAGCAACAATCTAGTTGACTTAATTAGTAGTTCTACATTAGTGGAAATCGCAAAATGATGAGACAAGCTTGACAAGCTACCCCTGCTGACTGCTCAGAGCGCTGCAACATTTGTCAAATTCACACACACATTCATACACTTATGGCAGAGGCTGCCATGCAAGGTGCAAACTTGCTCGTCAGGGGCAATTTGGGGTTCAGTATCTTGCTCAAGGATACTTCAACATGCAGCTAACTGGATGACCCGCTCTACCTCCTGATCAACAGCCATCCCACAAGCCCCAAGTTTCTAGAACCCACGAGAAAATTACACAGCGACTAAAATGGGCAGAAAATAATAGACGAAATACTGAATATTAATCCAGAGCAGAGATTCTGGCATTCTGGGTTGACATTTACCGGCTTTTTTGCCGAACTCTCCCTCCAGCTCGGCCTGCGTTCCTGTGAGAGGCAGATCCACCATTTCCATTGTCACCACATCTGACAGGGCCTCCTCTCTTGTCCACATTACACGCCCTGGAAAAACAAGACTCATTATTGTTCTGCAATCACTCATTCCACTTTCCACACCCTGTCACAGTATGCAGTTTGTGTTGACGCTTTCCATAAATTACGACGTTTTTTTCCTCCCTCCATGCTTGTGGAAAGGACGAGATTATGTGAGCATTATGAAAAACCGAGAGCCTGTTCGTGCTCCACGCAGCGGTCAGACGTTGGCAGTATTTGTGATGATTAAGAAGTGGAATACCCAAATGTTATCATGAGGCGAGACGTGGCTCACTAGTCTCTTTGCACTTTGGAAATATGTACTCAAACAGTAAACACAGTGACACATAAATTAGTGTGTCTGCTAGTAGTTTACAGCTGTACATTCCATGTGATATCCTACAAACCCACAAACCCAGATTCTTACTTTGGCGCCCCTCGGTGGTCGAATCAAAAAAGGCAATGTAGAGGAGAGCAGCACATACTGTACTTCAGATAACATTAAGCAGCACAATCTGACAGAGCACTCTTTGCAGCACTAGCAAAGCTTCCCGTTTTCCCACCCTTACCTGGCTGTTGTAGAAACGTGAGTGCGTGGTCCTCCGAGTGCACCATGACCCTGTAGCCGACAGCGTCATCTTTCTTGAGGAACGCCTGTACGTACAGCTGGAAGACAGAATAAAAAGAATCTAGATTACACAAAGTACATACTGTTGCATGCGGTATGAATACAATTGGCACATACTACTTCGTCATGACAGCATGCTTTTAACTTTGAACCTCTTGCTCCTATATCCACAGCAGCCTGAGCACGAAGTTTTGGATAAAAAGAGCATACCGACACTCAAATGTGCTCTAATCTGTCATTGCCATGTCCGTCGTTCTATAAAATGAGCTGTCAAATGTTTGTGCTCTCTAGCCTTTGTTCAGATTTGTGTGACACACTGTGACGTATATTCCGCTGCACAGAGGATTGTGGGTCAGAACAGTCAGAAGAGCATGCTGGCTTGCACACTGCAAAATACAACCGGATGTAGTAGGACATCACGGTACTTTTGAAACTGCAATTCACATACTTCATACTGGGACATACTAAATCTCTTTCTGGCATACTAAACAGTATGGTATTACAGGTATTGGAACGCATGGTTAGACTCACTTTCTCTGGTTTCCCACCATTAGGATCCAAAGTGTAAATCAGTGTTGTGTCTAGAAGTCTGCGTCCAGTTTCCGCACTAAAGAGGTTGATACTGCAGGCCTATAGGGAAGAAAAGAGATGATCATATCTGTCATTTTCATTTGACTTTCAAAAAAGGTTTTGAATTCTGCTCAAAATGTGTGAAATATATCTAACTTTGTTTCCAAGCAGCTTCATAAAAATCCAGGCTAATACAACCTTAATCTGTTCATCAAAACCAACAATTAAATCACACCTCAAACACACAAGGAAACAACTATAGTTAGCACAATGGAGACCACATACTAATACAAATCTGATGGCATGATTTTACATTAACTCACAGTTTTATTCTTGGGCGACATGACAGCAGCAACAGTCTTCTCTCCAGCGGTCGCAAACGAAACCAGCATGGCCTGCGAATCGACACAAAAGCATCATGAACATTTGAACCCTTAGATTTCTGGATGGCAAATATTACAGGTGATTTGGATTTTAATTGTCAGAATGTGAACTGAGCATGAGAGAGAAATGAAAGGTAGAGTAACAGTTACTTACAGGCTTGAAATCCCTCAGTGTAACTATCTGCCCGTTGTTGAGCTGGAGGAGCACATAGTTTTCAGGCCCGAGCTGAACAAAGAACTCTGACAGCGGCTGCCGGGCCGGGTTGGGCTGCGTGGACACCAGAACTGGATGGAAGCCGGGGACGACTTCAAGTCCCAGTGACTAGAGGGAGACAAATGATAGCACATAAACACAGAGAAGGTATAAAAAAAGACACAGTTCCATTGTGTAGATGGAGAAATGAAGGGTGGAAGATACCTGCAGGGGGATCTGGGTCATCTGTGACTCTGCGTGCAAGTCCAGCATGTACAGGGACAAAGCTGCAGGGTCCACGCAAGTCAACATCCCCTTGCTGATCACTGCACAGCTGCCCTGGATGTTTGACAGCCATGGAGCTTCGACCGATACCTGAGGACAACACAAACAAGTCAGAAAGTGGGATTTAATTAGTATATTTGAAACAATGGTTTGGTTTACTTGATGTATTTCAAATAAATTTTATTTTTTCATTTAGTATTAAAAATCATATTCTACATACTTCATACTGTTACTATAAATTAGGATTACCTGTTTGATTATCTCTCCATCATCTGCACTGTAAACCACAATAGCAATGTGGGAATGGGGAACAACTCCCAGTGCATACACTTCACCATTTCCACCAGAATACACAGTTTGGTAATCCACCGTTTCACTGTAGAGATAAAAAGATAGACAGTTATATTATTGTAAGGTAACCTTGATGATAAGCACAAATTATTTGAATCTTTACGTTCCAGGCAGCTTAAACACATTTTTTATTCTCCGCGTTCCGTTGATACTTGAATTCATAATTGTGATGCACACATCAATGTATTTTTGTTTGACTTGATTTTCGCAAATCTTGGGAGTTGTCACTTGAATTTGTATTCTCAAAAAATGTATGTTTAATTCAATATTTTCATTACCTTACTTGAAATTTCACCCAAATATATACCACAAACTACTACCAGCATCTTACAATGTAGACAGTACTTTCTACAAAAGAATTCACGCAAACAAAATACTTTTAGTCTCCACATCATTCAAACATACGCTTTGCTTACTGTCATCTCATTGTGCAGAGTGATGCATGGGCAAAGTTTGACACTAGAGGACAGTTTCATTTTCATCTGCTGAAGCAAAGTGTGTCTGTCCTTACTTTAAATCTGATTTTAAGGTGTATACCTACAAGTATGATGTGTGACATTACAACTAGTGTGGAATCAATTGTGGTCCAGTATAAAACTTGGCTTTTCAATGACGGACAAATCTGTACAGTCTGAAATGTTTAGAGGAAAAACAAGGAGACATAAATTATTATTCAAGGGAGAACATGTCTGGGCATTTTTAATATCAGGGAAGATACTTTGTTAACGGAGACAGCTCATAATAAAAGTACAAAGACAAAAAAAGGGTGTTTAAGTGTTCATCCAGTGACAAAAAAAAGCCACTTGCCTTTCTGGAAGATTCTCTATCCACTTCTGATGACCATTAGAAAGGTAGTGGAGAGAGATGACAGTTTTCTTCAAAACAGCCACGTGTTTTACGTTGTCTTGCTGTCCAGTTAGACATGCGTGCTGGAAACTAAAATGTATAACAAAAGCAGTTAACATCTGATCAAATTTAAGACCGTTTTAAACTTAACAACTGCCAGTCGGGGATGCAATCACCTGCCAGAGTCGAGCACAATCTCCCAGTTCAAACCGCCAACATTTATCTCCCAGGACCGCAGCAGGCGGCCATTACCAACCACCAGCACCGCATCTGGGAGACAAGAACAGTTTAATGACTGATCTGGTTTTAATAAGGGAATTAAAATCTCTGTAAGCTCAGTGATAAATGATAAACCTCACCTTGTCCATGTTGCAGAAGAGCGTCAATGTTGCCCTCTGGTCCGGTCTTATCCACATGTCTCCAGACTGTAACATTCATTGAATAAATATTATCATAGGAACACATCATGTCTACTGAGAGGCAGATCATCCTTCTGTACATGTAGAGCTTACGATAGACAAACACAATACTCACAGATGTCTCCAGTCCTGGTGTTTAGTGCAGCAAAAACATTATTCTCTGTCGCCACAACGACCTTTTTGGATGACTGCACATGTGTGTCGAAATGGGCGAAGCGAACCTTGCCGACATACTGCTGCCTCCTGTGAATCACAAGTAAGAGAAGAAGCTGTCAGAAGGTCAACTACTTAATTTATGCTTCTGGCAAACACAATGCTTTGATTAATACAGGAATAGTCACAAACGACAGTGTTCTGTAACACAGCTCAAATAATAAATATAAGTGGACGGTTTATTGATGTTGGTCCAAATCCATTGAATCATTTCAATCACATTTACAGTAACTAATTGATCTTACTTGACCTTCGGTTTGCTAAAGGCAGACTCAAAACTGTGAAAAAGCTAACAGCGCTTACTTTAAGCGAGTAAATACAATCTGTTTGATTCATTTTCATATCTTTTGGCCTGTTCTTTCAAAGTCCACCCCAAACACACCGGGTCGCAGCTAGTGGCTGTGACAGGTGTTAGCATTAGCATCTCCACATTAAAACATGGCGCTTAATAGCGTTCATATTTTTTCTTTCTCTAGATTCCTCTTACCAGTCAAATTTCCCTGCTTGATCCTCGAACACAGCCCCGATAGTGCCGCATAACATCACAAATTTCAGACACAGCAAGATTAGCTTTGCCATTGCAGCAGCAGCTTGGGCTAGCTCTTCAGCAGAAGGAGGAAGTCGGAAGTTGACTGTCTTACATTTTTGTCTCGTGACTAAGAGGTGCTGCCCCCTACTGCTCAGACAGGTACACAGCTTTAATACAGGCGATGCAGTGATCAGACTGCAGAATAAACGTAAAAACTATTTAACTAAATCATAATAATGTGGCGATAACGTCGTTCTATAAAATAAATGAAAATAGCCTTTTGTCCAATATGAATTGGTCCACTTTCATCTGTTTCTATACAGACACAAATGTAAAATCATAAATGTGAGTTTTACTCATGGTGATCTATGTGCAATAAAATGAATTGCAGAAACACGTGTGTACAGAAGTTTTAAAGGTACAGTCTACACATTTTGTACAATTTTACAGTAAAAGAAACACAGACAGCACGACTGAACACAAAAATAATATGATTTGTTAAAGCTATCTGAAATCATAGTGATAAAGGAGACTAGACTTTTTTGCTTGGTGGTGGTCTTAAATGATGTTATATTACTAGAGAGGATGCTGTTTATGGACTATGTCAACACTCGGATAAATTCTTACATGGCTTATATTATATTGGAGCAGAATAGTCCAGTTTGCAGTGCAGTCAGTGTTACTAATTCCTCAGATTTGAAAGAAATGGGCCAATCTACTAAACACTCATACACAAGGATACTAATTTACTAGAATGCAAAAATGTGAAACATTATATTTGTTTCTTTATTAACACAATACATTTTTTTAAAACAGCTTCATGGAGTTCAATGGAAACAATTGTTTTTCAAAAGTGACCTGTCTGTTGTTTTTGTTTTATTTGCACATAATTGTAACTGGAAAAAGGAATTGAATAACCAAATTGGGAAGTGTATTATTAGCTGTTATTAACCCTGGGATGAAAAACTGTTCCTTGGAGACAGACAGTAAGAACTAGGATGAAATGATGTTGGCCTGACTGTTGTCGGATTGTGAGCGCCCCCTACGATTTACTGTCACAGTTTCTACCTCCAGCAGCTAGTTTTTTCTATGGGATTTCAAGATGGCGTCGAGCGGAGGAGATGGGGAACACGAATGGACAGCGGCAGTACGACCGCTTTTATCAGCTTCGTACACCGCTTTTGAAACGAAAGAGCTACCTCAGCTTATTGGGTCTATAATCAACAGGTAACCGGTTACATGTCAATAAATTCCGTGACTGTATTTGCTCAAATACTGGCCGTGTCCACCCAAGAGTGAGCTGACTGGCTAACTTGCTAACTTAGCTTGGTTCGTTGAGTTCGATGGGAAACATTACCCTCTTAGCTAACGTTAGCGGCTAGCAAGCTACTTGAGCTTAACTTGCACTGGCATCGAGTCAGTTGCTGACGTTAGCTAACATGCTAACGTTAGCTAACTTACTCAAAATGCGATTTAGCCTGCCCTGGCTGGCAATGCAAAACTGTTTAAAACAAGCCACGACTGATAACAGATGGGCGTTGGTCGTAAATATACCAGTGTTGTTTTGCAAATATTAATCGACGTCACAGGGGAACGTTTAGAAATTTTGCTTCATCATTAGCTAGCTAACACAAACATTAGCCGACAGGCTAAGTAAGGGGCCTTCGTAACGTTGAAATGGCCCAGCCACAGTGAAATTTGACTACGTCAGCTAAGTTAAGTTGCCTGAATTAAACAGTGATTGTGTGCTGAGGTTGTCACATTCAGTCTACTCCGGGCATGTCAACAGACAGTGTCTTCATTAGCTGATTAATACGACAGGCAGTCAGTTTAACGTTCTCTGCCGTATGCCTGTGGTTGGGCTGAAAGTAGGCGGGGACCTTGCAACGTTACTCTCCACTAATTTTTGATGAGGTGTTGAGTCGTCGTTAATGTAACATTATTGTAAATAAAGCAATAACTTGGCGATATTGATGCTTCCTACTTAAATGTAATACTAAAGGACGTGTATTATATCCGACATGGTCCTGCAGGGAAGCTGGTGCAGTGCCTGTCACGGAAGGGGAACTTGAGTGTTGGAGCCAGGCATAATAATTCTCGGGACTTTTCATTCCCTCTCTCGTCAAACTAGCTAACAAATGTTCATTTAGCAAATCAGTAGTGCCTTCACAGTATCCAGGATGTCACTCAGCACTCCTCTTCAGTGGTGACATCAGCTGATCCCTGTGGGCATTCAGTTGAAGAGCTTCCTGCAATGTTTAAAGGTTTCATTTCCTGAAGCAACACTCAGCCTGCAAATATGAGCAGCAATGCTGCTATCAGACCTGTTAGTTTCGTTTTATGATGAAATGCCAATTGGGCTGGTTTACATGTTTGTTTACAACTGACCTGACCTTAAGATTATTACAATATTTCAAATCTTAAAGCAACAGAGAGCAGGCACTGCAATCAATCCTGGCTGTAAATAAACAGAATAAGATTAGGGGAAAAAGAGACATTTTATTGATCAAGTTTTAAGGGAGCAGCAGGTCAGGGCTGTTTTGGTCCTAAAGTCCTTGTACCATTTCTCAGTGGACTGCTCATAAAGCAGGTGTGAGCATGTGGATGATGAAGTGTTACTGGAGCCCTTGAGTTCCTTCCTCCTGTTAATATGCAGCTCATTTGTGGTAAGGGGAAGAAAGTTAACAAATGCCCCAATCAGCAGTACTGTGAAGCTTGCTTTAGGAAAGGTGGGAGCTGCAAAATCAGGGTCTGTGTTTTCTTCGTATATAGTTGTATTGGTTATTGTGATTACTTTGTACATTGTCATGGTGTTGAACATTAAAGTAGATTTGTAATGTCACTTGAGCAGATTGATGTCTTGTAGGCTACAGAATAAATCACAAGTGTACGGAGTATAGTTAAGGGAAAAAAACACAGGGTGAAGGACCTATGCTAACAGTGAGTTGGCCGCACAGGTCGGTTTCCACCAACACAGACTGCCTTCCTTTTGTCTGGAAGTGTGTAATCAGATCACCGATTGAAGAGGTGACATTTGGCTTGGTCAGTTTGTGCCAGTGCCTGAAGGATGGTTAAGGACCCTGCAAAGGTCTATAAGGAGAAACTTTTTTTCAGGACATCTTACATGTTAAGCTCAACGGTGTCATTAAACACAAACTGCTTTTCCCAGGTGACACACTGCACTTAGCCTAAGAACAGATCTGTCCAACAGAAAAGATTGGTTTGTCCAAAGCCAGGGATTATTTTATCTGAGGGCAATGGACAGTGTACTGCCACTAGTAAGGACCAGTTCTTTGTTGTTATTTATGTGAGAATACATATATTAACACTCATTAATAACAAACTATTTTTGTTTGAGAAATGTGGCAAAATGCAAAAGGGTGACCTTATACATTCATTTCTACTAGCATCTCTGGGAAGCATTAATTGTTGTGCATCAGTTAGCAACTACAAAAATGTATTTCAGTCCAAAGGTAATACGGTAACAAACAGTGTCACACCATTTCACTCATTTGTCCAGTGTTGATAATGACTTTTTGCACATACGTTTTATCCATTCTTCATGTGTTCAGCATTTTTGGCGTAGAGGTTATCTGGTTGTTGTTAAATGTTGTAGGTGGTATTACTGGTAGGTTAACTGTTTTTCAAAAAAACACTATGTCACTGTCTGTCTCCTCATTCCTCTCTCAAGATAGAAAACACCTATAAAGATGTGTGAATTAATTCATGTTTGACTGTATTTAATGAGATAACCCACTTGTCATTTGCAGTGAATCAGACATCCTTCACCATGACAAACAGTATGAGCCTTTCTACTCATCATTCGTGGCACTCTCTGCACACTACATCACCACAGTATGTGGTCAAAGTACGTGTCATTCATATTCTCTTAAATGTGATTGATAAGAAATTACTACTGCCATTCAGCAAAAAATATTTAAATGTTACAGGTTGTGTTTCTTCTAGCCAGCAAATTATTTTTGCTCTGTCTTTTCAGTACCGAGAAATCAGCTGCTGTCGGTTGCTACAGCATGCAAAGTATTGATTGAGTTCTCATTGCTGCGGTTGGAGAACCCAGATGAGGCATGTGCAGTATCACAGGTGAGAGAAACAAATTGCAGGGGAGATTGCTGTGAAGATTTTAGTCAGTTTAAAGGAGATTCAACATTTATCATCCACAGTTAAATTGTTACCATGTTTTCTGATAGCCAACCTTTTTTGTTGTTTTTTAAAGATTTAGTTAAATGTGCTTGTTTTTTCTGGTCATGTGTGCTAGTTTTCTGTTTGAAAGGAAATAATTTCCTGTATTAACAATTAATTAAGGTAAATTTAATAACACTGTTTATTTTTCTTCAGAAACACCTGATTCTTCTAATAAAAGGACTTTGTACTGGCTGCAGCAGACTAGATCGCACAGAAATCATTACTTTCACTGCTATGATGAAATCTGCCAAGTTGCCTCAAACCGTCAAGACCCTTTCAGATGGTAAGTGTCCTTTTAAGAGATGGACCAAAGGTAAACAATAATTAAATGATTATGAAACAACACAACTAGTAGTAAAATGAATAATTTATTAAACAAAGAACAAGCAGAGTCATTACAAAAACTGGGAATATGGTGGCCCTCCTCAAAGGATTTATGAGTCATTGCTATTTGATTTATTGATTTATTGGCCTGCAGAACAAGAAATCTTCAAAACTTTTGTATGTGACTGAAAAAAATGTCTCCTTGTTCATTTAATAGTGGAGGATCAGAAGGAGTTGCCCAGTGCTGTGAACCCGGAGCTTCGACAAAAAGAAGTACAAATGAACTTCTTTAATCAGCTGACATCAGTTTTTAACCCTGACCTTACCACCATCCTGGCCTCCCCATCAGCAGCACACATGCAGGCAAGTGTTACAGAATAGCCCTCCAGCTGCCTGCTCCATCACTGCTATCAGTGACTGACAGCTTAAATTAACCACAACAACTTGTTTTCACTTACCAGTGTTTATTTTTGTAAAAAAAAAAAAAAAATCACCTTCAACCTTTTGTCAACCCTCTCCCATTACAGGCTGAGAGTGATTGCGATGACCAAACCACAGATCAAGCCATTCAGGCCAAAATGAAAAATGCCTTTGTCTCTCAGAATGTGTCAAGCTTACAGGAACTTGGTGAGTAGTTGTTGCGTTGTCATAGGACTTTGTTTATTAACACAAAGTTTACAGTTTTACAGCATACCATTTTAGTTTAGTTTAGTTTAGTTTTATCCTCTCTTGAAAGGCCACAGTTTGTTAATATGCATCAACTATTGCTGAAGCTTTTGTATATAGTCCTAAATGTATATTGGAAAATACATTTCTTCCCAGTTACTTTTCAATTTTCTTTTCACTACAGCTAATTTCACTCATTCAGCATAATTTATTTTCATTAAATGATTTCCAAATTGAAGGTCAATTTGAAATTTTAGTGTAATCAATTTGCTTATTATGCCACTAAATTTGTAAAACGCAGATATGTACCACTTTGAAACTGAAAAAGCCCCATCACCTTGCAGCATATCTGGCTAGAAATAAAACAGAGTCCTGTGTTGATTTTTCAATGTCGTTAGTAAAAAAAGATATGCTCTGGCAGATTGCATAGATTCTTAAAAGATATAAAGCTCCAAAGCTTTTTGCATTGGAATCTCACATTTATCCCATAACTTGTATTTCTAGGTGGGTCTGAGAAGTTGTTACGAGTGTGCCTCAACCTGCCCTACTTCCTACGCTACATCAACCGTTTCCAGGATGCTGTATCAGCCAACTCTTTCTTTATCATGCCTGCCACAGTGGCTGATGCCACTGCTGTCCGCAATGGGTATTTTTTTTATTTTATGTATTTGATAAAAATATTCTAATGACTATTTTTAGTGTAATGTTTTGTTATATTTTTAGGGAGCATTATCATCTGTTTGGAAAGTTTTAACTTTCTTTTTAAAACCCATCATACCCAGGTTTCATTCACTGGTGATAGACGTAACCATGGCTTTGGACACACTTTCCCTGCCTGTACTGGAGCCCTTGACACCAGGGAGATTACTGGATATGACTGTGCTGGCTTTGAGCTGTCTCTATGCTGGTAGGTGTTAACTCGCTATTGGTCAATAGCATTAGAAGTTCCAGTGACTCAAAATGCAATAACCTCCAACAAACAAGGAGGAATTGTACTTGGGTCAGCAATACTTTTTAAAATTTTCTACAACAACCCTTTTGATATACCGTGGTGCAGCAGTACAATCTCTGCATGAATGTACTAGCACCCAGTGGAACAACCACAACTGCTCTTTCACCTATTTAATCAACAATTCTCTGCATAATGTTGAAAGTCAAATTAGTAAACGTAACACAAACCTTGTTTTGTATTTTACCTGTTTAGGTGTGAGTGTGGCCACTTGCATGGCCATTCTGCAGGTAGGTAGCGGCTTGCAGCTTCGCTCTGCCTCCACTGGGACGAAAGAGGAGGACTATGAAAATGATGCAGCCACAATCGTCCAGAAATGTGTGAGTATTATGAGTACAACATTGTCAGTGTATGCTCATATGTAAGTTATGAGACCTTGTCTAGTGCTACATATAAACTTTATTCACTTATATGCTTCTGTGGAGTTATATTTGTATTTTGACTGGGTCAAATAAATCTAGAGGGTATTTCAAATTTTTGGCATTGTGTCAGGCCTTTCTTTATAGTTTTTTTTATTATCTTTAAACACTGCTTTTTGAAGCATGCAAACCTTAACAAGATACTGCACATTTTACAATGGTAACAAGTACAAAATTTGTGTTGGCACAGCTGGAGATTTATGAGATGATTGGACAAGCCATCAGCAACTCCCGAAGAGCTGGAGGAGAGGTGAGTACCTTGTTTGAGTGCTGTACTCGACTTGTATATTAATAATATTACTTCGGTGCCTTTGACTATGCTCAGACTGCGCCACTTCAAAAGTTTACCTTTTTTTTAAGTTAAAGTTAATGATACTGTTATTTTTTGTTTATGGAAAACTGTGCATTCTTGGTAATATTGTTTTTTCTTACTTGTGCACTACAGCATTATCAGAACTTCCAGCTGCTTGGAGCCTGGTGCCTTCTGAACAGCCTGTACCTGATTCTTAACCTGAGCCCCACTGCCCTGGCAGATAAAGGGAAAGAGAAGGATCCCCTGGCTGCCCTGCGTGTCCGGGATATTGCTGCACGCACCAAGGATGGCGCGGGATCGCCTAAACTTGGTCCTGGCAAAGGGTAACTACAGTGGAATATAACATGAATGTTTCTGGTGTCATTTGATCTTTATTAGTTATACATGTATTTATATCGATGAAGGTGTGGGCAGTGGTTACTGCAATAATATCTCTGAAATGTCGACAGTCCAAGGCCTTCAGTAGATCACAAGAAAGGCTTATAATTAGACTATTATAGGTCTGGAGTAGGTTTATCTGCTCAATTCTAAATTAAAAAGCTGAAAATGTACAATTCTGATATCCTCATGCATATGTTGGTATTAAATTTAAGAAAAAATCTCTCATTTGAAAAGTGATAAGTATCTTTTTGTTTTGCTTTTTTCTTTAGTCACCAAGGGTTTGGCGTTTTGTCCGTAATCCTGGCCAACCACGCCATCAAACTTTTGACTTCGCTTTTCCAGGATCTGCAGGTTGAGGCTCTGCATCGGGTAAATGATGTAACAAACACTTTCTTTTCTCTTACTTTACAATGTGTGTCTTAATTTTGTACTTGTATCGCATCAGTATTTCCAGTATTGATTTCTAACTCAGTCTTGTGGTACACTTAATTATTCTACTTTATTAATTCTCAAAGTTGAGAAAAGTTTAAAAGAAATGGCCCAGTAAGATTATCTTATTGGAATTTTTTAAATTGTGTTTTAAAAAAAGCCATGTTTCCTCATTCCAATTATTCCATCCATCCACCTGCAGGGTTGGGCAAGTGATGGTCCACCAGCTGAACTCAACATCATGGCACAGAGCACTTCCATCCAGAGGGTCCAAAGGCTCATCGACTCTGTGCCTCTGACCAATCTCCTGTTCAACCTGCTCTCTACTTCCTACAAAAAGGTTCAGTCATTGTATTACACAACTGTATTTGCTTAATTTCATGTTAATGTTGTTGTTTTTGTCAACTACATTAATTTCATGTTAATGTTGTTGTTTTTGTCAACTACATGCTGCTTTTATATAAAATGGAGTTTGAAAATAATGTCAAAGATCGAAAAGGATGATTTATTAAGACTGTTCTTGTTTTCGCTTCCACCAGGCTTGTGTTCTCCAGCGCCAGAGGAAGGGCTCAGTCAGCAGTGATGCCAGCGCTTCTACTGATTCAAACACCTACTATGAGGACGATTTCAGCAGTACAGAGGAGGACAGCAGTCAAGGTAATTTATCATTCTGAATGTAAGCAAAATATCACATCAGAAAGACTTTAAACCCAAAGTTCATGCTCAATTATGTACTTATATAGCAGCTTTAGGGTAGCAAAACAAGAAAATATCATACCTCTGGCTGTTGGTTGGACATAATTTTTACTTTGGAATAAACGATACACACATTATTTTGCACAGCATTGCTAACAGGAACTAAAAGTCAAAAGGACTTGAGACTTAAACATTTTACGAAGGGGCTATTGTCAGTTCTGAGCTGTATCAGTGAGCAGTGAACCAGGTGTGCTGTCAGTGGATCAGTCAGGTTATGGCAGCGGTGAGAACGGTAAACACATACACATTCACACAGTAATGTAATTTGAATTTTTCTCCCTCATCACACAATGACAGTGTAGTTGACAGTGTCTACTATTTCAGCAGAGAGAAGACAGGAGAAGACAAGTGCAGCTTGTGTCTCAGGTCAGCAGTTTTCTGTCCTCAGGTCAAAGATTTGATGTCCACTTCACTGTCCTAGATTCATTTGTTATTGTTTGTCTCACAATTTAGGCTCTGAGCTGTGGCCCTAATAGCTTAGAAAAAGACAGAGCCACAGATGGAGAGGCTTCAGCAAAACAGCCCCTAGTCTGAAAGGTGCTTTCCACTGAAATTGACATGAGTTAAATTTGAATGTTTTGTCAAAGAGGTTCATCTGTGGCTCAGTGTGGTTCAAAGGATAATACCAGTGGTGTTGACATGTGGGTACTGTGATTTTAAAAGCATTCAAACCTAACATCAGAGCTGGGTGGTGAATAGAACAGTTCTTGATATCAACGTTTACAGTGACCGGCCAACTAAATTTGGCTCCTCTTGGTAAGCTGAGTAAAGGTTTACCCCAGGTGCTTTTAAGAGCACATCGATCCTTTGTCATCCAGTCTGTGCCCCTGTCTTGTCCTGTCTTAATTTAATGCACACCTCTAGTTGTCAGACTGTTGTCAAAATTAAACTTAACCCTATTATTTTCATTTAGTAAATTGTCAAAAAAGGTGAGTATTTTAAAATTGTTGTGATGACTTTGTGATCAAGTCACCTACCCCTATCTCAGATCCTGTTCATTTTTTCTTCTGTCATCATTTTCTTCTTACATCTTGTCATTGCATAACTTGTCACACATGTCTGAAAAAGTCTTCAACACAGAAATAATGTAGGAACCATGTCAAAACAGTGGTATTATTCTTGAGTATGATACAATAAAGTTGCTTGTAGAGTATGGGCTTAAACACAAGTGCTACGTCTTGCTGTCACTTGAAAAGTTATGATGTTTGTATGTTGCATGCACATGTGAATATCAACTTAAAGTGATATTCTTTTAACAAAAGTAATTCCTTGATTTGTATTTGATTTGAATCTGTAGATAATTCAACTGGCTATGTCTGCAGTGAGATGCTTTTCAAGTCTGATCACAATGCTGCTAAATATGTATTTTATTGATTCTTAGTTACTGAAAAAAGTAGCCTTTTTGGTACTCCACTCACAAGGATAGGTGTGCGAGTTCACTGTGTTACTAGTCACTTGGCAAGCAAAAGCAGTGACTGGGCTGCCAGATCTAAACCTCAGTGGTGCTTTGTGGCTTGAATGCTCATGGTGAACTACCTGTGACACTCTTTGAGAGCTCAAAGTAGTGGTAGCAGAAAACCATAGGCCAGAAATGGATGAATGACTATATGGTCATGTAATCGTATACACCGGCATGTCTTGTACTCCAGTGCGGAACGGAGCAGAGCTGTTATCTAAATTGGATCAGGTGGCAGATATAGATCCCTGACACACTCATTTAACCCAAATGTGTTATGAGGGCTAACTAAGAAAGTCTTGCAGACCCGTCTCACCAAATCCTAAAATCCCACTTTCAGAGTTCTTCTTCCTCTGTTCAATCAGACATTTAGACATAGAATCAAAGTGGGCTATGATTAAATGTTCGGCAGCTCCAAAGGGTATTGAAACTTTCTGTGGCAGCTAACCAAAGAACCTGTTGTTAGACGTCTGTAGAAGGAAGCAGTCAACATGTCTTCTTGGTCTCCAAGATTTAGATTCTCTCTGCATATGCTCTTAGATGAGAAAATTTAATTTTGATTCCAGTCTTTTTTACATACGTGCTCTTTTTTTTCCATACTTCAGACATTACTGAATGTAACTGACTGAATATTGATTGGGCACATTATCATTTTATTCCCACTGGTTCAGAGAAACTGAAATGATATACATAGTCAATTAAATGAATTCACATTAGAATGTTGTTTTTTCATTAAACATTCAGGATTGTTGACCTGCTTTTCAACAACATAGGGACGACCTCTGTCATTATCATTTCACTAACTGTTTTAATTTGAAGTGCACTAGAGAAAGTGGGAAAATTAACATAGCACATGGACCTTACTGTCATGTCTTTTGAGAAAAGTATTCTTAGAAGGAAAAATCTGTAGTATTCTTCTTTAAGTGGATATTCACCAACAGGACGTCACTATATGTTCACTATTTATTGCAGTCTTTGGCTGTTGTCCACCGCCTGCACAGTGTTGTAGGTGTCATGCACTAGTTTGAAGCTTTGTACATCTTTGATGACACCACTACCACTCCACAAATATCTTGTAAGTCTTGGGACATTTGTCACCTCCACGCTTAAGAAATATTATAAATTATTTGTCTTTTTCTGCAGATGATGACAGTGAACCAATCTTAGGGCTTTGGTTTGAAGAGACTATTTCACCCACCAAAGACAAAGTCGCTCCCCCACCCCCTCCCCCACCCCCGCCTCTGGAGACGTCTCCCAGACTGAAGAGCCCCAGCAAGCAGAATCCAAGCGAGAATGGAAACATTTTAGCTGGACGTAAAGACCCAGAACTGGTGAGGACTCATTTTTGTATACCCATGTAATTCTGCAACATTAAGTAAAGAGCACCTGTATGTTTTTTTTTTATATATATAATGCTAGCTTACTTTTCATTTAGCCTCGTTAATAGCTTACGAAAGTTTTTCATTTTTTTTGTGATAAACCCTGCAACTCAAAATTGTTTTTTCCTGTAGTTCCTTAGTTTAGCCTCCAGTATTCTGAACTTCATCACCACCTCAATGCTCAAGTCCAGGAACAACTTCATCCGCAACTACCTGAGCGTGTCTCTTACAGAGCAACACATGGCTACTCTAGCCAGCATCATCAAAGACGTAGACAAAGATGTCAAAGGTATGCCTGGAAAAAAATGTCTTCTTTTATGCAACTTATTTCAATATTTTGCCTCATTTCTTTTTGTTAGCTAATGATGACTGTAGCCCATAATTACAATTCATGTTACTTAGTTTATTGCATTTGTTTCTCCTCAGGCTCCTCAGATGAAGTGTTTTCTTTAGCTCTGTATCACTTCAACCACACCTTGGTAACATCAGATCTTCCATCCCCTGCCCTGCAAGTAAGAGGAATGCCATTATCTTAATCACCTTCATCCAAAACCTCTGCAATTAACTTCTAACCATGAGCCTGTTATTTTTGAATTTCACAAACTTAATATTGTATCTTTTGTCTTTCCCAGAGCACCCTTCTTCAGCAGTTAGGTGTTGCGCCCTTTTCAGAGGGTCCCTGGCCTCTGTATATTCACCCTCAGTCATTATCAGTCCTCTCCAGACTTCTCCTCATATGGCAGCACAAAGCCAGTGTGCAAGGAGAACCAGATGTGCCTGAGTGTATGAAAGTCTGGGAAAGGTATGGCAACCTTGGCACTTGTCATCTGGCTCATATGTACAGTGGACTGATTTCAAGTCCCTTGATGCTGTCGCGCATAACACCGCGATTGGCAGTTACTATTGTTGTTACACAATGTTTAGCTCAAGGTGTGATAAATTTAGCTGACAATGGAAAAAAATCGAAGTGCTCATAGAAAATGCTCTGCTTTGTTTACTTCTTTTAACCAATGTGTCCTTTCTGCTATCTTCCTGCTCTCTTAGGTTTTTGGGAACTTTGAAGCAACACACCATCCAGAGTTCTGTCCACGGAGAAGACGACCTAAATGTGGAGCACCTCCAGCTCCTACTGCTCCTTTTTCACAATCTGTCGGAGCGTGGTCGACGGTCAGTCCTGACCCAGGTCACTCAGGCCATCACAGAAGTTGCACAGAGCAGAGACTCCCAGCTGAAGGCAGTGCCCCTCAACCTGGCCCGCCTGTGTCTGGTGTTTGACTACCTGCTACGTCATTACTCCAAGGCTCCCTTGTACCTTTTTGAACAGGTTAATTGCTTATTTTCAAATGTCGATTGTCTCATCCTGTTGGTAAATAGCAGATACAGGGGTGGTTCTATCCATTTTGTTATGCATTTGTTACTTTATTTTAAAACTTATCAAGTAAAATACTGTCCTGCAAATGAATTTCTTCGGAGCTAATAGCTTCATATCTTGATAAAACCACAGATTCACATATTTCTATGGTAAACTTTTGTTAAGAGTGATTTTGATTTGATCACCCCAGCTAGAGGAGTGACTTTACAGCCAAACTAAGTGGAGTCTGAATAAATGCAACTGTGTGTGTTTTTTATAGGTGCAGTATAACCTTCTGACACCACCATCCACCGGGCCAGGTTCTGTTCAGGAAGGTGGCAAACGCGGCAGTCTGCCACTCTACTATGGATTCAAAGAGGTGGAGGAGAACTGGGCCAAACACTGTTCAGCTGGTAAGACCAAGTGAAGGAAATCATTTTTTTACCCACTGAACAGAGCCGGACAGTTGGTTAAAAAAAATAGTCACCAGTTGCAGGGACCATTTTTGTGGAAATGGAAATTAAAACAACTGGAAATTAATAATGAAAATTAAATGATTTGCGTAGAACCTCAGCAGCTTTCACAGTCATATTTCATATTGTCCATGTTCTTATTTCTTAACAATGAAGAGGATGTAGCAACGCTGGTGCTAGATGAAAAAATAATATTCTGTTTTCATGTTTTTCAAACTTGAACTAGATTCAAATGTGCAGCCCAAATTCTACTGCGTTCTGTCCCCTGAGGCATCTGAAGATGACATCAGCAGACTGGACAGCAAGGTGAGACTTTGACCGTGAATGAATAAATACTATTACGTATGTACCACCTTTGTGCCTCACTGTATTGAAATATAATTTTTTTTCCCCCTTTGTAGGTCTTTCCCAAGCTGTTCAATGGAGCTGTTAAGTACGATGACCTGTATGCGTGGCTCATCTCACTCCTGGTCGCAGGCTCTGAGTTTGACACAGCAAGAAGACAGGAGAACAAGCCCATCACTCCTATGGTGAGAACATACCTCATGAACAAACAATACATAGTTTAAACAGGCTAAATAAACCAATTATGCACCTTCATGACTAAGTCTTCTTCTTCTTGTTTGTTTTTGAGAGCCTATTTTAAGCCTGTTTTAATTAAAAGTAACTTACCAACAGCAGGCTTCAACCCTGAAATGAACCGAGTGTGGATTTAGAAATCAGCATGATTGTTTGTCATCCTGCACAGGAGGCATGCTCCCTTCAGTACTACTTCCTGATACTGTGGAGGATCCTAGGCGTTTTACCACCTTCAAAAGCCTACATGGAGCAGCTAAAGAATGGCTGCAGCGATCCCAGTGAGAGCGACATCCTGCACACACTGCGATGGTCCTCACGTCTCCGGGTGTCTACCTACGTGAATTGGATCAAGGTCTGTTATAACCTGAAAGTCTTACATAATTGGCATGATAAATGCCAAAACAAATAAATACATTTAATAAATATTGTGGAGTATTGTACTCATCACAAATAGGTGCTTATTCATTTTCAAACAAATCAGTTTTAACTTGATGATGTAGATTGGCATTATTTAATTGATTTTCTTCTTGAGGTCTGATTTACACAACATACAACAACTGTGTCCATAATCCTGTAATATGATAAAAGTCTTTTCCTCCTCTGTATTTTTTGATGTATGACTACGCCCATATCATCACTGACAGGAACACTTGGTGAAGCAGGGAATGAAAGCAGACCAAGCAGCCACTCTGGTTGAGATGACAGCTGCTAAGTGCAGCACTGTGAAATATGATGTGGAGCTAGCAGAGGAGTACATTGCCAGACAGGTATAGATTAAAGTATACTCAATATTGACCTGTTAATTGATTGTCGTCCAGACACATTTTTGAACAGAAGTGACACTGTGTGACAACTTGTTTCTGTTGCAGATTTCCACCTTCTCAAGTGTAGACCCAAATGTCATCCTTCCACTTCATCAGTTACCCTCTCTACAAGCCATCTATACATTGGATGCAGTTATCTCTAAAGTGCAGGTTTCCCTAGATGAGCATTTGTCCAAGGTTGCCATTGAGGCAGACACCCACAAGTCATCAGAGATCACAAAGAACCTACTGCCTGCCACACTACAGCTCACTGATGTTTACACAGCCTTTACAAGGTGAGAACGGAATCAGTCTAATTTCGGTGCTTGACTTAACACTGAACATCAGACAAGCTTGCCTAGGTTATGCGTTATGTCTAGCAAGCGGGAATATGAGTATGTGATTGAAATAGTTGCAGGTTTAACAGAAGCAGCATTGTAACAGAAACTACAAAGGGCAGTTTTTTTTGTTAATTGAATAACTTCGATAGTAGCAAGGAACCTAAAAAAGAAAGGATGGTCATTACATCAACAGATCTTGCTCAGGTGCCAGATTGTAGTGGCACCTGTATTGAAGTCTTTGGGAGATGCATAGAGAAATGCACTAAAACCAAACATATCTACGTCATATGACTTCTGATGAAGAAATACCTCCAGAAAATGATTGAAAATGACCACAGATTTTTTTTCCCCAAATGATTAACATGGCTAAATATATCGTGACCTAACAGGACAGGTCCAACCAAATGTCACTGATGACTGCAATTACATTGCGAATAGGAGCCCTTCCCAAATGAAAGGAGGGACAAGCAAAATGTCTAATAAAGATAATCAGTTGTTGCTTGAACTGCAGAGCTTTGATGTTGCCATTTTGCGGCAACATGTGTATAGTATAAACAGGCAAATCAGGATTTTATAACAGTTAAATGCAAAAAGTGAAAAAAAAAATTCTTGGATATTCAACTGTTTGCGTTAACCTTTAAACGTGCCTCAAATCTAAAACCTGTCAAAAAAATATAACACTTGAGCTGTAAATCCTTCATCTGTCCTAATCAAATGATTAAACCTTGCTTGACATGACCAGGTCTTACCTACTGATGAACATCCCAGAGGAAGGAGAGAACAAGCTCACAGATGCCAAGCTCCAAGGTTATGCTGCAGTTCTGTCCATTGGATCCACCCGCTGCAAGGCCAACCTGCTGGGTGTGTGAAAGGATTACTCAAGAGTAAAACAGTATTTTCACTTTCACAACATTTTGGTTCATTCACTGTTTTAACCTGAACCTTTTTGAATTCACAGGTCATAGTATCATGCAAAACTTGCCATCGGCTGTGCAGACTATATGTGAGACTTGGAACAGCATCCACACCAATGAATTCCCTAACATTGGCTCATGGGTATGTTAATACAGTTGTTGCTTATTGTTCTGTCTACTTTAAAACAATGTAGAGCTCCCAGTATAATTACAATAAAGTTTTTACCATTATTGTCCAGCCCTACACAGAATTTAATTTAAAAAACAAACAAACAATTGTACTTGTTATGAGACTCATAGCCTATTGTTTCTTTTTGTTTGTTTGTTTTTAAACTTCTCAGCGAAATGCGTTCGCCAATGATACCATTCCATCAGAGAGCTACATCAGTGCCATCCAAGCAGCTCACCTGGGCACACTCAGTTGTCAATCCTTGCCTCTGGCCTCTTCTCTTAAACACATCCTACTCTCTTTGGTTCGCCTCACGGGCGACCTTATTGTGTAAGTGCCTGTCCATTCCTATTAAAAATCTAAATATAACCAACAGAATGTTTTCATGAGTACACTGTAACCATCAGTTAATAATTCTGCATGTCTGTCTCCTCAGCACCGAGGAGCTGAATCCTTCGCAGGTTGTGCGCACTTTGTTGCCCCTCCTCCTGGAGAGCAGCACAGAGAGTGTGGCTGAGATCAGCAGTACCTCACTGGAGCGCATCCTCGGCCCCTCAGAGTCGGATGCCTTCCTGGCCCGCATCTACGAGCGTTTGGTGACCGGCTGTTACAACATCATTGCCAATCACTCAGACCCCAACAGGTATGTCGTGTGTGACATAATAATTAATCTTGCATTAAACATTATATTTGATATTATCATTGGCTAAAAACACTGTTTAATAGTGACGTTTGCACTGCTAAAGAATAAGGCCCCATTGTACAGCTTTTATCCTAGTTTAGCATAATGTATTTGTTTGCTAGCCTACACATTTATTGTTTGGTTAAGTCTGACTGTTCTTATCAAACTTTGATCCAATTTCTTCAGTGGTTTGGATGAGTCTGTCCTCGAGGAATGCCTCCAGTACCTTGAAAAGCAGCTTGAGAGCAGTCAAGTCCGCAAAGCCATGGAAGAGTTCTTTTCATTCAGGTATCTGCTCAACTAAGAAAATAGGTTACATTATTACACATGTATAGGGGAGACCGGGGATGGTTGTAACAAGGGGATGGTTGTAACAGCATCACTTTCACCAATAAGGGATGTCATTAGAGTCATGTGATCAATTTCATGTGTTACCACTCCCTCCCTGACCTTGCACATGGATTTGCATGTCTGTGGAAAGAAGTGTGTGGGCTTTAAAGCCAAAAAAGAAAAAATCAGGTCAGAAACTAATCTTTTGGACCAAGTTTATATTTTGGTTAGTACTGACACTGTTGAAGTTTGAATTATGAAACTTATATTGGATTGAAGAGTAGGTTCTAAGCTAAAATATGAGTCATTTCATCAACACTAATTTTAAGCTATCGTGCTAGTACAGCTAGCTAAACAATGGCTGACAGGGGTGGGGAGGGTTGTAACACCTTCCAAAAAAATGTTACAACCATCCCCGTAAGGGCATCTCATATATTTTCTCTATCCTTCTCCCTCTTTTAAGTATGCCAAGACACTGGATGTGGAAAACGAATAGGGGTGTGTCTGCACATGTACTCAAAGCTGCATCAGATGAAGTGAGGCAGGGAAAGACAGTGCGGTCAGTTGCTAAAGACTACTCCATCTGCCATGTGACACTGAGCAGATACTGCAAGAAATTGCAAAACCTCAGAGAACAAGGGACAAGAAAGCAACCCAGTGTTGGCTATTCACATCACTGTGAATCTGATTCTGATTAGACAGATAACACATACAGATAAACACACTCACATCAATGTTTTATCATTTGTGTGCATGGTTGTTGTTTCTTGAAGTGGCAAACATCTTCCTTGAATTATGTTTGTGAATTGGGAGCTGTTTCTGACCTCCCACTGCAGTTTTCTGTTCTCATGAGTAGTCCATTCATATGTATTATTGAATATTTTTTCAAATAATGTTCTGAGTCTTTGGATCTATGCCACTGAGAATGTTTTTCATTTACCCATCATATAACCCATTATTATTACCCATTATATAATGTATGACACAGGCTGTTGTTGCATACTTTTTATATTCAAAAATGGTCAAATAAAATCAATCAATCAATCAATCAATCAATCAATCAATCAATCAATCAGTGATAAGTTCTTTTTGGTCTTAGTAAATCACTGGAAGATGTTTGAGTGTTAGCACATGCACAATACATTTATATGGAGGCATATTTTGTGGTGTGGTCCCAGTTTTTAGTTCTTTAATCTTATTGTTACAGTTTACCCCGGGTTGTGTTACAACCTACCCCGGTAGTGGGGTAGGTTGTAACAGCGGCACTCCTTGCATATGACATTAAATAATTATTTCTGTGATATAGTTGGAGGAGTTGGAGGCATTTCTATTTGTAGAGGACAAATGAGGGTACTTTGTGTCAAAATTTGAGGGCCCAACCATGAACACTCTGCAAGTTATAGGAGCTAAGACAAAAAGTGTTACAACCATCCCCGGTCTCCCCTACTGCTGTCTCACTTTGTTGTGCTCTTTTTTCCAGTGGTGAACTTGTCCAGATTATGATGGCGACAGCCAATGAAAATCTGTCTGCAAAGTTCTGCAACAGGGTGCTGAAATTCTTCACCAAGCTTTTCCAGCTAAGTAAGTCTACAGCTGTGATTTCAGTCATAAAAACTCTATCTGAAGGTTAAGTTATGCTTTAAATGGACTGGTTCATATAAATTGTTGCCTGTAAGTGTTAGGTACAGTTCTGAATGGCCACATTTGAAGGCAGAGTAAAAAGCCTACCGTCAAACAGGGGTTAGAGACAAGAAAGTGTAAAAACTGGAAGAAAGCCACGCACTTTAAGACAGTCTTACCAAAGGTTTGCATGTAGTTGCTCACAATTGTACATGACAAGTGGCACAAGCTCTTAAAAAAGTAGTTCAACCCTTGAATACTTACTACTGAACACCTGGCCAATTGCTGTGTAAAGGTGGCGTACTTGTCTGATCCTCTGTTTAGGAAAGTTATAGGGGGCAGTGAGACTGATGTTAGAAAGGTGTGGGGGAGGGATTTTCAGACAAGGTTCGATGGTCCAGTAAGCACATTTGAAGCACACTCATGCCTTAAAAGTGTTAGAAATCAAATCATGAATCTTTTAACTGCAAGTCTAAATCTCACGATGATGCTGTCATACCCAGCGGAGAAGAACCCGAACCCCAGCTTGTTGTGTCTGTGTGGCTCACTGGCTCAGCTGGCATGTGTAGAGCCCTCTCGACTGCAGTCCTGGCTGACACGCATGACGGCCACCCCACCAAAGGACTCGGAGCAGCTGGAAATAGTGCAGGAAAACCGACAGCTCCTGCAGCTGCTCACCACACATATTGTGCGTGACAACAGCCAGGTGGGCGAAGGAGTGTGCACTGTCCTCCTCAGCACACTCATTCCTATGGCAACAGACATGCTGGCTAACGGTGATGGTACAGGTTTCCCTGAGCTCATGGTCATCATGGCCACACTGGCCAGTGCTGGACAGGGAGCTGGCCACTTGCAACTGCACAGGGCAGCTATTGACTGGCTAACCAGATGGTAAGAAATCAGTTTCACAGACCTGCCTTTACCTGATTTAATTTACACTTTCAAGCATCTATATCATCTTAAATTTCTGAATATTCTTTTAAATTTTTTCTCCGCAGCAAAAAGTATTTAACACAGAAGAATGTCGTGGAAAAAGTGAGCACAAACTTGTCCCAAGGAAAGGTAAGTTTTCATATTATCAGTATATAGCAGCAGTTTAAATGCTGGCACATTAGGCATTATAACCATTAACCGTCAAGTCACTGATGTGCATCTGTCCCTTGATAACAGCACGCCAGCATGCTGGAATGCTCATGCCACATCATCTCCTATCTGGCCGATGTGATGAACGCCTTGCGGCAAAGCAGTGGCCAAGGAACCTCAGCACTGCTGATGGAGGGAGAAGAGAAGGCCATGGAAGTAGACTCTGACTGGGTGGAGGAGCTTGCACCAGAGGAGGATGATTCCCAAGCGGAGGACTCTGTGAGATCTCATCCCTTTGTCTATCCTTAAACCGAGCCTTGTTCTGTAAATGTGAAGTATAGTATAATACAAAAGGCCTAATGACCTGGTCCAGGCCACCTGCCCCAGAAAGCTTTTTTGAATCTTTGTTTTCCTGCTACAGTTTGACTAGAGGGAAAACTCCTCTGGTTGAGTTGTATAGTATGTCTTGGCTCCTAGTTTAGCCCATTTTACTGTCCAGTAGAGCTTGTTAGCAATTTCCAGAGGGAATGTGGAATTTTTTTTTTTATTCAGACGCAGTTTTCTAAACAAAAATAAGTTTCATTTTAATCACATATGATTTATGTAGCCATTCTTAGAGTCTTTGGGACCCAGTCAGCTGAGTTATTTGATTTTCACTTAAAGATATTTGAGTAAGTAATGAAACTGTCATTTTCGCTCTACTCAGTGTTTGATCCATGGAACAATCCATCCTAACATGTTTGTCAATGTTTGACAGGATGAAGATTCCCTCTGCAACAAACTCTGCACCTTCACCATTACCCAGAAGGAGTTCATGAACCAGCACTGGTAAAGAAAAGTTTGTTGTTCCCTGTGATTTTAGTTTTGTCCTTGAATGAGGCCAGAGGTTGTTTCTTTCTTTTAATCATGATCAAGTCAATGGATTTTTAGTGGGTCATAGGTGTTTGAGTTTAAACTGGAGGGCTTGTTTACCTTAAAATTGGTTTGGCACACAGTAACCCTTTCATAACTCAGAATAAAGAGCAAAATCTATAAATATAAAGACCCCACGTACTGTAGATTAAAAAAAAGAAAAAAAAATACTGTAATTTGTTTAGGCTCATTGAAACAACAGGGGCAAATTCACACTGTGACACAAGTTTATTTTTAACATAGATTAGCTTCATGTAGCTGAAAGGGGGAAAGTAAGTCATTAGTGTTAGTGGAATATTTTCTATTAGCAGTGTGTTTATGTTGTTCTAATGAGTTGGGTGTCAAGCCAACTGTTGAAACTCACTCAATCATTAAACTGCTCAGTTTTTTTCTTACTAAACCTGGAAGCGGCTTCCGGAAGGTTTTTGTTATGTGAACTCTGGACTGTAGTTATATTTGTTTATTTCTGTCGTGCACTTGCACGCCTGAGCATGTTATAATGCCTGTATGTAGAAATATGTAGGTGAAATTCTGTCGTGACTAAATTGTTGATATACTACACAGTCCTGTCCTGGTCCTTTTCATTCTGCAGGTACCACTGTCACACCTGTAAGATGGTGGATGGGGTAGGTGTGTGCACAGTGTGCGCCAAGGTCTGTCACAAAGACCATGAGATCTCCTATGCCAAATATGGCTCTTTCTTCTGTGACTGCGGTGCCAAAGAGGATGGCAGCTGCCAGGTGAGACCGAATACCTCAGGTCATCATGGGAAGAGAACAACAGCGGTAACTTTGGCTTGCAAGTCATTCCCCCATTGACTTCCATCCCGTCATTTCATTTGGTCAGGGTTATAGCTAGCCCACACATGTGGCCAGAACATGAGAGAAATCATGTTATGAATGTCTGTTGTCAACATTTTGTTTACTGAAAAGGCCAGCTTTCCTAGTTAATCTTATGTGATGGATTTTTGAATGTGCATGTGATGATGAACAAACCATCAACTACATTTTACCTTCAGTTTATTTCTGTTTAGTTCTTCGTCAGTCTTTTGATTATAATGGCTTATAGTAGTTTTGTTCAAACGGATAAGTGAAAGTACATGGTATTGGCATGCAGAAAATTCAAATACAGTTAACAATTGACCATGAATTTTGTGTGCCTTTCCAGGCAGTTTAGATAAAGTGCGCCTCCATCCAGCACAATCTGTCTGACCTTCCTTTTGACTATTTACTCCACAATGTTGAGGAGCTAGAAAAAAGCAAAAACTGTAAAGAAGTTAAACAAAAAAGATGCTTTTATGTGAAAAGTTTGTATTTGATGTGCTGCCACATTCAGACATGTATGCATGCAAATATCAACAATGTTTCTCTTCTCACTGCTCTCCTTTGTTTCATACCATCCACAGGCTTTGGTCAAACGCAGCCCCAGCAGCGGTATGGGCTCCACTCTGAAGGAGTCCTCTGCATTCCAGAGTGAACTGCGTATGCCTGACAGTGCTATCCGCCACCAGAATGCCTCACCCTCCGACAAGGGCAAGGTCACTATCTGTGATGGCAAACCTGGTGATGAAGACAGACCTAAGAAGAGCAGCGTGTGCAAGAGCATTGAGGGCTGCCAGGAAGAGTTGCTCGCCCAAGTGGTGAGAGAAAATATGTTAATCTATTCTGGTTTAATCATCAAGTCTATGTCTCTGGCTGTGTTGAGTCTTTTTATGCTGAAAAGCGCATCTCAAATGACTTTTAATTATTGCATTTCTTCTCTGGTATTGTAGTCCTTTGATATAGGTACACTGCACTCCCTTCACATAGTTTAACTTAAACTCTTGTCTCTCTCTTCTCCTCAATAGATGGGATCATCCACTGCAGCGGTCATACTGGAGATGCTTATGTTTCTCATGGAAGCTATCCAGACGAACTTCCAGCAGGCATCAGCAGTGGGAAGCAGCAGCCGGGCTCAGCAAGCCCTCAATGAACTACATACTCAGGACAAAACTGTGGAGATGACGGACCAGTTAATGGTATGAAGACCTGTGTCATTTGGTGATCACTAATCACATATATAGTCTTATGTGAAGATTATTAGAAACTAAATTGTACGTATTAAATTGCTTTCCATCAGGTGCCCACACTTGGCTCTCAAGAAGGGGCTTTTGAGAATGTGAGGATGAACTACAGTGGTGACCAGGGACAGACTATACGCCAGCTCATTAGTGCACATGTCTTGCGTCGTGTTGCCATGTGTGTCCTGTCTTCACCCCACGGCCGCCGCCAGCACCTTGCAGTCAGCCATGAAAAGGGGAAGGTAAGATTCACAAACCAGTAAGCTAATTCCCATAATGATAATACTATTATTATACACAAATAAGAAAATATTAAAAGCCTTAGTGGATTTTATATAGATCTTTATTTAATGTACACAATTGAATTTATGTATGTTAGGTTTTTGATATACCTGAATGACTGGATTTATAGAATAGAGCAACATCATCAAACAAAGCGACACATGCTGTATGGTAGCAAATTCTTTCAAATTAAAGCAGACATTGTTAACTTAATCATCATATCATTCCATACAGTAAAAACAATGTGTCGGTCTAATCAAGTAATTAGACAGATTCTGATATGAATAATTTAAATGTATAACATAAATTTAGAATACAGTTTATTTCTACACCCTTTGATTTGTATTTCTATTTTCTTTCATGTTGTTTGTTCGTTGTAACCCATTTTTTTCTCCGTCTCAATAGATAACGGTTCTGCAGCTGTCCACCCTCCTGAAACAGGCTGACTCAAGCAAGAGGAAGTTGACACTGACCCGACTGGCCTCTGCTCCAGTCCCTTTCACTGTCCTCAGTCTCACAGGCAACCCTTGTAACGAAGATTACCTGGCTGTGTGTGGCCTCAAGGTCAGAAAACCATCTGCTTTGAAAGAGCCTATATAAAACTATAGAATGAAAACAATACAGGCAGTAATGTTGTTATGTTGCTTGCAATAAAATGGCAAAACAAAATTAACCATGGTAGAATTCAGGGTAGCTATTCATGCCAATGTTAGTAGACACTCCTAAGTAGACTTTTGTTTTACTTTTTTATACAAAATGCTGCTAATTGGAAATTGGTATTTGACTGTTTTGTCTTTGTCTTACGTTTATTTTTTCCCAGGACTGCCACGTTTTAACATTCAGCAGCACAGGCTCTGTCTCTGACCATCTGGTGTTGCACCCACAACTGGCAACTGGCAACTTCATCATCAAAGCCATCTGGTTACCAGGCTCGCAGACAGAACTTGCCATCATCACTGCTGACTTTGTAAAGGTATGTTTTAAGAAAAGTGATATCTTGTACATAACTCAGTGTTGACCGATTATTCGTGATTTGATTAAAATCTTATCTCTTGATTTGGGAAGACAGTCGCTGCTTTTTGCATGTTGGAAAAAACACTCTGTAACATGTCTTTTTTCTTCTTTGCTAAACAGATCTATGACTTGTCAGTGGATGCCCTGAGTCCAATGTATTACTTCCTGCTCCCAAGTTCCAAGATCCGTGATGCAACTTTCCTTTTCAATGAAGAGGGGAAGAGTGTTATCGCCATCATGTCTTCAGCAGGTTACATGTACACCCAGCTCATGGATGAATCAAGCAGTGCCCAGCATGGCCCTTTCTATGTCACAAATGTATTGGAGATAACTCATGAAGACTTGAAGGTAAGCAGGATGTACATCTAGCTAACTGAATTATACCCACAGAATGGTGTCATTTGTGATCACTTCAATCATTTGATGTGTCTTGAAAATGCTCAATGGCAGACAATATTAAAGTGAAATCTTTCTGTGTGACTCCAGGATAGCAACGGGCAGGTAGCTGGTGGTGGTGTGTCGGTCTATTACTCCCATGTGCTTCAGATGCTTTTCTTCAGCTACAGCCAGGGGAAGTCCTTCGCTGCCACAGTGAGCCGCAGCACCACAGAAGTGCAGAGGCTGTTCCCCATCAACGTCAAAGGGTAACACCTCCTCCACACCATATATGGTCTCTTCACTTGCCTGCAACGGATCTGAGTAATGTAATGGGTAACTGGAAGAGCTGACTTATATCTCCATCTCTTTTTCTTGTCAACCTGCTCTTTAGCTCCAATGGCAGCAGCAGTAAGATGTCGCCTGCTCTGTGCCAATGGTCTGAGGTCATGAACCACCCAGGCCTGGTGTGCTGCGTGCAGCAGACAACAGGCATACCACTTGTCATCATGGTCAAGCCTGATACCTTCCTCATTCAAGAGATTAAAACTCTGCCAGCCAAAGCAAAGGTTAGAACCATGTTCTGCAATGACAGGAAACAGTACCTAGGAGATTAGAACATAATGAATAGAACTGAGGTTGCCATCTTGTTTTTTAGTTCACATATGTAAAACTTAGCAATATTCTTAAGGTTACCATTCATTATTTTTCTCTGTTCCCCAGATTCAAGATATGGTAGCAATCCGACACACTGCCAGTAATGAACAACAGCGTACAACCATGATTCTTCTCTGTGAGGATGGAAGCCTGCGAATCTACATGGCCAATGTGGACAACACCTCATACTGGCTCCAGCCCTCTCTGCAGCCCAGCTGTGGCATCAGTATCATGAAGCCAGTCCGCAAGCGCAAAGCTGCTGCTACTAGTGAGTTTGAGGCCAATTAAGTACAATTATTTATTTATTTTATCGCAAAAAATATAAGAAAGTAGTTACTAAAATAGATGAAAGACACGTGCAAGTCAGGGCATACATCATAGGTATGATCACCACAACTAGACAGTGGCTGGTTACTTGCCAAAATGATTGGTTAACCACCTGTGATATTAGAAGGATAACCTTAACCCTCAACATGAGAATTATTTGGTGTAATTTAATTATGTATGTATTTAAGTATGCCTGACATTTTTGGCCTAAGTTCTTTAGTTTATAAAAGTCCCTATCAATCTCAAGTGGCTGTTTATTCACAAATCTGAAAATTTGAAATTTCTGTAAACATACTTTCTCAGTGTGATTCTTTGTACACAGACTAATTGATACATAAAAAATCAATCAGACACAGAAAGGTAAGGGCTTGCCAGAAACTGCTTAGGCTGTATCTTTGGCTAAAGTGTCAGATTTTAATGTAATGATTTTACTTTTTAGCCACCCGAACTTCTAGTCAGGTGACATTCCCAGTGGACTTCTTTGAGCACAACCAACAGCTGACAGAGGTGGAGTTTGGGGGCAATGACTTGCTGCAGGTCTACAATGGACAGCAGATCAAACACAGGCTCAACTCTACTGGGATGTATGTTGCCAACACAAAGGTAGGGACATTTTGACATAATTCTCTGTTGGAAAAGGTGTGAATGACTTCTGTAATGAATTACTAATGCCAGCCATGTGTATGTGTTTTATGCAGATAGGCTATTGTGAGAAAAAAAAAGTGATTTGAGGAGTAGTAATATATATGTATATGAACATATTCACATCATCTGCCTGCAGTTGTTGTGTTAAAACTTTTCACAGCATTTTGTCACATAATTTAACACAACAACAGTACAACACTGAGTAATTGAGCATTATTTGCATCCAAACAAACTAAATAATGGACAAAGGGGGACCTGTATTTCACAATTGAGCTGCTATAAAAACAACGCAGCCATACATTCTGAGCGTGGCTATATATTTTAGTTCTTATGTTGTACTGTTAGACAAAATGGGTAAACGCGACAAATATTAACATGAATCTGGTTGTTTCCTTCTAGCCTGGTGGATTCACAGTGGAGGCAGTCAACAACAACAGTTCAATGGTGATGACAGGCATGCGGGTGCAGGTGGGCACTCAGGCCATTGAGAGGGCTCCTTCCTACGTGGAGGTCTTCGGACGCACCATGCAGATAAACCTAACGAGAGCCCGCTGGTTCGATTTTCCCTTCACCCGAGAGGAGGCACTGCAGGCCGACAAGAAGCTGTCTATATTTAGTAAGCGCAAGAGATGATTATACCTTTAGTGTTGATGAGGGGATATTTTTTGTACTTCAGAAATCAATCTAGTCATTGTTGTAGCTTCTTGATGTAAGGATTTAACTGAATGGGTAACACTAAAGCACACTGTTTCATCTTTCTGTTCATTTTAAAGTTGGAGCGTCTGTTGACCCAGCTGGAGTCACCATGCTTGATTCAATCAAGATCTATGGTAAAACCAAGGAGCAGTTTGGCTGGCCTGAGGATCCACCAGAGGACTTCTCCTCTGCGTCGGTTAACAATGTCTGCAGTCCCAACCTGAACCAGGGCAATGGCACCTCTGATGGAGACATAGCCACCCCTACCACCACCAGTGGCAGTGTGCTGGAGAGGTATGGGCTTTCCACTTAAGGCTTCAGACGGTCAACACAAGTTGTTGGCATTTACACTTCTCAATCCTCTGTAGTTAAATTAACCACACTCCGATCTGATGAGATAGTGTGACTATTTCTTTGACTTTCAAATGCTACATCTATCCTTTTTAATACCGTGTAATACCTTTAGCCAACATTCCTGTTTTCTTTTTTAATCTTTGAATTATTATTATTTTCTTTTCCAGCTAAATAATGATATGATAATAATAGAAGTTGTGTTAAATTAATATTCATATTGTGATTAGATATAACACATTTTATCCATATCACACCCTCCTGCCATATCTTTATCCTTCATGTGTCCAGCTATACAGCAGGAGTTGTTGAGGTCGATCTTAAAGTTCTAACAATGGGGATTGGGTTCTCTCTAGAGTATTTAGTGCATGGCTATCGTGATGTCATCTTTTCTTGCATGCTTCTCTTATGTTCAACTGAATCATTTAATTTCACTTGTTTCTTTCTGTGATCCTCACACTTTGTTTTTGTTCTTTTTCTTTTGCTCCCAAAAATACAATAAAAAGTTGTGAAACTGAGTCCTTATCAACCTTGGACCGGTTAGTAACTGCCCTTTCTCTGCTTGTTTGTATGGTTTTGTGCATGTGTGCTTGTTTGTGTGTCCATGCTTGAGACTGTGAACATGCCATGCATCATTGCCACACTTGTACAACAGCAACATTTTTTCCTATTCTTGCATTCAGTGTTGTTTTGGCATTTAGATCAGCACAGACTGCAAAAGGTTAAGATTTGGTCTTTATTCTCTTTGTTTGATTTATGGAGAAAGCTGCAGTAGAAGCACTGTTGATCTTCTTTCTCAATTTCAGGTTGGTGGTCAGCTCCCTTGAGGCTTTGGAAAGCTGCTTTGCAGTAGGTTCCTCCAGTGAAAAGGTAAACAGATGAAGATTTAACAACAAAAATAAATCCTGTGTTAAACTTGCTTGCCTTTAGGGAACATTGTTGACTGCATGTCTTGAACTCTGTGTAGGAGAAGAATAAGGCTGCAGCGCTGGAGTTGGCAACTCTACTCCTGTCCATGCCAACCCCTGCTGGTGTGCAACAGCAAACCAAAGGACTTCTTGCCAGCCTGCACACCAGTCGAACTGCCTACCACAACCATAAGGTAAAAGAAACAAATCAGACCAGACTAAAGTGAGAACATTCTCCATGCATGAGGTGTTGTAATGGACCCAGCAAAACAAGTGCAAATTACTTTAAGTGAAAGATGAAATGTTACATTTGGTATCATGTTGATAACTGTTTTCAGTCTTCCAGTACATTTAGTACTTTTAAGTCAGTAAGGGACATTTAGTAAGTCAGGGAAAGTGGAGAACCAGATCACAGTGGCTTAAGTGTTGGACTGTTGAATCTTTATGAAGGAAGTAAGCCAACATGATTGTTTGGCAATTTATGGGAATAGTGTGGAGCTGGCAGTGCAGAAAGTATTGGTTCTTGTTCATCACCTATCAATCGTGAAATGTGTTCATAAAGTTTGTTCAGAAACCGCAACCTACTTTTTTAGGTATTAAATGTTGTGCTCATCCTATACATCACTTATGAAGAACTAATGCAATGTTTATGTGTCATCAGGATCAGTCCTTGCTGAGTAACGCAGTGCAGTGTCTGAATAGCTGCAGCCGTGAGGGGAGGGAGCTCGACCCTGATGTCTTTCAGAGGCTCGTGATCACTGCCCGTTCCATTGCAATCATGAGACCCAACAACTTGGTGCATTTCACAGAAACAAAGTCGTTACACCATGACTCTGGTAAGAGGCTAGTCTGGTGACAAATGTTGAATATCAGTTTGTATGTACATAATTTATATCCCTACCCACTTGTTCTTAACAGACATGCCAAAATATATTCTTCGTCGTTGTTGTTTCTAAGTGACTAAAGAGCTACATAACCTCCAATTTTTCAATAAATACTTCATGTTCTTCTCTTCCTAACCCAGAAATGCCAGAGGACGGGCAAAAACACATGGATGGTGAAAGCTGTAATTTCATCACTCAGCTGTTGAATAACTTCTGGAAGCTCCATGCCCTGAAACCAAAGAACGCTTTTCTGGCTCCTGCTTGCCTGCCAGGTAATTACATTGACTGCATGTAAAAAATGGGTCTAAATTATAAGTAATGTGACATGACTGGTCGTCAGCTTACATTTAAATCTTATCTAGAACATTTACACATAATGTATACCATCTGAAAGTATCTGATTTCTTTACATCTAGATGAAAACAATGTGAATATGTTTTCTTGTCATCTGTCTTAGGCCTCACTCATGTGGAAGCAACAGTAAATGCCTTGGTGGACATCATCCATGCATACTGTACCTGTGAACTGGATTACATCAATGTAGCCTCCAAAATCTACATGCAAATGTTACTGTGCCCAGTAAGTATAGTACTTCTGTTGATCACTGGAAACACGATATAATTGACATTTATGAAAGCATGTGAATAGATAATCACTGCCAGTTGGTCTTGAGATTTGCCAAACTTTGGATATAAAAAAAAAAAAAATAAGATAAATTTAAAAAAATTACCATTTCTGTGGAGCATGGCTGTTTCCATTGTAACATTCTAATTACCATCTTTTGCTCATGCAAGACTGTATAATGGTATTTCTAATCAGGATTTTGAGGATCAGTAAATTATGTGGCATAATTATATCTCACAGTTAGAATACGAACTGTTACACGAGTTACTGTAAGTTAAAGACAGCATACAGGCTTTCATAAGGTAACCATTGTGTATTTGAACCAATGCAGGACACAGCTGTGAGCTTCGCTTGTAAGCAGGCTCTGATCAGAGTGCTTCGACCAAGAAACAAACGGCGCCATGTGACCCTTCCATCTCCCCCACGCTCCAACACACCCATGGGTAAGTTTGCACCAGCTGTATACAAAGCTGTGTTTGAATGTTCATTAGGCGGTTTTGAAGTGCTTGGGTATTAAAGTGTGAGTTATGAATGTCTATTGTTACAAAGCATGAGGACAGTCACAGTTTCAAAAGGTTTTCAGTGCCACATCTCATGCCTGTTTTTGTAGTAAAACAAACAATGTCTAAACAAAGAATTAAAACCTGTGATGAGGCTCTTGTAACCACAAGTGGATCCAGATCTCTAAAACATGTTGGTTGATTTCCTTTATCAGGAGACAAGGATGATGATGATGACGATGATGCAGATGACAAAATGCAGTCGTCAGTGCTGACCGGAGGAGAAGAGGGTAGACAGGAGAGTCAGGAGCAGAATGAAGTGGACCATGGTGACTTTGAAATGGTGGTGAGCAAAGAGGGCCATTTAAGTCTGTGGGTTATATTTGACATTACTGCTGCATTGTTAACATTTTGAGAGGAAATGAGTACATGTCGAGCAAGTGCATACACAGCTCACACACAAAAAATATATAATTCCAAGTAAAAAATAATAGTGAACCTTGTTCTTATTTCCCTGGCATATGAAACTTAAAATATAACTCTTACTTAGAAACTGATTCATCTTAAGCTCTATGTGGGAGAAATAATATCATCTTTGTTTTTCTTTCTACTACAGTCAGAGTCCATGGTCCTGGAGACAGCAGAGAATGTCAACAATGGAAATCCATCTCCTCTGGAGGCTCTGCTGGCTGGAGCTGAGGGTTTCCCCCCCATGCTGGACATTCCTCCTGATGCAGATGATGAGACTATGGTAGAGCTGGCCATTGCTCTGAGCCTTCAGCAGGATCAACAAGGTGAAGAACCAAAAAATATATAGGATGAAGCATTAACTCTGTGGTAAACATGAGTGCCTCACAGTCTCACTCCGAATGTAGACACTCTCCCCATCTGTTCTGCACAGTTGCAAACTGTTTCATCCACGGGTTGTTCGAACCAAAAAATTAGACTTGTGGACAGCTAGGAAGCACCGAGAATTTGATATCAATTCTAGATAGATAATAAGATGGATAATACAATCAACACAATTAACACATTTTATAGTTTCATATAGCTTTAACACTGATTACAAAAATTAAACTAAAAGTTATTGCAACACTCCAGAAACTGAATTTAAAAATATAGTTTTGGACAGTAGTTACACGTAATTTTTGTGAATATTAATTACCTGTTTTTTTTTTTTCACTCTGCAAGTGTAATTTTTCATCCTCATATATCAGTCAAGTTTGGTATTTGATTATTGTTAACCTCAAATGATAGAGCAAATCTTTTATCAGAATAACCATCCTTCACAAGTAGTGTTTTGTGTGAGTGCAGCTAACATACTGTACATGTTTTTGACGTCTTCAGGGAGTAGCAGCAGTGCTCTTGGCCTTCAGAGCCTCGGTCTGTCTGGCCAGGCCCCAAGTTCCTCTTCATTGGATGCTGGCACTCTTTCAGACACCACCGCATCAGGTAACAAGACCACCTCTGTAGTAGTATGAGGTTGAAGGTTTTAGATCTGAAAGGTCACAATGGCTAGTACATCCTTCACATAAGACACAAAAATATCTTTCTCTTTGCTACAATTTGAATTAAAATAGTCAATATCTCACAGCGTGTGTGATAATATTCTACATTGAAGCTTATCACCTAATCTGTGGCACATCTTGGTTCAGTGTTTGAAATTCAAGTGTTGCTCATCCTCTTAATATTTGCTGAAGAAGGCAGCAATTATGTATGATAATACCCACAATAGGTTCAACACAAACAGAAACTTTAATGGCAGGTTGTTTGAATGTGCTGCATGCTTGATTGCATTGTTGGTGAAAAAGTACGAACTAAAATCATGTATCCTGGCCAGATGACCGTGGTGTATTTACTGTTACAGCTATTGCTATGATTTCAGCCCCGGCATCAGATGATGAGGGCAGCACAGCTGCTACTGATGGCTCCACACTGCGGACCTCCCCAGCTGAGCATGGCGGCAGTGTGGGCTCAGAGAGTGGAGGTTCTGCAATCGACTCTGTAGCCGGGGAACACAGTGGTGGGTGATTGAAGAGAAACAACAGTGGCCTCAAACACAAATAAATACGAGATATTGTGTTTGTTGTGCCCGTCAAAATGTTATATATGCATGTCTAAAATTGTATTGTATCATATCTGTTAACTACAATAACTGTATAAGTCTTTACAGACTCATTTAATTTTTCTTTTTAAAATAACACCATAACACTTGCTTAGTATATATTATCATGTTTCCATTTTGCTTAGTTGTATTCTTGTATGCATTTGTGTGTGCAGTGTCAGGACGCAGCAGTGCATATGGGGACACAGCAGTGGAGGGCCACCCTGCAGGTCCAGGCAGCGTCAGCTCCAGCACTGGAGCCATCAGCACCACCACAGCCCAGCAGGAAGGTGAAGGCTCAGAAGGAGAAGGAGAGACCGAGGGAGACATCCACACAAGCAACAGGTCAGCAGGAGTTCAGATAAAGAAGAAAGTTTAAGATTATGCTGACAACAAACATTTGCCTGTGAAGACACTATATCTCTACAGTCCATGGCAATGGGGAGGGAAAAAATGTACTGACAGTAGTCATAATAAGGAATACCACATTCAGTCCAAAATGGTCAACTCGGTTGTAGAAGTGAACATTTGTAATTATTTTATTTTGTGTTTCTTGTCAGGCTGCACATGGTTCGTCTTATGCTACTGGAGCGTTTGCTTCAGCATCTTTCCCAGCTCCACAATGTAGGTGGAGTTCAAGCCATCCCCTACATGCAGGTCATCCTTATGCTGACCTCCGACCTGGATGGCGAGGATGAAAAGGATAAGGGTGCCTTGGATGACCTGCTAGCACAGCTCATTGCTGAACTTGGCATGCACAAGAAGGTAAACACAGTCTCCTTGTGAGGAATCAGGCTTTTAAACTGTCATCGTTTTACTTAATCTGTGTTATTCCTCTGCAGGATGTGTCCAAGAAGAATGAACGTAGCTCCATCAATGAAGTTCACCTGGTCATCATGAGACTGCTCAGTGTTTTCATGTCTCGAACCAAATCTGGCTCCAAATCCTCTTCTGAGGTACATCCTCTTCATTTTTTTCATGTAGTTCTCCCTGATTTAGACTAAAGCCTGTCAGATAAATGTCATGATGGTAAATGTTCAAACCCACCTTAAAGTACTCACAGAAGGTTCTTGCTCGCATTGCACACAGATCCTTTTCTATGACTGAATTTCTCTATTAACAGTTTTTTATGCACGTTCAACATAAATGTTGCCTGTACATTGTACTTACATGCCAGATGCACTCTCTTTCTTTCTTCCAGTCATCTTCGCTTATTTCGAATGCCACAGCGACTGCCTTGCTCAGCCTCGGTGCTATTGACTACTGTCTCCACGTGCTCAAATCCCTCCTCGAGTTCTGGAAGAGCCAACAAGGTGAAGAGGAGCCTGTGGCCACAAGCCAGCTCCTCCGACCACACACAGCCTCCTCTCCCCCAGACATGAGCCCTTTCTTCCTGCGCCAATATGTCAAGGTATCAGACAACAGTGGGCGTCTTTATCTTTAAAATGGAAAAAAAAGTGATTTTCGTGCAAGGAATGGTATGTGGACTTACTGTGTTGCTCCTTCCCTTAGGGACATGCTGCTGATGTGTTTGAAGCCTACTCACAGCTTTTGACTGAAATGGTGCTCCGGCTGCCGTATCAGATCAAGAAGATTGCTGACACCAACCCACGTATCCCACCTCCTGTCTTTGACCATTCCTGGTTCTACTATCTGTCTGAAGTAAGCGGTTGAGTGTATCACTTGTGTGATTTTCCTTTTCAACCTCTGTCTACCCAAAACAAAGAAATACAACCTCTTAATTCTGTATTTCTTTTCTCGTCAGTATCTGATGATTCAACAGACACCATTTGTCAGGAGGCAAGTCAGAAAGTTGTTGCTGTTCATCTGTGGCTCAAAGGAAAAATATCGTCAGCTGCGGGATCTGCACACTCTTGACTCCCATGTGCGCAGCATCAAGAAGCTTCTGGAGGAACAGGGCATCTTCCTTCGGGCTGGTGTTGTCACAGCCACATCTGGTTCAGCTTTACAGTATGACACACTCATCAGTCTGGTGAGTGTCCTCTGAACAGTCATTGAGACTACTCACACAGAGCCTCTTTTGTGTGCTGTGTATTGTCTATAAATAATGTGAACTGCAATCTCATTGTTTCATTATTTTTTTTGAATTTGCTAAATTCTTGATAATATTCAGTTTCTTTGCTCTTTGAAACTACTGTCATATGGTGTAAGGATTTAACTTTTTGTAACTTTCTGTGCACAAGTGTAACTTGCTTCTCTTGGTTCAGATGGAGCATCTGAAAGCTTGTGCTGAAATTGCCACTCAGAGGACAATCAACTGGCAGAAGTTCTGCATGAAGGATGACTGTAAGTTGTTTCAGATCAGCTTTTGTAACTGGAAATAAAGATTTTTTAAGGCCACTCGTGTTAACATCATTCTCCTCTTTTTATTTTCCCTCCTCTTACCTGTTTGTCTTCTCTGTTCAGCTGTGTTGTACTTCCTCCTCCAAGTGAGCTTCCTAGTGGATGAGGGTGTTTCCCCTGTACTTTTGCAACTGCTCTCCTGCGCCTTGTGTGGCAGTAAGGTGCTTGCCAGCTCCTCTTCCTCCTCTTCATCATTCTCCGGAGGGGGCTCTGGTAGTGCTGGACAGACAGGAGCTTCTCAGTCCTCTCAGAGCAAGTCATCCAGTAAAAAGAGCAAAAAAGAGGACAAGGAGAAAGACAAAGAGGGTGAGGCAACACCCCAACTTTCTCATACTTCATACCAATTCTTGTTTAGATTGTACACATTCAATGCTGAAACAGGCTCAAGCCTCCCAATGAACCTGAACAGGTTAATTGGGTATCAAAAATGGATAGTAGATGCTAATGCCCTGACTGTGTTGTATCTTTGCTGACTGACAACAGGTGATGGAGTTGGAAGCCAGGAGGATCAGCTGTGTATGGCTCTGGTCAGTCAGCTTAACAAGTTTGCAGACAAAGAGACCCTCATCCAGTTCTTGCGCTGCTTCCTGCTCGAGTCAAACTCATCATCTGTGCGCTGGCAAGCCCACTGCTTGGCACTTCACATTTACAGGTACTGTAGACATCCATCACATTCAGACATAAACAGGCAGCTTAGTTTGGCCCCAAACTCAAAAATAAAGTGAGCCCAAATTTAGACAACCTTGTTTTTAGCCTGGATGATTAAAAATATAGTCGAAGCACCAATGAAGAAACAATGGAAAGAATGTGGGAATGAAATCAACAGTGAATTATTAATTGGTGAAATCACATTGATGGCATGTGAATCTCTCTGTAGGAACTCCAGTAAATCTCAGCAGGAGCTGCTGCTGGAGCTGACTTGGGCCATCTGGCCTGAGCTGCCTGCATATGGCCGCAAAGCTGCACAGTTTGTCGACTTGCTTGGATACTTCTCACTTAAAACCCCTCAGACAGAGAAAAAGGTTTGTTCAAAGGCCTCACATTCAATGTTTGTACTGATTCTTGGGCAGTAATTGTTGTGAGATTGTTATACTGTTGCCCTTATATTTTATAATATCAGGACCATCTGACTTTTTGTGATAACAATTTAAAAAAGTACTCTTCTGGATCTCTGAGCCTTTTCATCATTCAGCAGAACATAGACATCACAATGATAATAATGCGAAATCTCTTATCAAACTGTGTCTCTATTAAATTGTTTCCCTTTTCTGTTCTAGTTGAAAGAGTATTCTCAGAAAGCTGTTGAAATCCTGAGGGCACAAAACCATATCCTGACGAATCACCCCAACTCCAACATCTACAAGTATGTCTGCAAATACATGCTATCTATAAGCAAGAAGAATGAAATTATAAGTAGTGGACGTTGTCTTCATAAGAATTGTTATATTTTTCCTTTTGCAGCACTCTGTCTGGTTTAGTGGAGTTTGATGGATTTTATCTGGAGAGTGACCCCTGCTTGGTGTGCAACAATCCAGAGGTTCCCTTCTCGGTAAGTGAAACATAACTTCACTTAATGGATAAAATCGCTAACAGGGGGAAAAAAAGAAGTTTAGCTAATTTCATAAAAATGCAATTTTATTTTTTGTTTTTTTGGTTTGTAATGTGAACAGTGAATACCAAATGTGACAGGCTGAGGACATTCTTCTTTATTTACATACTACTGTTGTTTATCATGCAAAAGCAAACAGAACAAGGACAGGTCATAAGACCACCTGCAAGAGGGCCTTTGTGAGACCCTGCTGGCATAAAAACAATCTAGTATTGTTTTAAAAAATTGTCCTCTTTGCCCTCTAGAATATTAAACTGTCATCAATCAAAGTGGACACCCGTTACACCACCACTCAGCAAGTTGTCAAGCTCATTGGCAGCCACACCATCAGCAAAGTCACAGTGAAGATCGGCGACCTCAAACGCACCAAAATGGTCCGCACCATCAATCTGTACTACAACAACAGGACTGTACAGGCTATCGTGGAGCTGAAGAACAAGTATGTTTACTAATCATATGTTCATAATGTTTGTTTAAGATACAAGTTTACATACTGGCCACTAGCAACAGTTTCACTCTCATTTGACAGCATGAAGTAAATCAACTTTGTTTTTTCTTTTTAGGCCTGCTCGCTGGCACAAAGCCAAGAAAGTTCAGCTGACCCCAGGACAAACGGAAGTAAAGATCGACCTTCCTTTACCCATTGTTGCTTCCAACCTGATGATCGAGTTCTCCGATTTTTATGAGAACTATCAGGCCTCCACTGAGACCCTGCAGTGTCCACGCTGCAGTGCATCTGTGCCGGCCAATCCTGGGGTGTGTGGCAACTGTGGTGAGAACGTCTACCAGTGTCACAAGTGCAGGTACGCAACACAGCAGGCTTCCTCTGCAGGTCTGAAAAGATTGGGGAACATATGATAATGACTGGAAACACTGAAGCGTATTGTATTTGAAATTGATCGTTGTTTTCTGTTAGGTCAATCAACTACGATGAAAAAGACCCCTTCCTGTGCAATGCCTGTGGTTTCTGCAAATACGCCCGATTTGATTTCATGCTATACGCTAAACCATGCTGTGCTGTGGATCCCATTGAGAATGAGGAAGACAGGAAAAAGGTAAGCAGACACTCTGTGGGAAATGCAAGTTAAAGGTTTTTGCAGATGACTGAAGTACTTTTTCCTGATGAAGTCTTTATCTCTACCTCCATCTTCCCTATTTATCTCTTAATCTTTAATATATCTTTTTTCCTGCAGGCTGTGACTAACATCAATACGCTGCTTGACAAAGCTGACAGGGTCTACCATCAGTTGATGGGTCACCGACCCCAGCTGGAGAGCCTCTTGTCTAAAGTCAATGAAGCGGCACCAGAGAAACCACAGGTCAGTCTCAAGGGAGCCCTGAACACTACATAAGACATTGAGCCACGAGCAATGTTAAGAAAGCCTTTTTAACCACATTTGCTACTGACTATAATGTAATCTGATACACATCCCACATATTCTTTGGATATTTCAGTATTTAAAAAATCCGATTTTGTGATGCGACTGTAAAACATTGATAGTTGCCGACGAACAGTATTGTCATGGCATAGCACAGCAGAACTGCCGAAATGTATGACGTGAGGTCATTTATAGTAGCTAATTGTATTTTTGTAGAGTTATATAGACTGTATTTTCCTGTTTCCTTAGAAATGTCAATTAGGCCTGTTTTATCTAATTTCTACAGTTTAACCTCAGGATATTTTTTTCCTCTCTTTCCCCCAGGATGACACTGGAGCAGGAGCAGGACTCGGTACATCTTCTGCTAATGTGAACAGATACATTCAGCAGCTGGCTCAAGAATACAGCGGAGACTGCAAGACATCATTTGATGAGCTCTCCAAGATTATACAGGTTACTGAGGAAAAATAATGATCTTAGTTACTGGTGCATTAAGTTTTTTCGACACTCACATAAAACTCTGGGCTTTTTTCTATTCACAGAAAGTGCTTGCATCTCGTAAAGAGCTCCTGGAGTACGACCTGCAGCAGAGAGAAGCTGCCACCAAGTCATCCCGCAGCAGCAGCAGCCACCAGCCCACCTTCACCGCCAGTCAGTACCGCGCACTCTCTGTGCTGGGCTGCGGCCACACCTCCTCAACCAAGTGCTATGGCTGTGCCTCAGCTGTCACAGGCCACTGTATCACACTGCTCCGTGCGCTGGCCACGAACCCAGCCCTCAGGCAGATCCTGGTCCTCCAGGGTCTCATCCGTGAGCTGTTTGAGTATAACTTGCGACGAGGTACAGCAGCCATGAGGGAGGAGGTGCGCCAGCTGGTCTGTCTTCTCACCCGGTATGTCTCTCCCTGTTAGTGTAGATAAGTAGCTGAGTTAAGGCACTAATTCTCAATAAGGTGTTGGAATGAAAGTAATATACCGTACATCTAAATATACTCTAAATTTACTTTTCACACTTAGCTGTGTCTATAAACTCTTCGATCTCTGGGTTGCATTGGTAATTAAATGCCATTTTATATCTTGTTTCCTTCCATATTTTTCTGCTTCAGAGATCATCCAGAGGCCACTCAGCAGATGAATGACCTCATTATCGCCAAGGTGTCGGCTGCCCTCAAAGGCCATTGGGCCAATCCTGACCTGGTATGTCCTATCATATCCCACTGGAAGCTGAATAAGTTAGACAAAAGATACATTAAGAGAAATTTCTGCAGAAATATTAATTTTTGTTGGAAAATCACATCTGTATCTAAACGGTAGAGCTCCTGGATTGAGCAGGTTAACTTGCTAACTGTTGAAATCCGAATATTGATCTGAACATGATGTCTTGTTCTCCCAACAGGTTAGTAATCTGCAGTATGAAATGCTGCTGCTGACAGACTCCATTTCAAAAGAGGGTGGATGCTGGGAGTTACGGTTACGCTGTGGTAAGCCTGATTTCCTAACCTCCGTTCAAAAGATGGTGTATTTTTTTTTACTCTCAGGCTGCAGATTAGTTTCATGGGAATGATCTTATATCTTAGTCTAGTTGAGTTTTTCAGGTTCCTTACTGTGGCCTTAAGTCTCATTCTTGTGTGTATTTTTACAATTGTGTATTCTTCTATGTTCAATATTGGTCTAGTTAATAAACAATATGGTGCATCACAATACATCCTCTACATCAACTATCAGCCCATTTGTATGATTGTGATTGGTTGAGAGTTGGAAGACATTCAGCCTGACTTTTTGTACTATTTTATATCCTCGCAGCCCTCAGTCTGTTCCTCATGTCAGTGAATATAAAGACACCAGTTGTGGTGGAGAACATCACTCTCATGTGCCTGAGAATCCTGCAAAAGCTGATCAAGCCCCCGGCTCCCACTAGCAAGAAGAACAAGGTAATTACACTATAACTCTGCCATTCAGCTGCTGCTCTCTTGGCTTTCATTGGCCTTTAAGTCTGTAAGTAGTTTACAAGGACATGATAAGGTGAACAACTTTGGATGACCCAGCAGTTATTCGAACCAAACAGACAAAACCGAGCTGTTATTTAGACGAAGTATCACTGAATGCCTTTTTGTTCTGATAAATTAGAAAAAATAATTTTACATTCTATATTTCATTTCAAATACACCAGCTCAGGTCATATAAGAATTACATATACAGTGTCTGTCAGTAAGCACTTGGTTGTATCATGTTCCCTTACACAACAGCATGTGTTTGCTTTTGGTCATAGGATGCTGCAATTGAGTCGCTGACCACAGTCAGGCCCTACAGTAATGAAATCCATGCCCAGGCCCAACTCTGGCTCAAGAAGGATCCCAAAGCATCGTACGAGGCCTGGAAAAAATGTCTCCCGGCAAGAGGTAAATATGGTGTCGGAACAACTGCACAATATATCAGTGAAGCAACATGGTTCTTTTTTTCAGTGAAATACTGAAAACTGATGATGATGAAATTAAATTCACGGTTGACTTTCTCTTGATAATCACAGGTCAGGAGGCTGTGTCAAAGCCTCAGGGGAAGGCAGAGTTGCGAAGGCAGTACCTGTTGGAGAAGTATGTGTGGAAGTGGAAGCAGTTCATGAGGTCCAGAAAAGGAGAAGGTCTCTTCCCTCGCCTGCTCAAACTGAGCCACAACAACTGGCTGCGGCAGGTACTAAAAAAAGTGTTTGTTGCAAGTATTAGTATAGTAATTTGCTTGTTGTCCGTGGTAGTCTCATTAGTATTGTTTGCTAGAAATGGAATAAGGAGCCAGTGATCACTCAATTCATATTTGTTGCAGGTCCTTTTCACACCTGCGACTCAGGCAGCCAGACAGGCAGCTTGCACTATTGTGGAGGCCCTAACCACAATCCCCAGCCGCAAGCAACAAGTCCTGGACCTGCTCACCAGGTATGATCCTCAAACAGACAATCAGTCTAAGTCTATCAGCCCAACAAACATCATGTTTTGCAATATTAGGGATTCATAAACTATTTTTAGATTACTGTAAGATTTCTTCGATATTATGAGTTAATATATACAGTATATTAGTGTAAATACTGTGTGTTACCTCAGTAGATGTGTAAACAATGACAAATGTGAATCTAAGTGATTGTCATTTTTAAACAAATCACTGCTTCTTAGCTGTCTTGAAGGTCAATATTGTCTCAAGCACATAATATAATAATATAATAATCAATACTTTTTTTAACTATACATGTGGTATGGAGAGGTTTAACACTTAGAACCCAACTGTAGACCTGACTTGGTGTTTAAAAGATCCTTACTGTGTGTTTCTGTCAGTTATCTGGATGAGTTGAGTGTCGCTGGAGAGTGTGCAGTGGAGTATTTGGGTCTGTACCAGAAGCTGATCAAGCCAACACACTGGAAGGTTTACCTGGCAGCCCGTGGAGTCCTGCCCTACATTGGTAACCTGATTACCAAGGTAATGGACCGAAATTCAAAAGAATATATTTTATAATAAGTTAAATTAAGTGTTTTTATAGATGATCTCTATATGCCATTGGTTTACTTGAATTAGAATCTTTAGATATGATAAAATGTATTAAATTCTTTGCCTTAATTTCATTACATTTCAAATGTTTGGTATCCATACATAAATCAAATATCAATAATCAGACCTCTCAATTCTCTTTAATTCCCTGTTCAGGAAATTGCCAATCTGCTGGCTCTGGAGGAGGCCACACTGAGCACAGACCTGCAGCAAGGCTACGCCCTCAAGAGCTTGACGGGTACATTAGTTTCAGTCATGTTGTTTGTCTGACCATGAAATCTGACGTGACACTGTAGTGTTTAAATTAGACTTTCACCACCATTATACAGTGAATCATAGCATCATAGCGATCATTTTTGCATGTTGTTTTCATGCCTTTTCATGAATATTTAATTGATTTGAATATGGTTGGTGCCACTGCAGGATTGCTGTCTTCTTTTGTGGAAGTGGAATCCATTAAGCGTCATTTCAAGAGTAGGTTGGTCGGCACAGTGCTCAACGGCTACCTGTGTCTGAGGAAACTTGTGGTGCAGCGCACCAAGCTCATCGATGAGACTCAGGACATGCTGCTCGAGATGCTGGAGGACATGACAACAGGTCTGCACCAAATTAATTTCAACAGACATGGAATCTAAATTGTAGTTTCACTGCTTCATTTTGATGTTTAGAGCCCTTTTGTGTTTTGCTTTTTCTTTTTTATACTTTTTAACATATTAGAAAAACTTTGTTCCAGTTATAATTAGGACATTTAAATAATTTCTAGTAGTTAAGTCTTTGAGTATCATTTCAACAAAGTAGATGAAGCATAAATTATAAATCTGCTTATGTTTTCTACAAAAGAAAGAAACTTGTGAAATTAATAAATCAGTATATGTCATATTTGTTTAAACATCACCATTGTAAATCTTGTGCTTTTCATAGGTACTGAGTCTGAAACCAAAGCCTTCATGGCAGTGTGCATAGAGACTGCTAAGCGGTACAACCTGGATGACTACAGGACACCGGTGTTCATTTTTGAGAGGCTCTGCAGCATCATCTATCCTGTGAGTTACCTTTGTCCTTGTCAATTTCAGTTAGAAAAGTCCTACAGAATAATGCTCAAAAATTTAGTCTAGCTGTGAATTTGTCTTCAGCTGAAGTTTTTGTTTCCTCCTTTGCGTTTAGGAGGAGAATGAGGTGACAGAGTTCTTTGTGACGCTGGAGAAGGATCCTCAGCAGGAGGACTTCCTGCAGGGCCGCATGCCGGGAAACCCCTACAGCAGCAACGAACCAGGTATCGGCCCTCTGATGAGGGACATCAAGAACAAGATCTGCCAAGACTGCGACCTGGTGGCGCTGCTTGAAGACGACAGTGGCATGGAGGTAAAATGTGTATTCTCTACAAATGTGTGTTGTATATTCTCTTCCTGGTTTCTGATTGGATTCTTAAATCTGACATAATGTTTTTAATGTTTTTTCTTCCAGCTTCTGGTGAACAACAAAATCATCAGCTTAGATCTGTCAGTGGCAGAGGTCTACAAGAAGGTCTGGTGCCCTACAAATGAGGTGAGAGTCCTCGTGTGTTTGAAACTAAATTATTGACTATTGGAACATTCAGAATTGTGTATTACAGTTGGTCATGAACTTGTTTTTTTTAAAGGGTGAGCCAATGAGAATCATCTACCGAATGAGAGGTCTCCTGGGAGATGCCACTGAGGAGTTCATAGAGTCACTGGACTCAACCACAGGTTAGTCTTATTTTGGCCGTACAGTATGTTAATGATTCTGAGTCAAACATAGCTTGTTCACATGTTTCTAAATCTAATATAACATGTAGTGATGCGTAAGCCATTAGCCTCAAGGACATGCTCTTTGGCGTCACACGTGCCTGTAATTAATACTCTTGAAAGAGCGATGAATGTTTAAAATTGCATCACAACTGAAGAAAAAATGTTTTACTGGATCTACAGATGAGGAGGAGGATGATGAAGAGGTGTACAAGATGGCAGGAGTCATGGCTCAGTGTGGAGGACTGGAGTGTATGCTCAATCGACTGTCTGGAATAAAAGATTTTAAGCAAGGAAGACATCTGCTCACTGTAAGCCAACATTTTCTCTCTTTTTTTTAAGATAAGAGGGTAATCTTCATTCTCTAACCTTGAAAGGATACTCAAACATTGTCAACGTTTGGAATTTTAAACTCTTCTTTAGATATATGATTAATAAAAGAAGTAGTAAGAGATTTCAACAGAATTTTCTGATTCCAGAAATTCCAAGTTATCCATCAAGAAAAAACTAATACCTTTCTCATTTAATATTGATTTAAGTTATAACGAAAACTTGGTTTACAAAAGTGTCTGAT